>BROG01000097.1:745000-1085000 GCA_030159075.1 Atrina japonica
ATACTTGAGCTTATATCAAGGATTAGGTCGATTAGAAGAAGACTGGACCCCTTCCGTGACCATTGACAACTATAGAAGAGGGTTTACCTTGTGGTGTTTTGATTTGACAGCTGATCAAGACAATGATCAGAGCAAGTTACACTGGATAAAAACAGGAAATTTACGCATCGAACTTCAATTTGCTCAAGCTTTAGCAGAGAGTGTGAACTGCATTGTCTATGGAGAATTTGATAACGTATTAGAAATCAACAAACAGAGAGAAGTGGCTATAGACTATTGAAACCATGCAAAGTATTCAAGGCTTGAATGCTCATCAACTCAATAGTATTTTATCACGAGACCCTTATGTAGGACCTTCGTTCGGCGGAGTTTACCCAACAGACGTTTCACCGGAGTATCTACCTTATGGCAAACATTCATTTATCGTCAATACAGATCCTCACGATTTTTACGACAGACCGCTTATGTGTATTAGAAACCTTTACAGAAGATGTAAGTGCATTACGTCAAAATCCTATCTATTGGGAAATCTACGGTATAACCCGTGACATGATCGAGAGACAATTGTTTACTTAAAAATACATACTATAGATGGGATGCCACGGATTCACTCAGCTATTAAAACTGCAGTTCAGACTTGAAACGGACCAGATGAATTTTTGCTTTTGGACCACTACACTAGTTATTTTCGTCAACATCAACTACAACATGGAACAGAGCTACATTCAATCCATTGATAGTCAATGGCACATGGTGTACGCAGAAGCCATATTAAACAAGATGTACGAAGTAGCCAACACTCAATGTTACGGCTGTGAGATGACGTATGATGACGGCACAATGATGTTTCACTACTTTGACGAGGCTCTAGACACGGTGAACGAAATGAACATTTTGGAAAATTTTGAAGAAAGTTTAGAGCAATCCAGCATTCCTAAAGCATTTAGAAACGTCTACAAACAGAAATTCTACTGTCCAGATTGGAGAGCTACTCAATGGCGCAAAGAAACAGACCGAAACCGACTTTGGGATACGGTGTATCGTTTGATGCAACTGACAACCCTCTGCGAAAATACAGTTTGATTTCCTTTTTAACGGGGAAAATTAAAACATGTTGCATTACAAAATATGTATTTTATCGGGGTATAATGTGTGCACCTATAGTTTAAGCATAGTACTAGTACACGGTAGACACAAAGGTACAAGAGTTATATGGTGTAAAAACACCATTGAGAAACTATGAGAAGGAGTAGTAGTATCCCAAACTCTATGAGACGTACGAGCTATAGAGATTGTAAGTAAAAAAGAAAATAAGGCTACAAAGCGTAATAGTGTTTGTAACACAACTCTATGAGACATACATGAGCTGTAGAGATTCTAAGTAAAAGATTCAGAGAAAGAATAAGGCACTGGTGAAATAATAGCGACAGTAAAACAGGTGGCCAGATGTCTAGACAGAAAAATCGTTAACAAGAGCTGTGCCATCAGTACCACCAATGCCTGAGGTGGAGCATGCTATGGCACAGTGTGATTTGAGGGTTCTGTGGCAACGCCAAATAAGAAAAAAGGGGATGGACCTCAGGTACTTGCGAAGTCTGCTGGATGACCAATAGACTTTCTCTCCAACGAGAAAAATTCAACGGCCTTTTTAAGGGCCACCCAAAGAAAAGAAACCTTCACTAAAGGTATGCAGGGTTTGTGTTATTCTGTAGCGGTGCGTTTAAAAAATAGTGTAGTGACTAAACACTACTTAATTACAAGTGTATATTCAACATTAAATTTTATTTCATTTGTGTTTTTGTATTTTTGTTATTAGATGAAAGTCTAAATATAGTAAGTCATGTGAATAGAGAGAGGTTCAGTTAAGCCTGTGAAAACTCATTTGAGATCCGAAGCTCGAGGTGTTAACATCATAAGAAAAAACCACTACTATCAGCATAGGGTGAGTGTTTCATTTTTTAATTTTCCATGCATTAAAAATAAAAATATCTCTGAAATTTTTTTTTTTTAAAAAGTCACATGACTAGAGTATAGGTTCAGTTAGACGTCTGAGAGCTCATTTGCGATCGGAAGCTCGAAGAGTCAACATCGTCAGAAAACCACTACTAGCATAGGGTGAGTGTTTGAATTTTTATTACATAGGCTTAGTGTTTATCATATGAAACATGTACAAACAATATCTCAGAAAAAATTAGGTAACTAGCAACGTGAATAAGGTTTTCATTACTTACAACTTACTTATGCTATCAGGGGAATACCCCATCATCTATTCAATGTTCATTCACTCTAGACCTCAAAACCCATCACTATACAGTTTATGACAGTTCAGATCCATACAAGGTATACAGAATGATCTCCCTTTGTACATACTCGTAACTTTACAAGTCTTAGGATAACATGTTCAAGCTTGAGTCGAGCTCGGCCTACCGCTTCTCGCGCATGCGCACTTGTACACTCTCACCGACGGTGGCGCCACCAACTACAGGTTTCACAAACCTGGAAAAACCCAAAGTTTCGGTTCTAAAAATAGATTCACTCTCAGCTCAAAACTGGAAAAACCCAACTTCTCTCTCTAGCCGTTGACTTCTCGTGAACTCTCGTGACCCCGACCTATTGTAAAGAAGGCTCTCGTTGGCTCGTTAGCCAAGATGGCCGCCTTCACAACCTTTCACTTCCGGTCATATACACGCCTCCAAGCTCAACGATTGGCTCTTTCTCCTTTTTGCCATAACAACAGGACCTCACTTCAGGTATGACGCACTTCCGGTATGACCTCACTTCCTGTATGGCGTCACAGGCGGCTCCATGGCGGGCATTTGAATTGACCAATCAGAAGCCAGCATTCTGATGACGTCATAAAACAGCACCACTGGTGGCGCCCCCTAGCGGCGAAAATTCAAATGCCCGCCAGGGAGCTGCCTATAACTACTATTATTTTTTTCAATCCATGCAGCAGTTCTGGAGAAGATTTTTTAAGAAGGGTACCCCAGGCCTTTTTTGCCTCACCCTGGATCCACCCTAAGTCGATCTGGTCGAAATGAACAAACTCGGTACAGGACATTGAGTACTTGCTTCCTATAAAGTTTCATCAAAATCCCTTCAGCGGTTTTGGAGGAGATGTCGAAAATGTGAAAAGTTTACGGACAGACGGGTGGACGGACAGACAGACTGACAGACAAACAACGAACAAAAGGTGATCAGAAAAGCTCAATTGAACCTTTGGTTCAGGTGAACTTGAAACAGTAAAACATTTAATATTCACAAAATTTCGGCCCATTGGCCTTTATCAAGTGAAAGACGACAATATCTATTAGTTACAAAGAATTGTTGATTGATAAACATCGATAAACATTTTTAATGGAGATGTTTATTTTGTTGACTTGATACTATGTAACTCATAGATATTGTCGGCTTTCAATTGATAAAGACCATGGGCCCGAAAATTTGTGAATATTGAGTGTTTTACTGGGTTTTTTTTTCGCATGGAGATTTATATGTTACTGATTCTGTGATATCTTCAATTAGATTTTATATCATGTATGATTTTTAATATTACTAATATCCCCTTGCTTCTTTGTTAAATTGTCTTATCGGTGGACGAACGGATAGTACAAATTCGGACGTCATTGAAATAATTAAAGTTTTGTTTTATTGCCAGTGGGTTTTTTTTAAATTAAAATTATAAAACTGAATGCCTTAGTAAAAGACAAACAATTTTTTGATAATAATGTAGTTAGTAGTACTCTAGACCAAAGGGAACCGCCATTCGAACGAGGACACGCGCGTGTATGGCATGTGTGTTTATATAAATTTTTCAAATTTATATTTTAGAGAAAATATACCAGTTTTGATAACACCATGTATGTGAATCTTCAAAATTTGTCAAGCGACAATAGTACCCCAAAAGACATGGCATCCGACAACATGCGAAAAAGCCTGCAACAAGGTTGCTTTGGTGCATTTAAGCAACAAATTTTGGTATTTAGGCTATTACACAAGTCATAGAGTTATGTTGTCTTTTCACGTCCATTGATCATGTCAAGGTATAACGAAATTTTAAAAAGCCGGGTGTGGAAAACCCTCCCCAAGAAAACTGAAAACCAAAAGGTATTTGAATGAAAGCGCAGATTGACGAATCCTTGCCTTTTCCATTTTCTCTAGAGGAAATTTTGACTCAGCCTCAAAGTAGAAGGGACCTCCTCTTACTTCGACCATGGATAGTTCCGAGTGCTTTCGGTCCACAAAAGTATGGCAAGTTCAACTCAAATGGTTTTGTTGTATGATAAAACAAGCGATACAAAATAACTGCTGAACATTGGCATATAACAGTGAGAAATGGGTAAGTAGTGTCCTATTTTGGTAGCTTTTCAGCCAGGATGTGGTTTCCGATAAAAAAAATCCACAAAACGACAGTTACTTTTAAACATTTCCGAGTTTCTATTCCAGTCACCACTCCTCTGGGTTAGATTCTTTTGCTCAGGAAGCTTAAAAGTTAATTTTTCGTTCTCCCTTCGATTCAGGTGTGCTGAAAATGAAAAGTCAAATTTTCTTCACATAAGACAGAACTGATAGACTGGCCAACAAAGCGACAACTCATGAAGCAGTGACTTTTCAAAATACAATCCCTGTCATGACCATGCTGCCCGAAATGAAAAAGAAATTAAAGGTTCTTCAAGCACATTAATTTTTTTTTTCACTTTTGGATTGGACATTATTTTAACGCAATCTGGACAATTTTTCTCAAATCTCGTTGAGCCTGTTTCAAACCTAACGCAACTTGATTTTTTTTCAAAATGCGTATGTTATTCAAAAACGGTTGATACATATGTATTATTATATGTAGAGTACGGGTGACTCAGTCTTTACTTTTGTATGCAGTGTGGGTTGTTCCCGTCTTGATTTTGTGTTTGTCATGCCTTGTCTGTATGTTTGGTATTTCATTTACTACGCCTCGTCTTTTTTCAACTTCTATCAAAAGTGTTTGCTCTACATATCGGCAAAAGGAAAATGTTCGTTGTCACAGATTTCCTCAGCAGGTATGAATATGGTTATTTATTTCTAAACAAAATTGCATGAGGGTTTTGTTTGTTTTGTTATTTATTTATTAATGTATTATTATTATTATCATATTTTATCATTTATTTATTTATTTATTGGTAAAACATTACAGTGTGTCCAGGTCGATATCGATAAAGTGATGGATCTAGAAGGCGGTTGCAGGGGTCTGCAACCACTTAAATTGGAATTTTTTATATAAAGAAGTTTTGAATTTGAATGTCGTTTTACATTACTCAACAAGAGATCCCAGAGGGATCTTGGTGCCCACCATGGAATGTTCTATGTCTAATCTATGGAAAACTGTTCTTTTCTCTTATTTTGTGTCTCAACATTGAATTTAAACCTAAATTCTGTGAAATACATTTTCCACAAGATTATAGCGAAACTGAACTTGAACTGAACATATTACATTTAAAGAGAGAATGAAATTCAATATGGCCGACAGGGGAACCTCCATAATCAATTTCAAAAGGATTTCATCAATACATTCCGAGAAATACATACTTCCATTGTCAGAATCCAACATGGCCACCTGTCAGCCATGTTGGAATCCAATCTCTCTGAAAATGTAATATGCACAACTAGACCTCGCGGGGAACCTTCAAGTCAAATTTCAAGATCCCTGTAGTCCTTTCTGAGAAATACCAATAACAAACTTCCTATGGTAAAAATCCAAGATGGTCGCTTGTCGGCCTTGTTGGATTTCAATCTCTCTGAAAATTCAGTATGCACAATTCCATCTTAAATGGTGCTTGATGACAACTTTCAATATAATCCCTTCAGTTCTTTCTGAGAAGTAGCAGTCACAAACTTCCTTTGGTCAAAATCTAAGATGGCTGCCTGTCAGCCATGTTGGGTTCGATCTCTTTGAAAATGTAATATGCACAACTACACTTTAAGAGGAACCTTCACGTCAAATTTCAAGAAGATCCCTTCAATATTATCTGAGAAGTAGCGGTAACAAACTTCTCTTGGTCAAAATCCAAGATGGCCGCCTGTCAGTCATGTTGGATTCCCTTCTCTCTGATTTGTTTGTTTGTTTATTGTTGTTTAACGTCCCACTCAATAATCTTTCACTCAAATGGAGACGTCACCAAATGGTGATGAAGGGCTTCAAATTTATGAAGCATATGTTGATAGTGTACGTAACAAAATACAATAATAATACTTTTTGCTACATCGTCGATATTTCTATATTCATGTGAAATATGTTTGAAACTATTGTGTTTTATGTATAGGATGACCTTTCTTTGTAGGTAAATACAGTCATGAATGTAAATATCTCGGAAGTCCATTGGGTTTTTTGCGACAACATTACTTAGGGTACGTTATTTCCTGTGGTATTGTTCTGTAATGTTCAATATTTTCTTGCTTAATGTTGTACATGGATTTTGCTTCATTATATCTCGAAAAAGTCGATATTGTAAAACAAGTGTTGGTGGTGATTAATTTCAAGCAATTGGCACATTACTTCCATCAATTCACTTGTAATGGTTCTATTTATGTAATGTTCCTGTTACATCTCTTTTGTTCTATCAAATTATATATTGACATATTCATTATATATTGTTTTTTAGTATACATATTGTTTTTAATTATATCGTAGAACGTCACCAATTATGAAAACCTGTATAAAGAATAATAAAGATTCAAAGAATTGTAATTTTACAATGGTGTCAGAAGTGGTATTGGACAAAGATATACATTTGTGGTCTAGTGGATATGTCGCTAGACCACAAAGCCGAGTAACCGAGTTCGCGTCCAGTTAGGACAATTTTTTTTCAATATACATATTTTTTCAATGTCACACAATGATTTATGATTATTTCGCAGACTTTTGATAAATGCTGGCCAGATCAATTGGAGCAAAATCTATTATTCAGACAGTGGCATTATGATACATAATTTTAGATGCCTGTCTATGAGGGATATAATATGGTATACTGTTGTCCAATCCTCCCTGCATATTTTGCAGTAACTTGAGTTTGCCTTCAGTCAACCCCAACTCATCTGATGATTTTGAGATCAATGAAAATAAAAAATTCATTCTGCATCAGACATTTTTGTACATCTTTTGCATACAATTATAAATAATGATGGAAAATATTGCTCATCTGAAAATATCTAAAATAGTCTTGAGTACATGCTAAAATATAAATATCATATTCAGGAATTTTTATAAATGAGAAAATCATGAAATTTGACGTTTTTCAAATGGATGATGAAAAATTCAACGTATTTTCTTGTTAAATCAACAACGAACATATATGTAGTCATTTGGGGTCTTTGAAAAATATATTTCTCTACCACTCACATGTCCACACACACACACATCATTTAATTGACCTACGCCATCTACAACAAACCTACGTGAAATAATTGACCGACACCATCTACAAAAACCTGAATTGAAGTAATTGACCAAAACCATGCGTCTAGAACAAACCTGAAATGAAATCTAGATTATGTTTCGTTTTACATCCTGCCAAGAATTTTTCACTTCTCTTCATTTTTCACCAGCATTAGGTTGAAGTGCCACAAAATTTGACCTATGCTATTTGACAGATGCAAATTCAGCGAGTTATTTTATGATACAGGACTCCGTTTGATGCCTCCTCAAAAATAACTGTGACTCACTTTTTATACTGCGAGCTTGGAGAACTTTGAGAAAGATTTCCTATACTGAGAGTTTGGAGAAAGACTTCGTATACGGAGAGCTTGGAGAAAGACTTTGTGTACCGAGAACTTTGAGAAAGCTTTCCTATACTGAGAGTTTGGAGAAAGACTTCGTATACTGAGAGCTTGAAGAAAGACTTTGTGTACCGAGAACTTTGAGAAAGCTTTCCTATACCAAGATTTTGGAGAAAGACTGTATACTGCGAGCTTGGAGAAAGACTTTTTTGTATTGAGAACTTTGAGAAATATTTCCTATACTGAAAGTTTGAAGAAAGACTTTGTATATTGAGAGTATGGAGAAAGACTGTGTATCGAGAACTTTAAGAATAATTTCCTATACAGAGAGCTTGGAGAAAGACTTTGTATACTGCTAGCTTGGAGAAAGACTTTGTATACCAAGAACTTGAGAAAGATTTCCTTTACTGAGAGTTTGGAGAAAGACTTCGTATACTGAAAGTTTCGAGAAAGACTTCCTATACTGAGAGCTCAGAGAAAGACTTTGTTGTTGGTTGGCTGCATTGTTGTTTCAACATCCCACTCAAGAATCTTTCATACCTATAGAGACGTCACCAAATACCTTTGAAGGGCTTCAAAATTGCTTGGCACTTGAGGCCATTGAGAAGTGTGGTTTCTTTAATGTGCCCACCTCTACTGTGACACAGGACCTCTGTTTCTACACTCATCCAAAGGATAGGAATCTGACCTATCCCTTGATGGATTGAACTCACAACCAAGATTTGAGCACGTTACCGACTGAGCCAGGTTGGCTCGAGAAAAACTTTATATATACCGAGAGCTTGGAGAAAGACTTTGTATACCGAGAGATAAAACAGACATTTTTATTTTTATTAAAAAAAATCTTTTGCATAATGCAGTAATGAGAATCAAATCCAGAACATCCTGTCTGCAAATGGAACAATCTACCAAGTGGTTATCACTCATTAAATGATGAAAGTAAACATGTTTTTGTACTATACAATGTCAAATACTGCTCAAAAAACATCCACCCTACAGACACATTTAGACTGGTTTAAGTCATTGATTAATAGAAGAGTTCATTGTTTCTCAGAGGGTGATGAGTAAACTGATGAAAGTAAACATGCTCCATGTATTATACCACTGTCAATAACAGCTTAAAAACATCAGCATAAAGTCAGGTAAAACATTTGCTCTCTGTGTATACATCAGCATAAAGTCAGGTAAAACATTTGCTCTCTGTGTATTTCAGCATAAAGTCAGGTAAAAAATTTTGCTCTCTGTGTATTTCAGCATAAAGTCAGGTAAAACATTTGCTCTGCTCTCTGTGTATTTCAGCATAAAGTCAGGTAAAACATTTGCTCTCTGTGTATTCATCAGCATAAAGTCAGGTAAAACATTTGCTCTCTGTGTATTCATCAGCATAAAGTCAGGTAAAACAATTGCTCTCTATGTATTTCAGCATAAAGTCAGGTAAAAAATTTTGCTCTCTGTGTATTTCAGCATAAAGTCAGGTAAAACATTTGCTCTCTGTGTATTTATTTATTAAAGAATAATAAATTACTTTCAGCAATCACAACTTTTCGATACATATTTTTATTATTTTTATAGATATGTGTGAAGATGTTGGCATGAAATCAAGTGTTGGACAATGTACACAATAAGAATAATATGGAAACCAGGTAATAGAACAAGTACACGTTGATGTGGATTTTAGTTCTATACCTATACTTCCTCTGCTATTATTTATCAGATTACATATAAGGACAGTGACAAATAGTAGAGCTAATAACATGAGAAATGAACACCTAGCATATCATAATCAAGTGCTGGAAAAAATCCATAGTGGAGAAGCGGGTAAATCAGGACATTTAAAATAAATAGTATCTTTATAGATTTAAATGCCTACATCATCCACTACTATTGCAAACCAGACCAGACATTTAGCACCTAGTTTTAGATACCTCTTTTCTTTGAACTGTGTTTTATGTCACACTTTAAAATTTTTCAGTTATAATGACTGTGGCCAATTCTTAATGGTGGAAGAGAGACCCCAGTTACGCTATATCCTGAAAGAGATCACCAGAAAACTTTCTCACAAAATCAGCTTAGGTACCAGCAGGACTTACCAGCAGGACTCAAACCCTGGTGATTACCGTAGAGGTGAGAGTCATCATGGTTTAAAGCGCCATACTCTAACCACCCAAATATGAAGGCCCCTAAATACCTATTCTAAACTTCAGTTTATAAAAGTGAATTATTGACAACTTACAAATGATAATGCAGTTAGGTAACATTTTGCCTTTTCCTTCATGCCAACAATATCATGTTGTGACATATGTTTTCATTAGATAACACATTAAACAATATTGACTCCTATTAATATTTTCCAGTAAAATAATTATCATACTTTGATATCAGTGGAAATAAAAGAACGATTATAACAAGTATAATAGAGTAGGAAAATTGATAATAAATGCAGAAACCAAATCTTATTGCCAGGGGAATAACCGAACCTTTGACCTATTTTCGCCAAAATAAAGAGTAACACAGATTATCTTTAGATAATAATAACATTTAGGAATTAAACAGATTATTTCCCTACATAAGATATTGTTTATGCAGTTGTGCCCACCTATTTTTCACCCAAGAAATATACTAGAATTTTATTATATAAATGAACTGAAAATCAACTTTGAAAAATATATATGCCAACCAATCAAATTACTTCTAAAACCCTTGCACAGGGCACAATCAACAAATTTATAAATTAAAGTATCCTCAGCTTTATCTACACATGAATTTTCTTATGACAGGTTACTATACACCTGCAAATTTTCTTATGACAGGTCACTATACATCTGCAAATTTTCGCCCCTTTACGACAGGAAACCGATTCACCCCGTTTTAAATTTGCCCTGAATCACCATGGCATCATGTATGTCTGTGTGCTTCAGTTTATTAGCTTTTTGACCTCTCATCTAAGCGAAGAATTAAACAGGGGTGAGAATTTTCAGGTATATGGTATGTTATCTTCAACTTTACAAAGTTTTAATTTAAAACCAGTACACCACCAACAAAGTTGTTGTAGGAGTCATGTGGTGATGGATATAACCTTATCATGTTATATCCCATGAAGCATGTAATATTCACCATACACCAAAGTGATATTCCATGTACAATGTTAATTTTATAAGCCCTAAATGAATAGATATCAAGCTTTATACAGAAAATCAGGAAAGCATGTACATTTTGACCTACATAATAAATCTACAGACTGCTAAAACCTTACTTTCGAAATAGTGACAACAATTCTTATCTGATATATATAAAGATATGTAATACTTTAATATAAAAATTTAGCCTGCTTTTTAAAGATTGATTTAAAGGTATTTTGTGGTCAATGCAGGCTGATGACCTAGTGTAAATGCTTGTTTCACATTTTCAAATGGTGGTCCTTAAAGACAGGTGCCTGTAGTATGTAGAGTGTTAAAGGCAAATGTGAATGCAGATATATATTTATGAAATATATGCATATATATTTAAATGGGTACATTTGAAAGGGTAGTTTAACCGAGACCTGTATATAGTGACAAACCGTTAAAAGCGATGTAACGTAAGGTACACATGAACATCAAAATGATAATAAATTACCGGTCAGTATAACAATTGGGTTATGGAAAAACAATGAATTTATAGGAAAAATATTATTGTAAGGCAATACCAAACAATAATACTTGATAGGTAAGACATGAGTAGACACAGAGGTTAACAGCTTCAGACTCATATACTGTGCTCAAAAGCACATGTATGTGGCATTTTTCTGAGTGGATGATATTTACAATTGTTTGTGCCCAGCATTATACAGACAAGATTAAGAATATATATATATATATATATATATAAATATATATATATATATATATACATACACACACACACATATGAAAAGTTACATTAGCCTTTGAAAAAATAAGCCATATACTCATTAATTGACAAGAAAATCTCTGAAAGCAATATGAGCTGATGTCAATAAAAATTTTATGTGCATAATTTATATAATCTTTCACCTCATTTATTTCTAAAAGATGTTTGAATTTGGCATTGAAATTTTATTTTATGATTGTTTCTAATAAGGTAACCAATAGTCAAGGAAGCACATGTTATTTGCTGTAAGTATTTCATATTCATGCCAGAAAGAATTATTTCATGAGATTAGACTTAGTAGCTTACGATAGCATTTTTTTCTGACATTGCTTCAGCTTAAATCATTTGAACATGCAAAGTAAAGGTCCTCAGAGTGCTTGACCTTGAGGTGACTTGCATATTATTATGTCACAGAAATACTATATTACAATGCAGTATCTATTCCATGGCTAAAACACAATGTTTAGGAGTTTAACTTATTATAAATGTAGGTCATTTTGTATTCAAAGATATTTTTTATTGTATCATAATGGTTTAGAATTAATCTGACAATTATGAAAATGTCGCCAACAACAGCTTATTGCTTTAAATCAATAAGAAAAACCTGCTTCCTTGACACTTGGCTATTTTTGTAAAAAAAAATTAAAGAAAGTGAATTAGAGACTCAAACTAAATAATATGATGGATAACATTTTGCAGAGTTTGTTTTTATAATATAATATGTATGCATTTGTTCTTTTAACCACTGGGTGAATCTCTTTCTGATACATACAATATAAAATATTGCATAAAATCTGCATGCAAAATTTCAACCAACAACACCTCAGGTTGCTTTCAGCTTGACTCTGAGCATTTGGTGTCATAGAATGATCTGTTAGTAAAACAAATATACAGATATATGTCAATTCTTAAGAAAAAGAAAAGTTTATCTTATAGTTGGCACAAATAAAGAAGAAGCACATTAAATGATTATTATATAAAGTCACATATGAACTTAATATTATTTCTTCACAAATGAAAAATTAAAAGTTTGCAAACAGTGTACAAAGACCTTAAAAAACACTGCTTCCCTAGCACTTTTCCTTGTCATATATATAAACATATTCCATTATATATACACTTTATATATATATATATATATATATATATATATATATATATATATATATATATATATATTATATATATATATATATATATATTTATTTTATATATATATATACTATATATATATATTTATATATATATATTAATATGTATATATATACATTATATATATATATATATATTATATATATTTATATATAATATATACTATATATATATATTATTATATATATATATATTATATATATATATATATATATATAATATATATATATATATATATATATATATATATATATATTTATATATATATATATATATATATATATATACCCGCCCCCCTCCCTATATATAATTATATATATATTATATTATTATATATATTATATATATATATATATATATATATATATATCTATATATATATATATATATATATATATATATATATATATAATATATTTTATATATATAATATATATTTATTATTATATATATATATATATATAAATATATATATATATATATATATATGATATATAATATTTTAATATATATATATATATATATTTATATTTTATATATATTATATATATTATATATATTTTATATATATATATATATATATTATATATAATATATATATATATATATATATATATATATATATATATATATATATACTTACACACACACATTTTCAAGTATACATATTCTTCATAATAATGATACAATATTGTTACATATGATGTACAACTGATAAGACCATTCCTCACAGAAGAATTCACTCAGGAACAATAACTCTTGCTGTAAGGAAATCTTTCTTCTTTGTCTATTTTGAAACTACAAATTATACACTGTACAAGATTCTATTCATTACTAGGACTCATCTGCAGATCTAAGTTCTTTTATCTGTTTGATAAGATATGCCTTTTCATCATTGAATTGTTCGTCGTCTGACCGCTCTGTATGGAATTTGGTTAAAAAGTCTACTAACTTTTCCTTGTTACGCAATAAAATATCCAGAATTGGTTTTGGTTTGTTTGGATTTGCAACAAATACCTACAATATAAAAATAACAATAAGTGAATTATAACAGTTGTTTTCATTTCTGGAGGTAAACAGATGGCGTGCAAATAATAGGGATGACTGGGTATGGAAGCATATGCTTATAAATACCCTGCTGTTAATGTGTTTGTTTATTGTTGTTTAACATCCCACTCAAGAATATTTCACTCATTTTAAGACGTCACCAAATGCCGGTGAAGGGCTTCAAATTTTGGCCTATGCTCGGCACTTACAGCCATTGAGTAGTGAGGGTTCTTTAACGTGCAGACACCTACTGTGACACAGGACCTCCAGTTTTTACAGTCTCAACCTAAAGACAGGAAACCAACCGGTCGCTGGTGGGACTCGAACTCACGACCTCATGATCCAGAGTTGAGCACGCTACCGACTGAGCCAGGCCGACACGCTGTTAATGTGGATGCCTGGATATGGAATCATATGCTTATAAATACCCTGCTGTTAACATGGATGCCTGGGTATAGAAGCATATGCTTATAAATACCCTGCTGTTAATGTAGATGCCTGGGTATGAAATCATATGATTATAAATACCCTGCTGTTAATGTAGATGCCTGGGTATGGAATCATATGATTATAAATACCCTGCTGTTAACGTGGATGCCTGGGTATAGAAGCATATGCTTATAAATACCCTGCTGTTAATGTAGATGCCTGGAAATGGAAGCATATGATTATAAATACCCTGCTGTTAATGTAGATGCCTGGGTATGGAAGCATATGCTTATAAATACCCTGCTGTTAATGTAGATGCCTGGGTATGGAATGCTTGAAAATACCCTGTTGTTAACATGGATGCCTGGGTATGGAATGGTTAAAATACCCTGCTGTTAACATGGATGCCTGGGTATGCAATGCTTAAAATACCCTGCTGTTAACATGGATGCCTGGGTATGGAATGCTTAAAATACCCTGCTGTTAATGTGGCTGCCTGGGTATGGAAGCATATGCTTATAAATACCCTGCTGTTAATGTGGCTGCCTGGGTATGGAAGCATAAAAATACCCTTTTGATAATAAGTTGTCAGTTAACAGTCACAACCATTTTAATCAAAATCAATATGTACTCATTATGTGATCACAGTCCTTATTAATTGACAAGGATCGGAGTCACAGAACAGTAATGAACCAATTTGTGATTCACCATGTGCAATAACATCATGAACGCAGCTTCTTGAAGTGAATCCTTGCCAATATTATCAACCAGTGGTCACACCAACAAGTTTTCTTGTTTGAATGTTGTTAAATGCCTTACTCAACAATTTTTCAGTTATGTGGTGTGGCCATTTTTTAATGGTGGTGGAGAGAAGGTAGTTATTTAGTATCTGTTGAAGAGACCAATGACCTTCCGCAAGTAAACTGGAAAACTTTCTCACAAAATCAGCTTAGGTTCCAGTGGATCTCAAACCTGTGCTGATCAGAGGTCAGTACTTAATGGTATAGAGCATGATTCTCTAACCACACAGCTGTGGAATCCCTCCCCAGTATGGGCCTTTTAGGCCTCTAGATTATAATTTGTTAATAAGTATAATATTGAAGCATGTAGAATTTTGTTGACAAAATACTGGAAATGATCAAACCTTGAATACATGGAAGGCTTCAAACTGGATATTCCGACTCTTTTCTCGCAGCATATTCATCATTAGTTTAAGGTTGTCAGGGTTACTAATATACTTTGTCATGATGGTAAAATTGTGACGATCTAACAACAATTCTCCTAGTAACTGCAAAAAGAATAAAAGATCCATATATACATAATTATATGTACAAAAAGGAAAAATATCAACAAGAAACTGTTAAAGGTGGTATGGCTAAACTGCAAAGCATTGTATTTCTCACAAGAGAGCTGACAGTGGGCTGGATAGAATAATCATCATCAAATAGATCTGCTTTGCAACATTGTCAACAATCTGGTAAATAAATAGAAGCTAGGGACAAGTCATTTCTTACCTTCCTGTCAAACACAAACTACTGATTTTCCTAAATTTGTCTGTGAAAGACAAGGATTACACATAAAAAGATAACTTTTCCTAGGCTAACATGCACGATGATGTCATGGACGAACTTTTATATACATGTATATTTGAACTTGTCAGCAATGAATTTTAGAAGTATAAAGAAAAAGTCTTTCTACTTTCAAAATATCATATATCTTAATAAAAGTAGACAGCTAGTTTAACAACAGTTTGATTAATACAGTGCACACTCCATCACAATCATGTTGCCTGCAAATCAAGTTTGATTATTTACCGAGGTCAACAATTATCATAATTTCCACTTATCAATTATTCCAAAGACAATTTTACTTCTCCAAATTGAATTCACCGTAAACAGTTAATGTTTTATAACAGACTTTAGACATCATTAAAATCTAGAGTCGATACTTTATGAATTCAGTCATCACAGAGAGATTAATGAACAAAGTTTCCATTTTAGAGAATTCTTTCTTGTAATAATTATCATAATGAAGAGTATTTTTCTTTGTTTGTTTGGTAATTTAAACCTAACTCATCAGACCAGTGCAAAGCCAACTGCATGTAGGACTGGAACTGAAAATTACACGAAAGTGAATGTAGAGCACTGCCCTCTCCAAATAGGTATAATTCATAAGTAACTAAAATAAACCCACATACCTTCAAAGCCTGTCGCCTTGTTACATAGTTCTCAGAGTTTAACAAATTTTGGTATGAATTAAACACTTCGTCATAGTTCTGTTCCAAGAATTCTGCTGACAACATTTTGTGTTTTGTTAATAATTCCTTTAATAAGAGAAAAGTTTATAAATATCAGTATTGAAAAAAATGAGCTTAAAATAATAATAATAATGATAATTTGACAGAACCTGGAAAATCATTACCATGAAAGGAATGTTTTATGCATCATTCAACACATTTTCAGTTATACATGTATAATGATAGCCAGTTTTTACTGGTGAAGGGAAAAACCCATTTCCAATGTTCCCAGAAAAAAGACCAGCTGCCATCTGCAAGTAATCTGGCATCCCACAAAATCAACTCAGGTTTCAGAAAGGCTTGAACCTGCAATGACTAGAGGTAAGAGCTGTCATAATTTAAAGTGAGATGATCTAACCATCTAACCATTCAGCTACAGAGAAAAAAAATATCTGACACCCAAATTGATGTTTGTTTATTGTTGTTTAACGTCCCACTCGAGAATATTTCACTCATATGGAGACGTCACCAAATGCCGGTGAAGGGCTTCAAATTTTGGCCTATGCTCGGCACTTACGGCCATTGAGCAGTAGGGTTCTTTAACGTGCCAACACCTACTGTGACACGGGACCTCCAGCTTTTACTGTCTCATCCGAAAGACAGGAAACCAACTCGAACTCACGACCTCACGATCCAGAGTCGAGCGCGCTACCGTCTGAGCCAGGCCGGCTCCCCAAATTGATCCAATTGTAAATGGGAGCAACTTGGGTGGATATTGACCTACGATGAACTTCAGTCTTAAAATAACCTTAACCCAAAATACAATTTGGTATATTCACGTAAATTTATTGTTTCTATTCAATATCATTACCTTAAATGTTAAAAATGCATCTGAAGCTATGTCAAATGTTGAAACTTCTACATATTGAAAGAATTTGTAAAACTCATTTGATTTTAACATAATCCTTGCTAGAGCCTCATATCGACAACATTCCCTCAGCATCATACCACAGTTTAGTGCTATTTCTTGATTATCGTATCTGAAAAGAAAAGAAATGTTCTTTACAATTATGATATGATTTACCTGGTAATTGACTCAAAAATCTGACAAAAATTCATATAAGGGACATTTAGGTAATTTTTTCTGATATCAGATTTCCATATTTCTAAATATATGTTAATAAGTTTTTACTATTTTTCAACTGCAGAATTTGAATGGTGCTTTACACCACATTCAGCAATTTTTCCGTTATCTGGTGGCAGCCAGTTTTTAATGGTGGAGGAGAGAACCCAGTTACAATGTATCTAGAAAAAGACCACGAGCCTTCTGCCAGTAAACTGGCAAACATACTGAAAAGATCAGCTTAGGTTCTAGCAGGGAACCTGTGCTGACCAGAAGTGAGAGTCTTTATGGTTCAAAGTGCTATGCTCTATCCACTCAATCAACTATAGATTATAATATAATTATAATTAAAGATTACAAATAAACCCGTCAACAAGATGACAAAATCAAATGTAAACATCATTAAACATACTATGCATGAGGGGTATATACATTTGTACAACAAGAGTTGTTAGAAGACAACAAAGCTTGGCGGAAATGTGTGTAAGTTTTCAAAATAGGTGTTTGAACCCCCTTGAATCTTTTGGCTGAACAATTTCGTGTAATATTTTGTGTTACGCGACATTTCTTACATTATCAGCTAGACTCTTAACCTTGCAGGGCTCTATGATAAGGATATTTTTTCACTTGTCCAATTGGACAAGTAATATCCAAACGTAACTTGTCTGAATCACAAATCTACTTGTCCTTATTTTTTAAAACAATTTATTTTCTCAATTTTTTGTTTTTCATCAAACATTAAAAATTTCAATAAATCAAAGACTAAAAAGAGAATGTTTTTTGAAAATGAAAATTAAATTAGTGAAAACAAAAGAACAGTTGCATTCCCTGACCATTCTTTGACTGACTTTGAGCAGTTGCGAAAAGCCAGTGGTCACTAAACAGGGTAAAAAATATATGACATACGCAGGTGAATGCTGAAAATGATGGCTAAGACTGGTTAGACTATAGTGGCAAAAGTTTGACATGATTAAACCGGATGTCTTGAGTTTTACAAATGGTATTAATTTATTTTCACCTGTTCTGTCAGACAGGTTAGGTACAACATGTATACATGATCAGACATGTTAATCTCTGATGACCAATAAGAGGTAGATTCACACCTCCAAAGCGGTAGCATTGCGCGTGGCTTTTTGGTTACTTTATTTCTTTAAAAGTATTATGGTCAAACAATGTTAGCCCTAAAAATGTATTGTTCAAATTACATGTATTGGCAAACTCCAATTTTCATTAGCAAAAATTAAAAATCCTAAAAAAAATTTTTTTTTTTATATCTTATTTATTCTTATCATTATTATTTCTACAGGTAAGGGGTCCTTATATGATAACTTACCAATAACATTTTCTGGCCTAACAAAAATTCAGCCAAATGTTCAGATGTTCATGCAGGGTTTTCCCTGACACAAAAATTCTGTGAATTTACGCAAAAAATCCTAAATGGCACCTAAAATAAGATCTACCGCGTCCTAGTGTATGCGTTAAATACTTGATGTCTTTCATTTGGGTAAATAAACCAAGCATGCAACTATTTCTACCAGTTTGCTTCTTTTTTTATATCCATTTCTTATGTTCTAGTGCAATTCCACAAGAAAACCAAGAAACTGAATTCATCATTCTATTAATAATAAAACAGGAAAATCGTTACCTCTAATGTAGATCTAGAATCAACGAGACAACATCGTTCATCACTTTATGGGTACTTCCGGAAGTATAAATTAAAGAAGGGATACCAAACCCGACTTTCATTTGAATTATGGAAATCAAAATATAATAATGAAAGTGCTAATTATAGTTATATAAAATGATTTATTTACACAAATGTTAATGTAAATCTTACATATGATAAAGTACTTTAATACTTGAAATGGATAAAACAGATATAATTTTTAAATAAATAAATTTGAGGCATCAATTAGTACGCTACATGTATTTAGTAACTTTTCAGTTTTACATCTATTTTCTAAAAACGTGTAATTGTATTACAATTTATAGATTTTTAATATAAATTTTACATATGATTTCAAATGTAGTTAAAACAACTATATTGTATTTAATTTTTTATGAACCTTTAATCTATAGTACATGTATGTATACAATAATTATATATTGAATTAAGGGAATTCTTGAGGGTTCAAGAACAAACCAGGAAATTACGATGGCGTTACAGTAATGTATAGAAATGGCGCTGATGTTTTGTTTCATATATGAGTGCGGGAAAAACTACTCATTCTCCCGACATGATTAAGTTATGATCAGAAAATAAATGCTGCACATGTACTCTTGATATTTCCCCTATAATGATGTCTGTAATCATCAACAAAAGTGCACATTTGACATTCAGTTTAATTCTGGTCGAATTGAAGCAGACTCCATATGGACTTCTAAATTACCAAATGGACTCCTAATTTTGTAGTAGTGGGAGTCCATGGACTCCTCATTTGAAAATCCCAGGGAAAACCCTGTTCATGCATTAAAATGCATCCATTGCAATTAATAATTTCAAGACCAATTTATCATAGATAAACTATTTTTCGTCAATGATATAAGCAGTAATTAATTGTTTTGAGTTGCAATATGCAGGTACATGTCAAACCATGTAATACTCATTATCTCATTCTTTTGCGGTAAAATTACAACTTTTATTAGTATTACTTTGTATTTTTTATCGTAATTGAGGTGTGGAACATTATTTTTCGATAATATTAGATGCAATCATAAGTGTCATTTTGGGAAGTGGTGTTAAACAAAAACAAACAAAAGTGTCATTTTGTGATATAAGCAGCCTCATATCATCTGTTCTTTGTCTGACATATCAACACGTGGAGAAGTTTACCAAGATTTAAATCTAATTAAATGATGATCAGGAATTAATTGTTGTCCATGGATGATGATTGCGGTCTCACAAGGGATACTTTAAATTGCAGGTAACCTTAATTAGGCATGACGAGTAGTACTTATTACGCATTTAGTCTGTACATTGCCAGAGGCCAGAGTATTGTCAAAACAATGCACAGGTGTGAAATAATCTCAGAAAATTACTGTGCTTTTGTTAAGAAATGTAAAGAAATCAGATGTTTTGGACATAAAAGCGGTAGGCGAAAGATTTGTGTAAAAAGTGGTAGACTACCGCTGAAATTGGTAGAGTTAACATGTCTGCATGATATAAAGATAATATCTAATTATTTTGAAAAGTTCATCCAAAAAATATTCATTTTCACTATGGTGATTATATTAGCGCCATTCTGATTTATGATAAATTGCTCTTAATGTTGGGAAGTAATAAATAACACGATCTTAAATCATATACAAAAAATGTCAAATGTTTACCCATTCATCAGTTCAAACAATATATCTTGTCTTGTTACAATGTGTTCCACTGTCGGTGTTCGAGTACCAATCTGCCTTCGGAGTAGATTATTGAATATATTTGTAACATCTTTCTTGCCCTGAAAAAAGAGAGTTTTTCAGTAAAATACATTTCATAGAACAAGAAAGAAACAACATATACCATGAAAGCATTGGTTCATTTCTGTGTCTTGCTGATATTGTAAATGTAGATATTTCCGTGTGTTGTTAATTGCACAATTTTCTCATTCGATCCATACTTGTGGTTTTTTTTTTTTCACGAGATGTCTCAACTTAAATGTACAGTCAGCAGTGAAACGATGATTATTAGTACAACTGTGGGTCTGGTATGCAGGGTACTTAACACAAAACTTTTTTCACATATTTAGTGTAAATTACCCCACACACATTAATTTCCATGTTTACAGTATTTTAATCAGAGTCATCTATCTTAGCAAACTGCAGTAGCCAAAACAATCAAAGGCATTGAAATAATTGATAAATTACTTCAGAAAGTTGTTTATTGATTACTTGAAATTAGGTAGAATACAAAATTTATAACCAGTTTGTAAGGTGATATGAAATTTTGTCTATTTTCAACAGTCATAATCCCCTCAGGCCTTCATCCACTGAAAATTAATATATTTCTAACTGTTGAACACCTAAATAAATGTTCATATCATCCTACAAACATGGCCATAAATGTAAAATGTGACACAACCTTGAATCAATGCCTCTATTACTCATTGCAAACTGTGAATGTTATATGTATTATTACATAAATACATGTAATTCCATCAACAGTTTTGCAACAGATGCAACGCAGATTTAAATTATTCATGAAAAACAAAACTTGAGAAAGCATAATCGTTGTACTTTATATTTATCACTTAACGCAATGATAAATGACATCCAATCCTGCCTTGAATATGTGAATTATCTAACAATACAACGTATCTAAAAAGAACAGATACATGAATAACAAGAGGCCCAATGAACCTTAAGGGTCACCTATGTAAAAAGTATGGGCTTTGTCAACTGGCGACAAAATGTAGTTTCTGGCACCTCCATTTTATCAAAGTATTAAGCCATCTAGGTAACATATGTCTATATCTTCCAAAAAGTCATCAGGAACATGGACTTAAAATACTGTTAGTTAATTAATGTCATAAGGCCATGCAAAGGTGTAATTATTGGATGCGTGCTGTGTAATATCACAACAACCTGTACCGTGGTCAGGTACATGTACCTATAAACTACAAATTGATTACCTGTAATAATTAAACCTCCACACCTATAATCACTATCCATATGTTCTGTCCTATACACAGACATCAAAGATTAACATCATTAATGCTATATCAACTTCAAGCAACTTGTTTATCAATCCTCAATGATTTCACTGAAAAATTTTAACTGAAAAACATCGAAGCGAGATTGTGGTGTATTCCATGATGTCTGCACTCCAAACCATAAGTAATACACTAATACAGAGTTATGGAGGCATCTTAAAATTGTGATGATTTCAATACAAAAATGTTTTATTTCAATCAAATAGACAATTATGTCTTCTTGTAACTCCTTGAATTTAATTAAATAAATTGACAATAATGGATGATAACATTTATATAACCTCGATATTCTTCTAATGACTTTGAATCTGTCACTAAAAATTTGAAACTGGCAACAGACATTGCCAACGGTATTTTTTTTTTTTTTTCTTGGTGCCAAAAATTTTAAATCAGCACAACCCCTGAGGTGTAAAGTAAATGAACTTTGTTTACAATAGATTAAATATCATTTTATTAATTGTTATTTTCCTTATTGATTTTATCAATTTTCCTTCTTTTTTGGGGCACAATAGAATTCAGTTGTGGATAACC
This sequence comes from Atrina japonica, assembly GCA_030159075.1. NCBI lineage: Eukaryota > Metazoa > Mollusca > Bivalvia > Pterioida > Pinnidae > Atrina > Atrina japonica. The sequence goes on from BROG01000097.1 coordinate 767,853, forward strand.
TAATTTCTCAAATGAGTGCCTCCCAACCCCAGGCAAGTGTGCTTTGAATTTTTATTTCAAACCCTGTATATCTAAATATAGTACTATATACACTGGTGACATCAACAAAACTGATATAGATTTTAATTTATTCTACAATAATACAACAGTGTTAAGCTGTTACCCAAAATATCTGACATAAGATCAGTACACAAAGGGGAAATATGATTCAAAACAGGCATGCACACAAGGGCATGTACATGCACACACACACACACACACACACATGCATGCATGCATACAGACACACACAGGTTCAAGTACTGAAACATGTACTAAATCATAAGGCAAGAAATTATTTTTCTTTTATAATATATGTATTATTGTTTCAGAGCCGGCTTGGCTCAGTCGGTAGCGCGCTCGACTCTTGATCGTGAGGTCGTGAGTTCGAGTCCAGCCGGCGGCAGGTTGGTTTCCTGTCTGTCGGATGAGACAGTAAAAACCGTGGTCCTGTGTCACAGTAGGTGTCGGCACGTTAAAGAACCCTAACTGCTCAATGGCCGTAAGTGCCGAGCATAGGCCAAAATTTGAAGCCCTTCACCAGCATTTGGTGACGTCTCCATATGAGTGAAATATTCTTGAGTGGGACGTTAAACAACAATAAACAAACAAACAAAATTATTGTTTCATTTTTTTTTCATTTTAGTGTCAGTACATATTTTTTATGACCTACCGGTACATTGAGTAAATATTACATTGTATTTTCTCAATCTGTTAACCTTGTTTTTTGCAAATCTGGTTACAAAAACAACAAATATAACTAATGGAAATTAAGAAATTATATTACCTTAAGTAGCATGGTGATATGTTAATATAACTTTGTTGGCAAAGTACTGTTATTAACATGATATAAGCACTAATCATTTACCTCAAAATCTACCCGAGACAGATTCTTTATCAGCATAAGTAGCATATTGGAGTTGTACATTTCTTGAGCCAGTTGAGCCATCTGTTCAGACTGTGGCTCTTGATCTCCAGAGCCATACAAAACCACCTTTATGGCCACTAAAATCTTGGATACATCTTCTGTCGCCTAAATAAATCATGTAAAGACTAAATTCAGACACAAAGTAAATGCAGATATATAGTCCCATACCAAAAGTGAGTCGAATACAATAAAACAGCTTTTTATGCCAAATCAACTTTTTAAAAATAATTGGCCAGACTTATGTACATGTACTTGATGAAATCTTAAAATTTTTGCACACTTATCTAGATGTCTATGGGCTATCTTTCTAAACTAGTTTGAATGTGTCAGTTTCTTTTCATTAAAATTGCAAGTATTTTTAAGTGACGAGTGAAATTGGCAGTGCATTTCATAGTAAGTGGTGTCTACAAAATACTTACTGCAAAGAAAAATTTATGGTTCTCAGACATAAAGTTTTAAAAGAGTTTAAAACTAATGTCAGATGACGATGAATACTTTTTTTTAATAACCGACAATTTGGACAATTTCTCTAATTTATTGTGATCTCTGACATTCAAAGTGTAAAACTGGTACTATGTGAGATTTTGGTAATTGCAGCAGATGGTTTAAAATGACAGCAGTAGACGAAATGGGAAGTTTGAATGACAACCCTTCTCTTGAAATTCTTTACCCTAATTCAGTTTTATAAAGATACAGAGTAAACAACTAATTGGACGAGTTTCATATTTCTTTGTAGAAAAAATATGATAAGTATTATTTTTACAATAGTGAATACATTTTAATTGACAATTATTTAAAAAAGATAAAAAAAAATGTAACTATGACTGGTCTGATTTTGTTTGTTAATGAACGTCAATGGCGATCTCCCTGCATCAAAGAAATCACTGATAGAATCCAAAGTATTGCTTAAAACATAGTTAAAAGGTGTTCTTTTGCAGTTTTGAGGGTATAGTTGATATGTATTGTACTAAAAAGAAAAAAGTACTATGATGTTAGGCAGTAATCTAAACTAATTTTCAACAAGAAGCCGAATGGGCCTTGACGGTCAACTGAGCATAACTCAAATAAGGGTTGACCCGACAATTTCAGTTCTATAGATAGTTTTGTAGATCTTTGCATGCTGAACATTTTTGCCTCCATTAGATTCTTTCTATCTATTATACTTATTGAGATAATGTCAAAAAACAGCCAAAATACCCCCCATTTACTAAAGTTCCCCCTAGTGGCATGTTTATTGATGGATTTCATTTTAATTTGCAAACTTTGTAGACAATGACTTAACAATCATGCACACAAAATTTGAAAGTCATCTGATCATTGGTTCATAAAGGTGTACCAAGTTTTGGTACTTTTTGGCCCCTTTTGAGGCCCCTAAGGGCCCTAGCCCGTTTTCCTTCCCAAACTTTATGCGGCTTCACGTGGGGATACTTCCTGCCAAGTTTGGTTGAAAATGGCCCATTGGTTCTTTAGAAGAAGTCGAAAATGATTAAAAGTTAACAACAGACGACGGATGACGACATACAAAAGACGATCACTATAGGTCACCATGAGCCTTTGTCATTTTTTTTCAAACAGTCAATAGATCTACATGAAAAAAATATCCAGGGGCACCCTTATTAGAGCAGGCGTCATTTCAAGGACAAATACAGTATATGTGGCAGCCACAACCTGACAGGCATTTGAAAAACGTTGCTTTGACATAGAAAGCTATGGGAAATTGACAATAGTTGACTCACTTTTGGCACAGTGCTGTACATGTAGTTAAAAAAAATATAGACTTACCAATCAGAACTACATGTATATGACTATCTCAAAATATTAAAACTTACAAATCATAGCTACATGTATATTGCCACATGGAAGTAAATTTTGAAAGTTTCGTCTAAAAAAGGCCATATTGGTCAATTACAATGCCAAGATAATACATGTAGTAAAGGTAGTATCATAAATAATTAGTTCTGGCATAACACAATTTAAAATAACAAACATCAGTTAGGCAGCTATTAACAATGAAATACAAGACAAATGACAACAACAAATATACCTTATCTGATTTCTTGTCTCCTTTCAGGACAGCCCCAAATGCCTCCTTCAGGGACCTCACTAATTCCTGGGGGCTCTTCGGGGATTTCCCAAATAAGGGCATTTCCTGAATTTGTAATATCAGGTATCACCTTTAACTTTAGAAAAATTCTACCTGCAAATATACATAACACATGATCAATATATTGGCAATGACTCACTGTATATACATGTAGCAGTACATTGATACAATACAAAAAGTGTGCATTTGTACATGTGTATACTGTAAAATCTTGAAATGATAATGTTTTCTTCTTTATGACTATTTCTTTGTCCAAGTTTGTACATGTACAAGTAAATTCTAATATGTATATATAACATATGGAGCACCTCAGTATTTAAGTCAAGGGGGCAAGATTTTAAGACTGAACTTCAGTGTGTATAAAAATTGATATGCCATATCAAGACATGTTTACAACAACAGCAACTCAGGGCCTGACATTAGGATTGCTTGCTTGCCCTGGCCAAGTAAAAGTTGGTATAGGGCATCAATATTTCAATAGTCAGTTGCCTAGCTGGGTAAGTAATGTCAGTAAAAGTACAACTATAACATGTCTATCAATGTCAGTTGGATTACATGTAGGAACAGTTTTCAAAACCAATCCATTTCCTTCTTTTTGTAGCTAAAAGCTAATGAGAAAATGTAATAGGTAGAACACGCAAGTCTTTACCTCAAGGCCGAAATTGTCATAGAACCACATGCACTTGTTTATGGGGGTGGGGGACCATCAGATGTGTGGTAAAATTTATTCACATTTACCAAAAGAAATTTAAGTTGGGATGTGAAAATCTGAGGGCAAAAAAAACCAAGTAACGGTACTGATAAATAGGACATGATTTTATCTTTGAAAATTAAAGTTTCACCCTTAAATACTGAGAAATTCCACTGATTGTGATTTCTTAGAACTTGACATCTGATATTACAATACATGTACTTATATTCTACCATTGTTATCAGGTAATCACAAGTTTTAGCCTTTAAACATCTAACAACTTCAGTTTTAAATCTCCTTGCATTTTCACCCAAGATTTAGGCTAGGACCAATATTTATATAGATACAATTTACTAAGGTTCAGTTCCAATTACTTTCTCTCTGTTTGAAGTGAAATTTATTAGTTAAAAAGCCTCGTGTCCACTTACACATTATTAAAATGCCAGACATACATGTATCATATATCATATGAAACTTAAGTTATAGGTAAAAAAAAAGTCTAATACCCATATATAATATACATGTAATGTAGCAACTGGTATAAGTACAAAAGTACATGTAAATGAAATTAAATACATGTAAGAAGGAAGTGTTGTGTATTAGGCTCACTGAGGGTGTATAGCAGAAGCTAATCAGATTTTTTATTTAAAAAATAAAATCTAAAAATAATTCAATATACATGTTATAATATAATAACATTTGTGTCTGGACTTCACATGATTTTCAGAATTATCTCATCGCCTTTACAAAGGGATGGCATCCTGGATTATCAAGAAGATTTAAAAGGTTAAACTTCCGAATGATGTTATACATGTACATGTATAGCCAATGAACTCCAGTTTATTTTTACAAGAACTTTTGAATTCAAATCTACTAAATAACTGATGGACAAAAGTCTCTTTGTGGATACTTGATGTGGATTATAGTGTAAAAAATAAATAAAAATAAATTTGAAGTGCTTCAGCCAACAGATCCAAATATCCAATCTTTAAGCAGTTTTGCCCTTTTTCTATATTTTGCTCTCTGATAAGTTAGAAATGTGTGTACATATATGTGTCAAACCCTGGACAAGCTCTCCAAAATGAACTAAAATGAAAAGGATACTGTTTAAGACCCAGGGCATTATAAAAATCAGGGAAAGGGGTGGGCACTTAATGGGACCAATTAATAGTCAAACTGACATAAAACAGTTAATTTTTTTAAGGCACAGTGGTAAAGTTATTGTACTGTAGTTATTACTGACGACACCTATCAACATTCTTCTGTTGCTCAGGGGCTACAGATAAACTAGTAGTCACCTACAATGTACAGTTTTTCAGGTACACATCTCCTTGTCAACCAGCTAGAAATGATTTTCAATTGTATGTATAAAAAAAAAAAAAAAAAATGGTCAGGGGCACCTATAGGGGCATGAGTGGTAAATGGGTCGAATACAGTAACAACAGAAAATTAACTACCTTAGTATCTAAAAACCCATGAAACCTGATGGATGTGAACACACATATTGATGATGGTGAAGTACTGCTGCTAACGTATGGTAATTGATCCACACGTGTATGATGACCTTATCATCTAAACAATAGTAGGTACATGTATATACCTGTTGTGTCCACAGTCCAGGACCCAAAGTCACCAAATTTACTCAGTACTCAAGCTCAAGTAAGAACACTCAAAATTTATGCTGCAACTGGACAAGTCCGTGTATTGATGATATAAATTGTAAATAATGATAAAAATTATTGCTCATAGGAAGAAAACTTCAAAAATATTTTTAACAAAAATTTTTTTTTTACACTGTATACCATGTGGTTCTGAAGTTCTCATTTTATATGAAAAGGATAATGGTATTAAAATTCTAACTACAGAATGTAAACCTAAAGATAAAAACAACATTAGTAACTTGGGTAAGCAACACATTTCTTACATTTTTGTACACTTTATGTCAACAAAATTAATTTCATTGATACATGTACCATATACATAAGCAATAAACTGTTAATACAGAACTAATATAATCAAATAATAAAAAGGTATGAAAGATATAAAATGGGCAATATAACCCCAAATATATGACATATTTAATCCTAAACTGAATATATAAAATGTTTGTATAAATACCTGCACCTGTTTGTAGTGATATAAGTAGAATTGATGACACAATTATCCCTACCTTTACAATGTTTTGAAATTCTGTTCATAGCTATAAATAACTATCCAAAAGGTTGGTTTATAATACAATTGTGAAATAATTTTCTAGCATGTTCATACGTCCTGTGGTATGTTTAAATTTAAACAGAGATGTGTTTAGAGGTAGAGCATGTATTCTAGATTTTTGTAGCGCCTGGCCGCTTAATGGGTCAAATATGTTATTACATAAAATGGGCATGCACCTACAACAGCTCATATCCCTTTAAAATCAGACTGAAAGTCTTGAAAGGCAGGGTTTTTGTAAAATTTGAATCAGTGAATAATAATACGCAGATACTCAATGACAAAAACATTCTAAGTTGGTATGTTATAGAAATAAAATTGTATGAGGTAGTTAGGCCTACTCAATTAACATTAACAGTGTAATAGTTTTGTAGAAAGCATTCTGAATCTGATTATACATGTAGATGTACATAGATTGTTTAAGCCACCGAATCACTGTGTGTTGATAAAAGTCAAAGCTTTCTCCCAAAATAAACATGTTCTGCTTAAAATCAGGAAAGTATCTCAATGATCACACATTCATAATTGTCACAGGTAGTTCTGATCTACATTCACGGCACATGCAGTTACAGTTTGACCCGAGAATATTCAACCTACTTAATGAAAATTACAAACTAGTATATATGGTACTTCCTGATACCAAAGTATTATTTAAGAAAAATACTGGTAAAGAGAAATCATTGAATTTTTTATCACAGTACATGTATGTTATTAGAAATGTAAATCATAATGAATACATTTTTGCTATGTTCAGCAAAACCAAGATCTGTCTCCATTTCGAAAAATTGTTGCATTTTTTCAGCCTTTTAATAATTTTGATAAACAACATTAGGTTTGAACCACAACAGTTAAATAAACATAATCATTTGGAATGTAATACAAACAAAAAGTCCAGAGAAAGGCAGATGTAGTACACCTTTTGTTTGTATTCTGTAAAATTGTTCTTATTCTGATCAACAGTTTGTGAAACAAAACAAGAAAATATCAAAGAAAGCCAGGCATTAAATCAGCATGCCAGTGTTATATTTAAACATATATGTACCCACTGAAACTTATTTCAATACAATGATCACTTTGAAAAGCATTGATGAACCAATGCATTTCCACTATCTGTGAAACTATTTGTGAAAGAGGAACAATAACATGTACAAAACTTTAACTTATTCACCACTAAAGACACATTTGGACTGGCCCATGTCATTGATTTACAGAAGAGTCCATTGTTTTTCAGGGGTTGATGAGTTAATCATAACCATAACCAGACAGACTGATGTAAGAAAAATCCTGTAGCCCCGGTAGATGATGTTTGTTTATTGTTGTTTTAAGTCCCACTCAAAAATATTTCACTCATATAGAGACATCACCAAATGCTGGTGAAAGGCTTCAAATTTTGGCCTATGCTCAGCACTTACGGCCATTGAGCAGTGAGGGTTCTTTAACATGCTGACACCTACTGTGACACGGGACCTCCAGTTTTTACATTAGAGCTAAATCCCGTAACTTTAGCAAACACTGTCGTATACTTTGGTCAAAATCAAACTCATACTGGTACAAGATTTCACTGGTATAAAACAACATATATTGTACTTAATTTGGTTAAAATGTTATTCCACAGACACAAAAAGCAGTTGCGCTAATGGAACAAGATAAAATGTTATTTTAAAAGTTAAAATGTAATTCGATAGACAGAAACCGCCATTGCGCTAATGGCACAAGATATTCCCTTTGTCTCAAAATAAGTCTCATTAATCTGCAATGGAAAAAGTCAAAATTGTAACAATCGAAAGGTATCTACCAGTAGTCTTTTCACAGAATTAAACATTGTGTAAATTTCACAACGCCTTGTGAAAATAAACTTAACTTAGTGTCAAACATTTAATTTCTTTTTTTGAATTTTAACAATTTTACAGTCCTATAAATAGGTAACGACCTAAGTAGAAACATAAAAATCAAAAGGTGCCTAGTATTCCTGGAACCAAACATAGTGTAAATTTGTTTTGAAGAGATGTATGGCAAACTCAAGTTACTGTATGACAGATGGACAGACAAAGGTATACCATGATTTGTCCTTCATAGATGGGCGTATAAAAATAAATGCAAGCAGACAAGTGTTAAACAAATAGTTCCCATTCTCTCAGGGACATAAAGTGATTCTTCCATTACAGATGGTTGGTGTACATCACTACATGTACATAAAAAAGTGAAAATGCTGGCAATGCCACAAATGTAAAAAAATATATATATATCTGAAAAACATAAAACCATGAAAACTAAAATGATATCAAATACAAATTGGGAATGCTTTACCTTCAACTTGTCTGCAAATGTGTAAAGTGGGTTAATTATTCTTTTTGATATTGCATTCGTGTTGAGCCACTTAGAGGCATCTGTATCGTTATTTCCCGATTGATAGATTTTACTTCATACATGTACATGCAATGTACATACATGTATATGTATGTAAAATAGAACTCCTCCTTACAAACCACACTAATCCAATTTAATTTCCTTTTAATAATGGAACATGGCATACATGTATATTACTGTAACCTACATTATAAATTGCTTTAGCACATGCAACTCATCATATCGTCAACATGATTTCAATAATACTTAATTCATACTGTATGTTTTTCACTAAAATGTGCTAGGGAGGTTATACCATATAGGTAAGATAAAAACGATACAATAGGTATATATTGCAATTTTTATCACTGTCAAACATGTACATGTATATTGCTGATACACTCAGATACAGGCACGTGTTCAATTCACTAATCTATTCTGGAAAAAACATGACCTTTTGCTGATATGTACAAAATGTAAAACTATTTAAGCAGGGGCTAATAGACCCTTTTTGGGAAAGAGTCCTATACCCTTTCAATTGAGAACTTTATGTCGAAATGGGCTACATTTGGTAAAACAAATAGTATTATTAATTATTTATTATGGTAATTTTACTAATAAAATTAACAAGAAGCCCAATGGGCCTTAACAGTCACCTGAGACAGGGGCTGAAAATTTTTCTTCAGTTGCTTGGGTCCAGGACTTTTTTGTTAAATTTTGCCTGGGTCCAGTCCTCTAACATATGGGTCCACATATGGGTCCAATAACAATAAATCTAAGTCAGAGTTTTAATATAATCAATCAATACAAATAACAATTACATGTATCAAAGGTGGGAACTAAACTAAAAAACTGCCACAAAATCATATGAGAAAATGACAATTTAAATTTACAAAGGAAACAAATAAAGTTTAGAAATAAAGAAAATGACAGAATAGTCATTCATTGATTCACACTTGTTAGGTCCTCGGACCTACACAGCAAGAAAACGACAGAGTCCGAAAGTAAAATATGTAGGTTCTCTGACCTCGGACTTATGGAATTTTCAGCCCCTGTGAGAACAATTTCCTGTCAAGTTTGGTTAAAATTAGTCCAATGGTTCTTGAGAAGTCGAAAATGTCTAAAATTCAACCAAAAAAAAAAAAAACCAAACAAACAAAAATCATATTTTCTGTTTACTTGACCTTTGATCCCATGACCTTGAATTTTTGTCAAAATGATCCTTAGATAATTCCTAGCAACTTCTGATACCATATATCTTTATATACGAAAATCAATCAGTTTTGAGTTATTAAGCCATGTGATACAACTGTACCTTGTGTTATTCAAGTACTCCTAGTGGATCGTTTATTGACAGAATCCATATTCAAAACATAAATCCATTTAAAGGGAGATAACACCCATAAGCGAATATTGACAATTTTGGCCTTATTATTGTTATTATTTTTTTTTGTAGATCTTTGCATGTTGAACATTTTTGCTTCTTTCACTTTTACTCTAGCTACATGTATTATACTCTTCAAGATAATGTCAAAAACATCCAAAAACATGAAAAATCAACTTAAAAGGGAAAATATCTCCTATAAGGGATGACCTGACAATTTCAGCCCTTTGACTTTTTTTTAGATCTCTGCATGCTGAACATTTTTGCTTCTTTCACTTTCTCTCTATCTCTTATACTTTTCTAAATAATGTGAAAAAACATCCAAAAACATGAAAAATCCACAAAAAAGGGGAAATAACTCACATAAGGGTCGACCAGATAATTTCAACCAAAATGAAATTTTGCTAGATTTCTGCAAGCTGATCAGTTTAAGGTAACGTTTTTTTTTTTTAGCTTTAATAATTTTGGAGATACATGTATTAAATCAAAAATATTTGCTGGAAAACTTCTGCTCAGAAATTGGAAAAATCTAGCTGATTTTGCATTGGAAATTGATTCCTTTTACCAGACTCACATTTGATGATATTAATCCCTGTTTACTCATTCACCCCTAAAGACACATATGGACAGGACTAAGTCATTGATTTACAGAAGAGTCAATTGTTTTTCAGGGGTTGATGAGTTAAGCCATAAACAGAGGTATGTTTCCATGTAAACCAGATATTATACAAAATTCTATTCATTTCAAACACCAGTACTCTACTTTTGAAAACAACGTGATTTAACACACTTTTTTACTTCATTTGTAAACGTGTTTTCCATATTGTGCAGTGGCAAAAAACTTGATAAATGAGTGCATCATGCCATTATAAATGCTTACTGTTATAGGTCTACCAAGGTAAAGTGGCACGTCCGGAATCAGTCAAAAACCAAAACAAAACAGTCTATTCCCCCCTCCCCAAAAAAAGAGGATTGTACTGATAAAACATGTCGACAAGGAGCCTGTCACCCTTGTTATGATCTAATTTAGACTTGATGTGTTTGTAAACATGTGCCTATTTTACCTTGGTACACCTATACTTGTACTTGGGACTTGCTCAACACTGCTATAAATGAACAATGCGTGTTCATAAGCTATCTTGAGGTTGCACTAAATTTCCAAGCCATAATTCAAGAGCTACTTGTATATTTGTATCATTAACTACATGTACTTATATTATTAGTACATGTACACATGTATTAACAAAAATGTATGTTATGAAAAGTGTTTTTTACTATGAAAAAGCATTCTGAGAGTATTGATGAATCAATAAATTTCCATCTACCAGCAAATATGAAACTTAAACCAAAAGCAATACCAAGATCAGATTTGTATGTCTATGACAAGGTACGTAAATATTTCTTTTCAGGAATTTGATCAATAAATTGATAAGTGGCATAAGTGGACTAAGATAATCAACTGAAATAATATCAATATAAGCATTCCAAGAGTAATGATAAATCAAAACTTGTTCCCTACCTGCGAAACAATTATTACATAACTGGTGAACAATTACAAAATTGTAACCAGACAGACAGACAGCTGGATGGATGAATGAACCCAGACGAAACCTTAAACGATCAATCTGATAAAATCTTACAACTCAGTAAATGTAGTTGGTGTACAGTGAGAGGGAGCACTTTGACAAAAGCTAATAATTATACTTCACTCATGGAATTTTGTTTAAACCATGCAAGACTGAAGACACAAATACTTGTCTCTGATTTGTCTGTCTAGGGTAGTCCCAATTATCATTACTGACATTACTTCTGAAACAACATCTAGTGACATAAACTGATTACCTCATTGCTCCAAATTGCCCTTTAAAACTGCTTTGCCAATCATTAAAGAATATGTGTCCATTATTTACTTCATCCATCCCTCTGGTTAAGGTTTTGATTAAAGGTTTTTTAATTACTCAACATTCATAATCATATGCATATTATTAATGGTTTCACAGTTAGGGGACATGTACATTGTATTTATTGATCAATACTCTTAGTATACTTTTTATAATTTATTTTCCTTCAATTTAATAGAATAGAATCATTGCTTCAAGCTTTATTTTTAAGAATAAAAAAAAGTTGTTAAAACTAATGAAATTGACATCTGAGCTACAGTCATGGGACATCAATATTCACCACTTGTATGTATATTATATTCTTCTTTGTTTTATACAAAACCAACACTTTTTAAATGTCCAAAGAATCCACTAATTTAAGCAATATTTCAAATATTTCATTTTTACATAAAGAAAATTAAATTCATATTTTCAATCTTTTTGAAATTTAGATATACTCTTTGTTTATTTTGAGAAATTATTGATTCTGTGGAGGATAAAACTATTTTAGGTAACTAAAAAACAGAAAAACACTCAAATTTCACAAATTTTAGACCACTTGGCCTTTATCAAGTGAAAGACGACAATATTGTTGTCTTTCACTTGATAAAGGCCAAGTGGCCAAAAATTTGTGAAATTTGAGTGTTTTTCTGTTTTTTTAGCATACTGATACTTCCCTTTGGAGGACATTAAATTTTATTGGAAATATTTTAGGTAAATTTTGACATATATTATTAGACTTAAAGAATAACTATGAAATTTACAAAATTACTCTATGAGAAAAATACTGTCATTTCTGTAAATAAACATGATACTTTAAAAATGCATATACTTTAGAAATATGAAATTATCCTACTATAAATTTGTACAAATTTGTCAAATTCTGGTATGATTTGTGGATTTTACCAGCATTTAAAAATTGAAGAATTGAAGAAGAAAAATACATGTGGCTTATATTTATGTCCCATGACTGTACATGCATTTTGGTATGTCACTTGGAGGAAACCAAATTAATTGTACTGGCAACTGAGCTAGGAATGAGAATCTGAAATAACTATTTAGCAGCCTAATGATAGCATCATTTTGTGATATACCAAATATAAATACAAATAACACATGTGTATGTATACCTGAATTAAAAACAAATGAATCAATCACACATGTACCAGACATTTTGAAATAAAAAAAAAAATTACTGGTCAACCGGACTAGTGAATAAAGGAATTCCACTGGTCAAAGAATTTTTTTTACTGGTCTGTATATATACACAATTGAAAAGAAATGGAAAATTACTGGTCATTTGGACCAGTTATCAGATTTTACCGGACTATAGTAAAAAAAAAACAACTGACGATTGTACACATTCACTAGCTGAGTTTCTTCTACAATACAGAAATGTACATATGCATGACACATAATTATTTATATACATGATATGATGTACATGTACATGTATACTATTACATGTACTAAAGAACTGCACTTTTACATTAAATGACACTTTGTAATTACACAAAAGTATAAAATATGTCATGTGTATATTTCTAAGGAGAAAGAAAGGGAAAGATTGTGTGTACATGTATGTGTGTACACCAACATGTGTAACATATAGTCTAAATGTGTGGGAGTAGTGGTACACATATTACATCAGTACAGGTTGTTGTTTAACATACTGATGTCAGAAGGAAATAGATATATTTGATGTTTTGCCACTTTAAGTAATACTCAATTGCAAGCTCTAACACACTAGAACCTTTGTAGCACTGCTACAGAACATTTCATCTAAAACACATACTGATTGTATGCCTACATTTGTGATTTGTACGATGATGATATATATACTAAAATATACATGTAAATGTGTAAATGATGTTCAATACAGCCATTTATGTTAAAGTTATCCAATAGTCTTATTGCTAACTTAAAAAACAAATAAAAACAGGCTTGAATGTACATGTACATGTACATGTATATACCAAATTTCAAAAGAAATGTACATGTGTAGTAAAACAGTATATAATATTCAATATAGACTTTCAATTTATATTTCTACTTTTAAGTAAAATCTGTTCCCAAATTACCAAACTTTATTTGAAATACCATATCTATATAAAGTGATTTTTTGGCTTTTTTGGGGCGAAAATTTGCATCTCTTTTTGAAAATTGGGAAATTTAGAATAATGAATTGTACTAAAACTTTAATTTTAAGTTACTATAATATAATCAATATATTTCAAATGAAAACTGAATACATGGTTGTGTCTCATAAGTCCGGATCTCAAAAGCACTTTCATAATATCAAAAAGTAACATTTCATATTTTCACGTACTTTTTCTACTCGAGACTACAAAATGTATCACTGAATTGGAAAATTGAACATCTTATTTGGGATAATTTTATGCCATTTTTTTGTCAAATTGAGAAGCAATATTTCTGTTTAATTACCATCATATACATGTACCGGTATGTACACAGAATTTTAAATATATATATACATGTATATATATATATATATAGTAGACATGTAGATAATATATAATGTAAAATCAAACTGCACCAACATCTGACAAGTATGGATTTTTGGCGTACTGTTAGTTAATAACCAAGATAAACTGTAAAGTATCCATATTCTGTATGTTATCAGGTTTGCATGATCAATGACTGAGGGCATATAATACTGTATTTAGCTTGTCTACTTTTCATTCACAATGATCTGTCTAATATTCTTCAAGCTTAACGCCCACATACTAACATGGAAAATTAATCTACATTAAGTAATATATCTTTCAGAGTATTGCTACAAAAGTAAATGCCTACCAATTGTCCAATTCTCCTTTTCTCGTACAGTCAATACTTGTCCCAACAAAATTTCAATGCAGTTGTCTAATGGTCTACTCTATTGGTAAAACTTTAGACTCTTATGTGACAGGTCCTGGGTTTGATTATCAGAACAAATTTCAGGGGTTAATAGATCCTTTTGGGGACAGGATCCTGTACCCTTCCCTTTGAGAAATTTACATCACAATGGGCCAAATTAAGAAAAAGTAATTATGGTAATTTAATAGATAAGAGTAAAGACACAAAACTTGTGATTCATTTAGCCTCTCATATTTAAATGACAACATGGTTTGGATCTGAAGACTTTGGAGTAGAGGTCATACATGTACATGACACATGTACTAAATTCTCCTTTTCATTGTTTATGAGCTGTCGTAGATGAAAAAAACTACATGCCCATTTTATGTAATATCTTATCTCATATATATCCCAAAGAGAGTAATTGGTGGTTAGAATAACAAATGTATGTGTATAATTGCCCCAAACTTGCCAAACATAAACCATAATATTAGTTTGGTGTCATTCTGGCCATAACACATAAACTTTTGGTAATTCTTACCAAGATTACTGAGTGTCCAATAACGAGGTGCTTTTGAAGTTAATATATATCCAAGCTGGCCTGGCTCAGTCGGTAGCGCGCTCGACTCTGGATCGTGAGGTCGTGAGTTCGAGTCCCGCCGGTGGCAGGTTGGTTTCCTGTCTTTCGGATGAGACAGTAAAAACTGGAGGTCCCATGTCACAGTAGGTGTCGGCACGTTAAAGAACCCTCACTGCTCAATGGCCGTAAGTGCCGAGCATAGGCCAAAATTTGAAGCCCTTCACCGGCATTTGGTGACGTCTCTATATGAGTGAAATATTCTTGAGTGGGACGTTAAACAACAACAAACAAACAAAATTAATATATATCCCATTCTTATAACCCTTTGTGTCTTTTCTCATACATCATCATTTTATACCTAAATCAGGCAAAGTTGATCTTTTCCGTCATTTCAAAAAACACATTTCAGACATTGTCCATGTGCCGGGAATATCGGTTGATCTCGACCCACTTTTATCTCTTCCCACCGCATACTTGGCTTTACCATTCTAGACAAATATGAACTGCCCAACTACATCTGACATGGCGACATGATTGCAAAACACAAGGTACACATAGTTTTCACAGTTATATTGTTTGGACTTTGGCAATGTCAGCATTCATTTCAGGGTAACATTAAAGACTGGAAAAATTTCTTTAAGTGACCCTATATTTTTATTCATATATTGATCTGATTTGTTTCGGGTATTTAAAATAGCGTTGAAAACATATTTAACATAATACATGTACTTTCCAATAAAAATCACGTCCTGTATTTTAAAAGTAAATATAAAACACATAAAAATCGCCCGACTTTAACACACACAATTGTGTCAAGAGCCGAGGTTGCTGATAAATCGAGCACGTAAAGATTATTTGATATGGTGAAAGATTTTATTTGGATTTGATTTGATTTGATTTTTTGTTTTACGCCATACTAAACAATCTTTCAGTCATATGATGGCATCCAGTTTTTATTGGTGGGTAAGAAACCCTGGTTACCCGGGTAAAGACCACTGACCTTCCGCAAGTAGAGTTTATTTGGAAAGTCAATGCATACGGAAATACAGCCAGAATTTTCAAGGTACGAGAAAACTTAAATTCTAATAAAACAACTCAGAAAAGAAGATCTTTTTCAACATTTCACATGTTTGATAAATGATAATGTATTTAAACACACATTTTATCATATTCTCGTCTATATGTCATGGGACAAAAATCATCATTGTGACAGCTTATATCACTTTAATATCGAATGTAAATAACATGATGAACATAACTGGGAATCTTTTGCTCGGAACTGGGCAAAAAAAAAGAGCATTGGGAATGTGGCCTTTTACCAGAACTGAATGATGATGATATTTATTCTTGAATTTACAACACATCTATTGCTACATGTAAGAATTGAAACAAGAGGTCCAAGTCGGCCTACATGTAATCACTCACCCAGAACCATCTACACATGTGGAAAGAAATCCAGCAATGATATTTAAGTTGATCTGGGAAAAAAAACCACAAATATGATAATGGACTGTGAGTAAGGTACTTGCTTCATGTACATGTAAAGTTTCATCAAAATCCTGTCATTGGTTTCCATTTGGGGAATGACCGTGGGGATAAAGCCTTATATGGTAATGAGCCACTTACACCATGCCATCCAAAAAAATATTTGGTTTGAAGTACAGTGTACTGATTTTTATCAGTTAAAATGCTAGTAAAAATGTAATTTCCCCATGTTTCTATAGTAAACCCCATCCCCATTTGAGCCCCTAAAAATATATCATAGATCCCCCTTATCCCCAAACTGAAAACTTCTTGCATAAGAAAGGATATAAGCCTACAATACCCTAAGGTTTCATGGACTTTCACTGTGTAGTTCCCGAGAAATGTTGAAGTAGGAAATATTTTCTAATATTAAGTACATTTTACCATATAGTAAATTTAGTCACGCCCTTGGGGCAGAACCTATGCCCTCAGTGTCATAAATTTTGCAATTTTGGTAGAAGGCTTCATGCCCTTTCTAATCATGCATTCAGTTTTCCTTTAAGATGAGCAGAAGTTCATCAGAAGATTTTTTTTAAGATTTGGCTATTTTCACTATTTAGTAAATTTAGCCCCACCCTAGAGACAAAACCCATGCCCTCGGGATCATGAATTTTGCAATTTTGGTAGATTTCATGCTCTTTCTAACCATGTATTCAGTTTTTTTAGGATGTGGAGGATTTGAAAAGATGATTTTTGAAGATTAATCTATTTTTACTAAATAGTAAATTTAACCCCACCATAAGGGCAGAACCCATGCCCTCAGGGTCATGAATTTACAATTTTGGTAGAGCAACTCTAGGACATTACAATTATATAAAGCATTTGTTTCAGTAAGATACCACAGTAGAGAAGACAGGCCAGTAATACAAAGGCTTTAAGTTTATATATATATCTTATCTACTCATAACTATTTCTTGATGTGTAATAATTGCTGTGTAAACACTCAAAGTGTTGATTTTTTTCAACTTTCACGGAAATGAGATTTGAAAATTGTGACTCTCGTAAGCTGGTCCCCGTCTGACTTCTACACTTTCTTTATACAACCAGATATCAGTTTATGACACTCAATATTCAAGTTATCTCCCTTTGCAGTTGAAGTACAATGTATGAGGTAAACAAACTACTTGTAACTTTTGACATTTTCATTAGAAAACCAATCCTAACCAACAAATATGAAAAAAAAAAAAAAAATTGATGTAATAATGGAGTTATTAGGAGGGATTCCGTAAGAATTCTTAAATTTAACCAGGTGAACGAGTGATATAAAGGCTGTGCTCGATTCAACGTGAGAATACTGTTTCAGCAGTCTCAGAAAATGTTTCAATCTAATGTACAAGGACAGGAAGTAGTTATTTCATGATGTCAATAAAATTTAAATAAGTCACGTAAGTTTATGGCTAAATTGCTTGCCCAGGAAAGTGTTCCAGAGCATTTGATTGGTGTTTCACTTGTTTGGATTGTCCTGGACAGAGAAACAAACACGCTTAGTAGAGCGTCACCATGTGACCAGCAACACCTTACCGTTTATAAATAGATCAATGTGTTAGGTGTTTCCCATGATTAATTAACTAATTAGTTGGAATAGGACTTTAAAAATACAACTTAAGTTCATACGAATATGCATCAAGAGAATACAAAAAAGTTTATTTATGAGCATCACTCCCAGGAATGTGGCTTTAACATGTATAAATGACCATTTATACCAGAGAATCAGCAGTGGATGGTGGTATGCAGGTTTTGGCATTACAATGAGGGAATTATATGGGAGGAAATGTGTTTTACAAGAAATAACAGCATTATGCAGGTTTGGCGTTATAACGGATGACGATATAATGGGAGTTAACTGTGTATATATATATATATATTCATATGCATTTCATATTACAACATGTACCGGTATTTCTAATGATGTCCCAATCAACATCCAATATGTGCATTTTTTTTACTGATTTAATTCCATTTCAATGACATTTCTGTATTTAAATACATTTGGCAATTGTCGAAGTTGAAAAATTGATTAACTGGACACACTCCGCACAAGCATAGATGGCAAAGATAGTTGGGGAATCAGCTATCACAATATTAGCATATAAGTGTAAGTATTTTGATGTGATTTTCTACTTTTGGCTTAAAAACTTTCATGTGAAAATAAATTTTTAACTGTAAAAACATCCATGCAGTTCAAATTTTGAGTCAAAAATGACGTAAACACTTTTTTTCTTTTTTTGTGACAGCTGATGCTGTCATATCTATAGACAGAAAACACCTATGATGTTAATAATCATATTCATGTACATGTAGTTTGACAAGTTATTTTGGGGACCTGTAATCTTAAGTCGGCAGATTCATTCTTGAGACGAAGTTAGAAATGTGTGAAAATTAATAAAAGGACAGCATGTGCATTATGCAAAAGATGATAGAAATAAGCTATGTCCCCATGGCCATAAGCATAAGGCTAAGGTGACCTAAACATTGCCCAAAAAAACCCCTGTAATCATATTCCATGCATAAAATACATTGATTCACATTTTCATCTTATTGGGAACAACCACATGCAGTGATTCACATATCTGGAATTTACAGGAACAACCATAAGTTCATTCAGTAGGAATAAATTCACTGTCATTTCAGCCATATAAAATTTTCCCAAGACTATCATGAATAAATGAAGCAAAGGTAAACATCCTCATTGAAACTTTGTAGTGATTATCAATGTACGATTGCAATCATCTATTTAAAAATGAACATCAAAGGGACAATCTTGTAGCACTTGTTATTGATGTATCTGGACTGACCCCATTTCAGTCAGATTAGCCTACTTTTTGTATATTTTGTAATGCTCTATTTCATCTACCAGTAAGTAGGTGGCTGACATGTGCCTACTATACAGGCTAATAAAGAACATCATCCACATATTGGAAATCTTTTTCTGCACTTAACCAACAAATCCAATGCAGTTGCAATGCCAATTAATGATTTAATGTCAAATAATGGTCAAGTCAAATAATCAACAGTGAAAGGCCAGGGGTGGTTTGTCATTATGTTACTTAAAAATCAGCCGTGAAACTCTAACGTGTAGATCTACTTCATATGGCATGGATTTTGGAAAAAAAATACTAAAGACTGAAACGAGTTCTTTACATGTTGTGGTTAACTCATTGTGTATTCAAGGGAAAATATGCAAAAGGTCAAATGGGTACACAACCAGTAAAAAAATGGCTGGTGGACTGGTCTGAAATACATTCATTTATCCTGGACAGTCATGTTTCGTCGCAAAGGGCGTCATTTGAAGAACAGGGACAACCTACTACATATTTTCGCATATCTGCTTCTTTACCAACAGTGGTGAATCCACGACAATTTCCTTTGGTGATTAAGAACACGGAAAAACTTACCCAAGTAGACGACAATTTACCAAAACTGAACAAGGAGAAGTGACGTCGGAGATCCAGTGCGCAGTCACGGAAGCTCATTTCAAAGGGCAACAAACAGCACATGGTTGATCTGTCAATACACAAGTGGTACGCTTACTGCTAGGGAGCGGATGACGGATAGCAGTCGAACGGCAATTTTGCAGAATGACATCCGAAACAACTAATACGAAAACTGATGTTGTGGTTATAGGTGCTGGAATATCAGGACTTGTAACAGCAAAATGTTTACTTGATGATGGTTTCAGAGTAGTGGTTTTGGAAAGAACTGGTGATGTGGGTGGACTATGGACTTACAGAGAAAATGATTTTGGAGTTATGAAATTTACCCACATGTAAGTATTCTTGGTGATCAGTACAACTTTTTAATTTTTTTATATACATGACGTATTGTACCTTTTGTATATATGATATTACAAACCCATTGTTTCTCAGTAGGGTTGGATAATTTAATGTAAATTTATTTTATTATTGTTTGTTTATTGTTGTTTTTTACGTCCCACTCAAGAATATTTCACTCATATGGAGACGTCTCCAAATGCCGGTGAAGGGCTTCAAATTTTAGCCTATGCTCGGCACTTACGACCATTGAGCAGTGAGGGTTCTTTAATGTGCTGACACCTACTTTGACACGGGACCTCGAGTTTTACTGTCTCAACCGAAGGACAGGAAACCAACCTGATGTCGGCGGGACTCGACCTCACGATCCAGAGTCGAGCGTGCTACCGACTGAGTGTAAATTTATAATTTGCAGTAGTTACAGGTGCAACAAAGAAGGTATTTTACTATTATTATTTTTCTGTCTCCTTCTTCAGAAGACAGAAAAATAAAAATGGTAAAATACCTTCTTTGTTGCATCTGTAACTAAATTTGCAGTGACTTTGTCACAAATTTATACAAATTTTCAAATAAAAATCAAATGAATGGATCATAATCATCAGGTATTGGTATGTTGGACCAGGTAGTTCAGTTGGTAGAGCACCAGGCATAACAGTTGCAATTTTTCCTCATAAATTGCAACAAACATAGATTTTGATCAGTTTGGAAATTCAATAAATGCATATATACTAGATATCTCCAACACTAGTTTATACATGTATATTATGTGTATATATATATATATATATATATAGATATATATAAACTGTATATCCAGTTTTATTTTAATAATTTTTATTGACATGTAACTTTGTGTCAAGAGCTCTCGCTTGCATAAGTAAAATTATCATGTCATGAAGTATGATCATACTTATAGTATGAAGAATTGCGAAAACCTTGCAAATAAATAGAGAACATGTGTTTCACGAAAATAAAGTCTCACAAAAATTTGGGGGCTTGGCAAAGAGATGGATGATCCAGATTATTGCCATAATACTTTATCTTCTTTAGTAAACTAAATCATGAAAAGGGGAATTCGGAAATTTAAACCAAACATGTTAGATTTCTATGTGCAAATTAGGTGACAGGATTACTTTAATCACTAATCCAAGTCGGACATTAGAACCAGCTTGTTCAGTGGTGATTTATAATAACCATGTGAATAACACAATGCAAAATAGCACGTACATACATGTACATGTATATTTACATGTAACAAAGTATACATGTTCCAAAGTGCAACATACATTCACTCCTGAGATAAGTACATGTATTCAGTGTGTACTGAGATAAAGTAAAAGTATAACTAGAAGGTAATTGTAATGTGAAGATACATGTTCATGATGTGAAGAAAAATTGAAGCAAACTAACATAGAAAACAAAATTAAGTAGATAAATATAGAAAAAAATCTCTATTGTGTCTCACTTCCCTACTCACATAACATGTTTGACCCTCAAGCCAGAGGTCCTGGGTTTCAAGTTCTGTCAGCTGATACTGGGTCATACTAAAAACTTTGAAAAGATGGTAATGACTGTTCCTTTACCAAAGGCTCAGCATACATTTGTATGAGGTACACAGAAGTCACATATTTTTCAGATGAGACTTAAAGGAGCATTAGCTGTGTGTGTTTTTTAAAACATTTTCTTTCCCTTTTATACTACTTACAGTTTAGTATACAATACTATAACAAAAAAGAGATATACACAGGCATAAAAATCTAAAATTCCCATATGCGTGTATTTTGAGAAAATTGCTAAAGAAACCCAGTTTGGCAATTATTCACTTGCAATTGTTTAATTCAACCTTGCTTTTTGTACATGCATACCACACTGGACCTGACTTTATTTTCACAAATTATAAGAATAGGAATACCATATTCAACCCATTAAGCGCCCAGGTTTGTTTGTTTATTGTTGTTTAACGTCTCACTCAAGAATATTTCACTCATATGGAGACATCACCAAATGCCGGTGAAGGGCTTCAAATTTTGGCCTATGCTCGGCACTTACGGCCATTGAGCAGTGAGGGTTCTTTAACGTGCTGACACCTACTGTGACACGGGACCTACAGTTTTTACTGTCTCATCCGAAAGACAGGAAACCAACCTGTTGCCGGTGGGACTCGAACTCACGACCTCACGATCCAGAGTCGAGCATACTACCGACTGAGCCAGGCCGGCTCTTAAACGCCCAGGATGCTACAAAAGTCAGTAAAAGGAGTAGGCGCTCAATGGGACCAGTTAATAGTCAAATTGACAAACAACGGCTAATTTTTTATGAGGTACTATGGTAAGGTTTTTCAGGTCCACATCTCGTTGTCAACCAGCCAGAAAAAATTCTTGATCATATGAAAAAAAAAGGGGGGGGGAGGGGCGCTTAATAAGTCAAATATGGTATTAGAATTTTTATACCTGTGTTTACATGTAGCTCTTATTTGCATAGGCGTCGGAACTGGGAGGGGGGGCTTAGCCCCCCCCCCCCACAATTTTTTTGCAAAGATAGACATAGGTGTTGAAAATTGGAGCTTAGCCCCAGACGTTTCTGGCGTGTGTGTGTGTTATAAGTTGGTTTAGCCCCCCCCACTTTCAATTTGCTTCCAACGCCAATGATTTGTTATTGCAAATCATGTAAAAGAAGAAAAAATCTAAATCATATTTCTTGGTAAACACAGGGGACTTGGGGTCCAACAATGTACATGTATGTCACAGCAGGCGTGGCATGTAAAAGAACTCTGACTACTTTGATGTCATGTGTGTAACACAGGTCAATATTTGTGACATGTCCTCCTAGACAGGTGACATTTCCCTATAAGGATCAAATTCTTGGCGGGAAGTAAAACAACCATCAAATACAAAATACACAATGTACCTAGGTATAATATCTGCCAATATCACCCTCTGGTAATTAAACCCCAAGGTTAATGTATCATACATCCATGTTAGGTCATTATCCCTCCCAAAATAACTTTTACCATCTATATAAAGGCCCTTATATGACATGACATGATAGCATTCTGAACTTATTTCCTTTAATAAAAGTACATGTATTAGTGTATTAATTGATATTATTGTTATCTGTTATCATATTGGAAACTGATATTTTATTTTATCACATTTAATTGTACTCGCTTCATACAATTGTTTTGCAACCATCTTATGTTAGACATGTGAATTGCACTACCAACATATCCATTGTATATCACTTTCTAAAAAATTGTACTGACATTCTTTGTTAATGTGCATGAAAGTTACCCAAGCTAGGTTAATTTTCCTTGGATACTGATGAAGAGAATGCCTTGTCATCATTTGACTTTTAATGAATGAAAAGTCAAACATTATTTTACCTTAGTAATTGGACATCTACATAAATGATATCAATATTAAATTTGGATATACATGTACATCACTTTGTCACAGACACAACATCTGAACTTTCTAGGAAATCATGGTGATTGTTATGCATGTTCAACAACCCTAGCCTATACAGGTTTGAAGGAATCCTTTAGAAAAAGTATTATGATGCTTTGTGTATTATCCCCAATATTCACAAAAATATGCATCCAGAACTCTGGTAGCAGCATGTGCAGCAAGTTGTGAATAAATCTTTACCTGTATACTGTAAATATTTTGACACTTATTATCAAGGTATTATTTACCAGATGTGGTTAGTATACACATTCATGTCGTTACTATCTTTTGATGTAACATTGATTATATCTAATCAGAAAGATGATTTTATCAAAAATGATTCTAAGTTGTACAATGCTGTACATGTTACTAGAATATAATGATAAAACTTTTCACTAATTTTCCATAATTAGAATAAAAATAATTCATGTAAGTATCAAAAATAGTAATTCATTACATTCAATATATGACAGTAAAGATACATGTAGTTATATCAGACATACCGTAAATACTTGTAATTATATCTAACATATGGTAGATACATGTATATTTGTTGGTGGTTATTTTTTATAGAGGGAATGATACTTTTTACATATGGGGATACTTTTACTTGGACAAATTTTGTATCTGAATCCATTTTAAGTGGGATACTTTTAGATCACCTGACCTAAAGGGTCCTATGAGCTTTTGCCATCACTCTGTATCTGTCTATCATCCATCTGTCTGTCGTCGACCTGACTGTCATTACTGTGTAAGTCATTCAAACATGTATGTTAGACAATAACAAAAAATCATCTCAGAAACTGCTGAATCATTTGTGAAGAATGCATAATGATCAATAAGACTTGTAGTTTCAGATTTGTAAATTGTATGCTCATCAATCAACCAACAATGTTGCTGCTACTGTAGCAGGTTAGTTACATGGTGTTCCTACTAGCTTGAGCTAGTGGGGTTTCCCTTTTAGCTTGATCGGTAGAGCACCAGACTGGAAAATTAGGAGTCCTAGGTTTGAATCCAAGCAGAGGCAGTAACTGACTTGCGCCCAACGTGGCCCCCAGGTTCTTCCTGATAATGTGAAAGTGATTATCCTTAAATTGTCCCACAGTTGATAACTACCTCTAAAGAGAGTCGGGATGACTCTCTCAATGGAGGGGATAATGTAGCATGGTTAGTTAGATAGCTTGCTTGAGCTGGCGAGGTTTCCCCTTTAGCTCGATCAGTGGAGCACCAGACTGAAAAACCAGGGGTCCTAGGTTCGAATCCAAGCAGAGGCAGTAATTGTCTCTGTTACAAATAGAAATACAAATATAAATTGAACATAGTGTTGTGAGTAGGTTTTTGGCTTATATAATGTCAAACACCAAAACAGCAACAAGGCAATCTATGCTAGCCCTTCGTCTTGGCTTACACAATGATTATAACCGGCTATAAGGAGTGTGATAAAATGTATCAAAAAGTTTTTTAAGACAATAAAAAAAACATTTCCTCATTACATTTATTATTTACATGTACATGTATTCATCAGAAAAATTAGATTTCCCTAAGGAGTTATTCCCCTTTAATTGCTTTGTTTTCTGCTTTTTCATTATTTTTTGTGAATAACTTGAAAACTATCAGAGATAGAAAGAAGGTGTAAGATGTAAAAATGTTCAGCATGCAATAATGTCTACCTGGCTAATATTGTTAGATCGCATGTTTCAACTGAGTTACTCCCATGTTAAGTGGAATTTTCATGATTCTGGCCCTTTTTGGCTATTGTCTCTAAAAGTAGTAGAGATAGAATGTTCACCTTGCAAATAAGTCAAACAGGGCTAAAATTGTCAGATGTCCTCTTATGGGAGTTATTTCCCCATTTAATGTGCGAATTTTCATGATTTTTGCCATCATTAGCTACTATATGGAAAGTTATCTGAGATAGAGATATAGACAAAGTTTAAATGTTCAGCATACAAAGATCTATGAAATTTTGCAAAGTTAAAATTGTCAGATGGCCCTTTTATGGGATTTATTTCCAATTTTAAGTGGATGTTAATGATAGCAGTACATAATATACATGTATGTGTATATATTGTAAGTTTTTCTGGTATACAATACCAGCTTAAATTGTCCCATTGTTTGATAAGATATTGGCATGACTATTTTGGTAATATAAAATGGTACCTCATACAAATGTATGAAGACATAGGGAGATGGAATAATATTAAACATTTTTATTGGATAATGAATTAAAAAAGACTAAACATTTATCATGTATTGATGTTTAAAAATCTTCAACTTTCTTGTCAAAGTTTGTCTTAACTTTGAATGTAATCGTAATGCAAATATAGATTTTAAGCATCTGAAAAATGGAATCAACAGGCTGAGAAGGGGATGACTGAAAAAACCTTCATTTTAAACATTTTCTTTCATAGTATCATTAGATCTAATTTTATGATTAAATTTGTATGCTCCCCAGAAAATTTCAGGGGAGCAGACAGTCATTGTTGTGTCTAGTCATCCATCTGTCTGTCAGAATTTTATCATATAAGATATTTCACACATAAGTTCGTTTGGGCAGTAACTTTTGGACAAAGATCATCTCTGAAAGGTCAAGGTCACTCAGCACATATCCCCAAAATATTGGAAAAGGCCTCATCTCTCCTAAACCATTTGTCACAATTTTATCATATTTCACACAACTATTCCTTCAGACATGGACTTTTGGACAAAGGTCACTCCATGTCATTTCTGAAAGGTCAAGGTAACTCAGAACATATCCTTAAATATTGTTTGTATCTCATTACAAGACTAAGAGTTTCGTATATCATGGAGTCATTCATTAGTTTGATTCATTTCGGGGAGCATCCATCAGTTTTACTGATATGCTTGTTATTTATTTTTATTTTTTTTACTGGTGATTTTCAGTTGAATGGTCAGACAAATGCTGAGTACTATATATCACAAATAATTTATTATTATTAATGTTCCATTTGAGGATAGCAAAAACAAACACACCAGCAAAGAAAAAGATGTTCTCATTTCACTTTGTTATTCACCTGTAATCACCAGCTGCCCTTATTTGATCATCTATTTATCAGGGTTGTAGCCACTTTGGATTTCAAGATGGTGGCCATGTAAAACTAATCCACAACTTTTGCATTACCTTATATTACTCATTTTTGTGGCATCCTATGCTGACATTGAATACATATATATTATCCTGAGGACGTTCTTTGTTTTACTGATATTATTTCAAATCTCTAACTTTTCTCTTAGTTTTTAAAGAGAGACAGAGAGAGTAGAAACTTGTACAAGTCAAGATAATGTTACAGTTGCCTGTACATGTATTTATAAAATCTGTAATTTGTTGAAATTTACTTTATTAAATAATTTTTTTTTCTTTAAAAATAAAAGAAAAGAAACTTACCAAATTCAGAAATATAAGTTACAGCAAATCAGATTATAATGTTTATGATGTCCCTGCTATATATCCAAGAACACCTTACAACTTGGACTAGGATAAGACATCTACTTCATTTTCATTCAATACTGTATTACTAGGCCTCATATCTCTACAAAATGTAGATAGTGTTTATACTCTGCTTATTTTTATGGACTTACTTATTTTTATGGACTTACTTATTTTTATGGACTTACTTATTTTTACGGACATGCTTATTTTTATAGACTTACCTATTTTTATGAACTTACTTATTTTTATGGACTTACTTATTTTTACGGACATGCTTATTTTTACGGACTTACTTTTTCATTCAATACTGTATTACCAGGCCTCAAATTCTAGATAGATAGTGTTTATATTCTGGTTATTTATAAGCACTTAAGGTAATTTACATCACATAAACTGATTATTTACATACCAAATGATTCACTGAAGCAATAATGTTCTCATGATTTGGTCAGACACTATTGTACAAATCACAGACAATCTGGGCAGATTACAACTGTATCAGTCTTGCTGTCCTGACCAAATATATTGTGTATCAAAATGTGTTTTGTTTGAATCTTGTGTTATGCCACACTCAATGACTTTTCAGTAATATGTTGGTGGCCAGTTTTAAATGGTGAAGGAGAGAACCCAGTTACAGTATACCCAGAAAGAGACCACTTGCCTTCCACAAGTAAACTGGCAAAATTCTTCTCAAAATCAGCTTAGGTTCCAGCAGGGTTCGAACCTTCATGGTTTAACTATTCAGTCACATAGGAGCCAAAAATGAAAATGTGTAGATATATATAAAGATAAATTTAATGGTAAAGGTAATATAATCTACCTTGGCTAAGAGATATATGTCCCTATAAAATAGCAACAGGTTAGCTGTACCGATAGAGGCAAAATAATTTACTTTGGCTAGGAGATACTGATAGAGGCAAAATAATCTACCTTCGCTAGGAGATACATGTCCCTATAAAATAGCAATAGGTTAGCTGTACTGATAGAGGTAAAATAATTTACCTTGGCTAGGAGATACTGATAGAGGCAAAATAATCTACCTTGGCTAAGAGATACATGTCCCTATAAAATAGCAATAGGTTAGCTGTACTGATAGAGGTAAAATAATCTTTCTTGGCTAAGAGATACATGTTTCTATAAAATAGCAATAGGTTAGCTGTACTGATAGAGGTAAAATAATCTACCTTGGCTAAGAGATACATGTTCCTATAAAATAGCAATAGGTTAGCTGTACTGATAGAGGTAAAATAATCTACCTTGGCTAAGAGATACTGATAGAGGTAAAATAATCTACCTTGGCTAAGAGATACATGTTCCTATAAAATAGCAACAAGTTAGCTGTACTGATAGAGGTAAAATAATCTACCTTGGCTAGGAGATACATGTCGCTATAAAATAAGGATACAAGTTAGCTGTACTGATAGAGGTAAAATAATATAACTTGGCTAGGAGATACATGTATGTCCTTATAGAATAAGGGTACAAGTTAGCTATACTGATAAAGGTAAATAATCTAACTTGGCGTTTTGTGTCTCAGGATTACTTGTCTATTTCAGTGTAGTTTATATATATACATGACAAGCTGATATGACGTTATATACATACATATGTAGGGTTGTTTGAATTCTCTACAGCCCTTCATTGAATAGTAAACAAATGACACCACACCCACCATCAAACATATAGATAAGTACATGTATATTAGTCATTTAAACATTACCTTTGTACCAAGTAGATATATTAGCAGCAAGGTGGTTATTAGTGATATGCCAGTATTGAGAGTATACAGGTAAACAAGAATTTACCTTTTGTTCACCTGTACAGATAAATGTTCTCATGAAGTCTGAACAACCATGAAACCTGCTAAAAATAGCATCTGCAATTTATGTTGGTTTAGGGAAGATCTAATTATAAAGGTATTTTGTTTCCATTTTGGGGATTTCCATCATATGTACAGTCTGACCTGCCTTAGCTTCGCCACTCACTGTTTTAACAACCTTCTGGTATATGAAATCCTCCCAAATCATTTTCTATATATGACTTGATTTAAGCAACTTTCTTCCCTACTTGACTTTTGACCATATGTCTAATCCCAATATTTGACATGACCTTTTAAGCTCACCGGAGCCAAAGGTTCAAGTGAGCTATTGTGAGCATTCTTTGTCTGGCGTCCATCCAATTATCTGTCCATTTGTCCATCTGTCCATCTGTAAACTTTTCATATTTTCGACTTCTTCTCTGAAACCACAAAAGGGATTTTGACAAAACATGACAGGAAGCAAGTGCTCAAGATTCTTTACCAAGTTTGTAGTTTTCAGCCAGATTGGCCTAGGGGTGGATCCAGGTGGGGCAGAATATTTCCTAAAAATCTTCTTCTCCAGAACCGCTGCATGAATTGAAAAACAGATTAGTGTATATTTTTCATAGAAATTGGAATATTAAGTTTTAGGCACGTTTTTGGTGTCTTTTCAGACACTTTATCATTTTCATTCATTTTGCATGAATTCCTTGATTATCTTCTCATGTGTTCAATTTGTTGCATTCATTTATTGTGTTTTACTTGTAGTTAGTTGAAGAAATGTGTTTGTCCAAGAATTTTGTCGAATTATAATATTTAGGTATTTTTAATGAATTTCATTAAACTGCAATATCTATATTTCTTGGCCAGATCAACCTGCATATACATATTCTTGGTGCTTCTTTCCACATTTGAACATGTTTCTCAGGTGAGCAATTGAGGCCCTTTTGTGTCTTTTGTTTAAGCAACTTTGTTCCAGTGACATGATTAGGAAGTGAAATGTATATCACACAAATTACTTTTAAGTGATCTTTCAAAATGTAAATTTCATTAGATATACTACATGTAGTCATGAAATATATGTAGACTCATCATAAAACTGCAGATCAAGATAACATATTAACAGAAATGTGAATTAAACATTTTTGTACAAGTTTCTCTTTGTACATGTGTTCATTGTATTTACTTGATAATCGGTAATTTGGCAACATGAATAAAGAAACTACTTATCATATGTGACCTTTTCACATATTTCCTTGAATTTTAACTTAAGACAAGTTAGACTGTAGTTTGGTATATAGCACATCTATAGAGGAAAACCCTGTAAACTGATGCTTTAATGTTAGTCATAGTGAAAACTGATATACATGCCTGTATATATATATATATATATATATATATATATATATATATATATATATATATATATATATATATATATATATATATATATATATATATATACAGTAAAACCTGTATATAGGGGCCACCCAAGGGACCAGAAAAAATATTGGCCTTTATGTGCAGGTGACACAGGTTCAATTTAGTTGAAGTATGCAGTCAAGGGACTTTTCAAAACTGGCCTTTATAGACAGGTGATCCTTATTTAGAGGTGGCCGCTATAGCAGGTTTTACTGTGTATATATATATATATATATATATATATATATATATATATATATATATATATATATATATATCAATTCATCTATTACCAAATGCCTGACACTGCACCTTTTGTCAAACTTTTCCATTATGATGTCACAATTAAATTTCCTGTCAAACAGTTATGTGATTACGACATCACAATCAAATGACATAAAACAGCCATGTGTCAGACACTTGGTGATAGGTCAATTGATCTGCACAAATGAATCTGTGCTGAGTACATAGGGCATAGCACTTTAAACTATGAAATAAACAATGTACATGTATCCCATCTCTAATCAACAGTCAACAGCTTCAAGTCTTGCTAAAACCTAAGCTGATTTTGTTTGAAAGTTTGCCAGTTTACTTCTGGAAGGCTGGTTATCCAAGCCATATTTTCCAATTTTGTTTATGCAAGTAAGGTGACATTGGGCAATATGCATCTTTTAAAAGTAGACAGCATATTGCACACAGTAATTGTACAGCCTTTTGAAGATTTTATTTGTCCAGGCATGTCTAAAGTTACTTTCCAACTAGACTTTCCATATTTGATATAGGTACATGTATCTTAAGTAGACAGTTATCACATACAAAATTACAATCCTACCACCATTATAATTATTAAATTTATTCCCTTTCCTTGAATTTATTTGTCCAGAAATATGGAATTCTTTTTTCACCTGGGATTTTTGTATTTGATGCAGGTATACATATTACGCAGTAACCACATGTCACACACAAAATTACAGTCCTAGTTTCTATAGCATTAGATTAATTTCCCTTTGTTGATTTGTCTTGGTCATATATCGGTCATTTATTCACCTACTTCTACATGTACATGTGTATAGGCTCAATTCCCATTTTGGTTGCAGGCATACATCTTATGTAGATTAATTTTTTGTATGGTACAAAACAAGGGATTTTCACAGAAAACTCAAATTTTCATCATTATTCATTTAAAAACTTTCTTACAGTAAAACAAAAATGTTGTGGCATCCCAGTATTTTAAACCTACATGTATATCCATTTCCAAATCCATTTGTTAGTTCCGGAATACCCATTCTTTTTATTTATCAACATTTGAAATTCTGTTGCACCCTGTTGAGTCTTCAATGTTACTTTAGAGAACATCTTGCAGAAATATTGTTGATTACAGCAGATTTCTTTTCCATAAGCCCCCAATCTACTTAAAAACTTATTTTTCACTGCCCCTGTTTTCTGATACATGTATGTCATATAGAGGATCACACGTAACACAATCCACAATGGTGTCACATGTGAACGACTTTGTAGGTGTGTCATTTTCTACCAATCAAAATATGATTTATGCAATCTTGTAAGTTTATCAAGTAGCAAAGAGATGTAGCAGTAAACATTTTATATACATAATAAACAACACTGAACACACAAAATCCGCAAGTAGAGAATTCTTTTCATAACATTGTT
Organism: Atrina japonica; assembly: GCA_030159075.1. Classification (NCBI taxonomy): domain Eukaryota; kingdom Metazoa; phylum Mollusca; class Bivalvia; order Pterioida; family Pinnidae; genus Atrina; species Atrina japonica. Next base: position 799,954 of record BROG01000097.1, read on the forward strand.
ATTGGATAGGATTGAATCACCAAAGATATTCCGAATTAATTATGCGGACTGACGACTTCTTTATCATAAGTAAATAACATCTCTTTGCCATACAATAAACTTTCAAAATCTTTTAAGTAAGATTTTTAGGTCACCTATACCAAAGGCTCATGGTGACCTATTGTGATTGTCTTTTGTCTGTTGTTGTACGTCGTGCATCATCTGTTGTGTATCGTTAACATTTACACATTTTCAACTTCTCAAGAACCAGTTGGGCAATTTTAACCAGACTTGGCATATAATATCCTCATATAAAGCTGTATAAATTGTGGGAATGAAAAAGGGCTAGGACCCATAGGGGCCCCAAAAGGGCCAAAAAGGACCAAAACTTGGTACATTGTTAAAAATCTTCTTCTCATCATAAATGATCAGATGATTTTCAAATTTTGTATGCACAATTGTAAAGTCAATGTCTGCAAAGTTTCAGAATGAAAATGAAGTCTATCCATAAATGAGCCACTAACTGGTGCCTCAGTAATGCAGGGTACAATTGTATTACAAATTGTTTGATAACTCAAAACTGATCGACTTTTTGTGTACAAAGATATTTGAGAAAGTTATTAGGAATTATCTAATCTAAGGATCATTTTGACAAAATTTCAAGGTCATGGGATTAAAGGTCAAGGACACCAAGTAAACCAAAACTACCAAATTTTTTTTTTTTTTTTTGGTAAAATTTTCAAAAATTTTTATTACTTCTATAGAACCATTGGGCCAATTTGAACCAAACTCAACAGGAAGTATAACCAGGTAAAGTTGCATAAAGTTTGCAGATGAAAAGGGGCTAGGACCATACATGGCTGCCATGCCTTAATATATCTCCACAATTATTAAAACTAGGGAAAACCTGTTTCTTTAAAATGAGTGGCTTGTAAAAATCTACCAAAAATATTTTACTTTGGTGGAAATCATCGGGTCGACCCTAATGTGAGTTATTTCCGCTTTTTAAGTGGATTTTTCAGGTGTTGGACTGTTCTTTGAGATTATCTTGAAATGTATGATACATGTAGATAGAGAGAAAATGAAAGAAGCAAAAAATTCAGCATGCAAAGATCTACAAGAAAGTTAACAGGGCTGAAATTTTCAGGTCAACGCTTATGACAGTTATTTCCCCTTTAAGTGGATTTCTCATGTTTTTTGGGCAGTTTTATCCTATTATCCTGAAAAGTATGATAAATAAAGAGAAAGTGAAAGAAGCAAACATGTTCAGCATGCAAAGATCAATAGGGCTGAAATTGTTAGGTTACACCTTATGGGAGTTACACTGTATTTTCCCTTTTTATATTTTTAAATTTGAGACAGTTTTGACTTCTTCTCAAGAACCAAACTTGGCACGTATCATCTCCATGTAAAGCCGCATAAGTTTGTGAATGAAAAGGGGCTAGGACTCACAGGGATCCCTTCTCAAGAATCAGTGGACTAATTTTAATCAAACTTGACTGGAAAGTTTTGTCTTAAGGCTTATTGGGATGTTAAGTTTCATGTCTATGAGAGGTGTCATTGTTACATCAGATCATATATGCAACTTATCAGAAAACAGAAGTGATGAGAGATCGGTTTTTAATTAGATTGTAAACCCCCAGACCATAAAGGTTAGTCTACATGTAGGTAAAGAAAAGCACTGTTCTAAATATATTTGATAAGTAGAAAGACCCCAGAAATGGGTGCATCAGCGTCGGAAGCAAATTGAAAGTGGGGGGGCTAAACCAATCATTGTTATGTCCTATGTCTATATTTGCAAAAAAGTGGGGGGGGCTAAGATCCGACGCCTATGGGGTGGATAGTTTGTACAAATGATTCAAATTTATTCAGAAACACAGACATATGTGATGTGACCGGATTACTTTGTAGATTTTGTTTTTCTGCCTTTTTATAAATATCGTCACTCTTTTTTGCCATAATTATCACCTTCTTTATAGCCTCATTTATAAACTCATCCTTTGAAGGACAGTCAATTAATGCCAAGATCATAGAGGGTTTATTTCAGATATATTTTATTTTTGTTTCAAGTTAGTCACCCATTCTTTTGAGGTTCAGTGTATTGGAACAAGATGCATAAATGATGTAGTTACATGTATCTAAATGTGGATTTTTCTATTAATGCTCAAGACACACATACACACACTATTAAATACATATATTATTATCATATTTACATAGTTGTGTGTGTGTAGTCTTTTGAGAGATGCGTACCTCTTTGCACTCGATGACCCCAAAACGGCTTGAAATGCCACTTGCACTCGATGACCTCAAAAAAACAGTAGACTATTAAATAGTCGCGAAGTCCGATAGTTTCGGTCTATGCCATTTCGGTAAATTTGATCATGCCTTAAAGAAAATGGTATATACATAAAAGCAATGAACATCTTGAGAGGCGTGAAACGTTTATACAATGCCGGTAAATGGGGATATAAGAAAGTCGTCGAAATTGTTTGGGACTATGTGACGGGCTCGTCGACTGAAGAGCAGACGAGAGAGACCGTCAGACGTAAGTTACGACGGACGTTTAAAATTTGGGTGATAGTTTTTTCAACACTTCTATACCAGCTATAAAAAAGACGTTCGTCAACATATACATCGAGCCACAGAGCGTTGTTAGAGTATTTTAAAGACGACTTCATCTCTAAGATGACCGACGAACTGAGAAAAGGTCCCATCAAGATCCAACTTCAAGTGGAACAGCGATTCAAGCAAGACATCATCACGCAACTCACACAAAACTCGACAACACGCGATTATGAGAGAGAAGACGAATCGAAGATGTGTTTAAGAGCATGATCGAAGAGTTGATCGATTCCCTCGATAAAAACCGTTCGGGGTCTGGGGTGGGTCATCGACGACGCTCAAATGATTTATTTGAATGCCAAGTACGAGCCGCCCCTGGGATCCTCCTATTTTAAGTTACCCAAGCAGATCGCGGATAAGAAGGCCGTCCTCAAAACAAGGACCAGAGGTGTTTCATGTATAGCGTGTACATATGATTTTAGATGTTTGTGCATTCGATTATCCGACGCCGTTGAGGCAGATCCCCAGATTCGAACGTCGCAACGAACTCGCCGTCAATGTTCTCGGGTGGACGGAGAAGAAAAGTTTCTTCCCTTATTACATAACGGAAAGATTTCACGATCGCGAAGTTAATCTGTTGTTGCTGGAAGGTCCAGAGGACCAGTGGCACTACTCTTGGATCAAGAACACGTCTAGATTGTGGAAAACGATATCCATGCCCTTCGTTGTCTCAAAGTCCTATCCAGCGAGGGGTTTACAAAAAGCACAGAGCCGATTGTCGCGGCATCAACAATCCAATGAAACCCCATCATGCCCGAGGAGGGGAAGAATATTCTCCCCACAAACAACCCGTCCACGCCACGATCTACGCGGACTTCGAGTGCATCGTTTCACCCCTCGACGAAGAGGCGGGGGATAAAACGAGGAAGACGTCGCGTCACATTCCATCGGGATACTGCTACATCGTCGTCTGGAGATCGGAGAAGGGCGTCGAGAAGATCGAAGAGCCCGTACTCTATCGCGGCAATGACGTCGTGAAACATTTCTTAGATAATCTGAGACGAGAAGAACAAAAGATTAAAGGCGTCGCGAAAAAAGAGCTCCACATGAGCCGGAAGGACGAGAAGAAGTTCGAGAAGGCGACTCACTGCTACATCTGCGGAGACGAATTCTCGGAGATCCTAGCAAGCAGGGAGCTCTGTGGACTCGAAGAAATAAACTTGTTCGGGAACGGGAAAATCTACCCAGTCTGTCCTATCTGAAATGATATTCGGACATCATGAAAGACATTAACTCTGGGGAATACGATCTCGTTGTGCCACACACAAGTTTCGGGGGGGGCCACGCACAACAATATTGAGAAGGGCAAAGCACATCCCCGTCGTCTTTCACAACCTGATACGATTCTCATCTGATATTATCCGAGATGGAGGTGGGACAAGTCCGTACTATTCCGATAATCAGGAGAAGTTCATCAGCTTCTCCATCGGTTCCTTGTGATTCATCGACAGTTTCCAGTTTTTGTCGTGCGGTCTGGAGACGCTGGTTAAAAATCTAAAGGACTATCCCATATCCGTATTCAAGGAGGAGGACGTCTCGCTCCACGAGAAAGGGAGTCTATCCCTACACATGGACTCTTTATGTACCGCCCAGACAGCACGTTGTGACACTCACATCTCTCAGGCGGAGTACGATCACGCTACTGGCGCGAAACGCGGATTGGGTGTACGATTTTGATCCTGCTGGCCGACGTTTTCCGCAAAACATCTCTCTGCCGTTGGATTTTACACGGCCCCCGGTTTGCCCTGGGACGCGGCGTTACTCACCTCTAAGAAGTTATCGTCACATGCATCTGTTCGTGGAAAAAGGGATGCGGGATCACCTACGTACGTTATTTAACAACAAGTACTTGAAAGACTACGATCCCGATCGACCCTTATATGTATCCTCAATACAGCGAAGCCATTCATCCCTTGCCCTGTAGAAACAATGGGTTGAGGACGTGTCCATCGGAAGGAAAGGGCTTTGAAGTCGATTTAGAGATCCGAAAGTGCAGCATTATTACGATGCAGGTCGATCCGAACGACAGAAAACGCAAGACTACGTCGTGCACTCATAGAGCCGTGGCTCGCGGGTTACGTCGAAAAAAAACACTCGATTGTGTCAAGACTTCTTCAAGCTCATGAACAACGCCGTCTTCAGAAAGACCATGGAAAACAAACGGAACAGAACAGAGTTGAAGATCGTCACCGCCAACGACGGAGATAAAAAGATCCGAAAGATGATACGCCTCGCCCGCTTTGACCAAGATCGGTATGGTCTTCCTCCACTTCAAACCGACCACCGTTAAATTGGACAAACCCCATCTACTGATGGTTGGTATACAAGCATTTGCGATATTTTTGACGAAGATGAATACGACTTTTCCAATTTCAAAGACGATCATCCTCATGTACCGCCCGAATAAAGATCAAGAAGGTGATCGGTAAGTTCAAAGACGAATGCGGAGGGGGAAACCCATCAAAGTGAGACCCAAGATGTACGCTACGTTGATGGACGACGATAGCGTTACCAAACGAGCGAAAGGTGTGAGACGATGCGTCTTGAAAAATAAGATACGACAACCAGGGAGGCTCTCTTTCACGACGTCAGGACTTTCCGATGCACAGTCTTCGATCGTTCAAACAGATCATCTTTAAACTCTGCATTCGGGAGGATCGCATTCACACTTATGCCTTCGATTAACACAATTTATAATCCCTATGGATTATAAATTATTACTCGACGATCAACAACTCTTCTCGCACGAAACCTCTCTCTGGCGTTTTAGGATTTCTACCGGGAGTGTCTTTCAGGTAATAGACGTCGATGCCCTGTATATTAAACTGTCGATCGATCTCGTGTTTGTCCACGCAGATAATTTCTCGTGGTATCGTCTTTTATTCGCCTCGGTGGGCAGATATAGAAATCGGACCTTGTTAAACGGACCTATCGGCGATTCGACGGGAGTGTGAGGCACGATGGCCTCGGGAGGTTGCGTCTCGTCGTTGATCACTTTTTACGACGTCCGGCAATCGTTCCACCCATTCCGTGTTCACCTTCTTCGTGGTCTTCCCCTTTCCCATCTTATCGGCCTTCAAGATAGGTGAAAGAGCCGTTCTCCCAACGTCTTGTTGAATCGCTCGACGATGGCATCCCGTCCTTATTTTCGCGTCGTGACGTTTCATGAGCGTGCGAACCTTTCCCATGAATTCTTTACCAGGATCGACCTGATGTACGTCTTCCCGTCCACCCTATCGTGCGGCAGATACAAGAGATCTGCCTGGTGAATGTCGTTTTCTATCGGGGTCTCACAGGCTTCCTTCTGCTGACGTTGGCTGCCTTGGCCAATTTCTTGATGGCGGTCTTCCCCTTCAATAACCTTTAGGGCTGTAATAATGTGTATTTTTTTAACGATTTTTCGAGTAGAGTGACATGGCGGCGTTTACTTCTTTGTAGGTGTACAGCGCATGTCCTTCTTTCTTATGAGAAAATCTAATCGTTTCATGCGTTCGTGAGATTCCATTGGTCTCTGGCCTTGGTCAGTTTTTCCATCGCCTCGTCGTGTCTCTTTTGTTCTTCGTGATTCGAGAATAGAAATTGCGATCCTGAGAAGGCTATGTTTATTTCATGATATCGGCGGGGATGATGCCCTTCTTGACCAACATGTCTTTGGTGTACTCGGCAAGCGCAAACTCCAGGAGGATCATCCCGAAGTCCTTCGGGTCTAGATCCATCTTGGGCGCAGGCATCATTAAGATTTTCTTGGAAAGTTGCGCATATCCGATGGCAATTCCAGTACTGACGGCCGCGTGAAGACACATTTTTTTAGTAGAAAAAAATTATTTAATACATTTCATGGGGATTTGGGTTTTGGAGGTGGAAGTGCTTTACATACACATTGTTATCCTGACTATTAGCATTGCATTAGCATTGTTATCCTGACTATTAGCATTGCTATCCTGGCTAATCGCTATGGCTTCTGCTGGTTCCATCGTCTTTTTCTATATCCTCCGATTTTTTAAACACCCGTTATATATCGGCTAGACGCGGCAGCTATGCTGAGAGGTGCTAAGTAATTCGTTCAGCTCTTCGATCAGTCTGGGCTCGTTTTTCAAGTCGAACAAATATTTAAGACCCTGAGCATACAGAGTGATGAAGGAATTGGCGATCGATTTGCTCATGCGCATACCGAGCCGTGCGTTTAACAGACGATTCAGGTTTTCCAGCTCCTTGTCGTTCATCTTTTCCAATTCGGTAGTGGTCACATCTTTTCCTAGAAAATATCGGTGATAGCCTTCTAGTCGTAACAGATGCAGAATCATGAACAGTAAGAGTAACACCCATACCGCGATAAACGAGAGCAGGGCAAAGACGAGCATTTCGGTGAACCGTTTCATTGTTTTATAATACTCAGGCTTAATGAGATTTGGATTTCTTTATGAGCTCTTGGAGCTGCTTACCCAAGTCCTCCGTCTCTTGGTTCGACTCCTTTTCCAAGTTACAGTTTGTCCTTCATCTCGCGATACTTGATCAGCTCGCGGGACACGGCTGTGAATTCTTCCTCCGTGATCTCCACATCCTCGAGCGCGTGACTCACCAGATCCGAGATCGAATTCAATTTACTCTCAGCGAGTTTGATGATCTTGAGGTGCTTGTCCGATTTCTTAGACAGTAATCGCCTGATGCCCTTCATGGCCAATCCCACTGACCCCACGGTCAGGGCCACGATCTGGAGAGGTAGACCCGCGACGGGTACGATAAATCCTACTCCCCCGACAACGGTGCTTCCCAAGATGAGGGCCCCGTCGACACTGTCGGCGGTGTTGACGATTCATCTCGCCGATGCGTTTATTTTCAACGGGACGATCTCGCCGGTCTTGGTCTGAAAGGTCCTGTATTCCACGTCGTTCACGACGAGCGTCACGTCCAGTTCCCCCAAAAATCCCAGACGGATGACGTAACCGTCGAACAAGATCGTCGTACCCAGCTGCGGCCTGATTTCTTCCGTTTTTTAGTCACGTCGAATTGGAACGTGTTCATGATGCGACGGCTTTTTGGCCAACGCGCGGTGATCTCCTCTTTGGCATCATTTGATGTCTTTCAAGAGTTTCTCATTCAGATCCTCCACCAGTTCTTCCCTTTCCAAGTCTTCGTAATAGAATCCCGATCTAGACATTCCTTTTTATTTTTAGATTTTCTTAAATTCCAAGAGAATGTGAACGGGATGGCCGTGATTGTCGATGGGGTTACCCTCCTCGTCTTTTAGACGTATCGTTAATTCCGAGATATGGGATGTGACGATGTCCTTCACCGTACCGTCTCTGATGCCCTCCTCCAACTCGTCGAGATGAACGTTGAGGAGTTCCACCGGTTGCAGGTTAATGCTCTGGCTCGAGGAGATGGTCCCGCCGAGAGCCACATTCGCGCGAATGCCGAGAATCTTGCCGAATTTCCGACGGAAGCTCCACCGCCGTACTGCTTGAACCGTCGATTCTCAATCTCATGGTGGTCTTGTCCAGGAATATCTTGTCAAAGTATTTCGCGAGAATTCGTCGTAGGTCGGTGAAGGTGTACGACCCGGCATGCACGCGTATCTCCACGTCTTTCTTAACGTTGTACAACCCGTTGTAAAAACGGATGGACTTGACGCCCACGCACCACCCACCGTTCGCGTTGTCCCCACCGTTTACGGGGCCGTTGTCGATGTAGCGAGAGAGTTTTACGGGTTTTCCCGATGTCCGTCACGAGATAGAACATGCTGTTTTTAATATATAATAAATCTTAACTAACGAAAAAAAAGAGAATGAACGTCTACGAGTATAGAGAGAGAATCTAGATCTGTCGTCGTTCGACGTCTACGTCAACGCAACCAAAAAGTTTCGCATAAGCGTCGTTCGAGAACATCTTCGTCAAGTACGACAACCCGGACGTCTTCGAGAATGGCATCGTTTCGAGCATCTTCTACGAACAACGTCGACGCGTCGGCGTACCAGCGGATCTGTTGGACTGGAAGATCAAGGGGACCCTCTTCGGGAAATATAACACGAAGTGGTCCACCTTCATTTTTGAAGTACGCCAATTCCAAGCTCGACTACGTCGTCCATCCGGGACTCTACATGCTGCCCAGCAACATGGAGCTGAACATCGGCAAGAACATCGCCGACTACAATAACGAGATCTTGATCGCCCCCGACACCACGACGCCCGGAACGAACGTCGACCTCAACGCGAAAACGTTCGCGCGGGATAAATCACCTCCTCCCGTAGAGACCACACCGCCGTCACCTCCCATAGAGATCACACCGCCGCCGTCAGCGCTACAGGACAAGCCGTCAGACGATCACGAGGATCAGAAGGCCGCCGTCTTGGCTCTAGCGTTACTTTCTTTTCTTGTCTTCGTCGAGTTTCGTTAACAACCAGCCGACGACGACCATACCCAACACCCACAGCATCTCGCTCGCAGCATCAGACAGAGGTACGCGGGAAAACACGCCTATTACTTCAACCAAATATTGCGATATCGCAAAACGACGATAAGTAAATCGGACGGCATCCTCAATTATCAGATCAACACCCACGCGAAGTCTCTCTCGGGCATTCTGTTTCTCTTCAAAGACATTTCTATCAACGATCCGGAAAAATTTTATAATCCGAGAATAACCAAAGTGGGAACAACCATCGAGGGACAACCGAGCCAACTGTTCTCGGCCGGCATGAGACCGCATCACCAATTTGACGAGATTAAAAAGTTTTTCCCCCTGAATCGCGAAACCGTCACGGAAACGATCGTCTAGGAACTCGACCTGAGCAACGTGACTCTGGGGAAATATCTCAAAGATCATTACGCACTCTGGTTGGACTTACGGACGACACCCGAAAACCACCTCCACGGCACGGGTCGCAAGCTACAAAACATCAGCGAGGGCGTTTCCGTCCAAATCGAGAAAACACCCGAAACCGACACCGATCCCGTGGACGTTTACATCTTCGTCGTCAAGGACGGACAGATCAACATGTAGGACGGTCGTTTTGCGAGTGTCATCTCTTAAGAAAAATTAAAATCCTATAAGAAAAAATGTTCACGCAAAAACCTCACGCCGCCATGATCGTAGGCGCCTCAGGATCCGGGAAGACGGAATTCGTCCTCGATCTCCTGGAAACCGAATACAAAGACGTCTTCGAGCACATGGTGATCCTGTGCCCTACGATCAAACACAACAAGGCCTATAAATCGAAAAAGTGGATAGGTGAAGATTTAAAACATCCCAAAGACAAACGCGTCGTCATCGTCAACCCCGTCGAGCAGAAAACGGGGAAAGAGTATATACAGGAGTTGTTGCGTCACTTTTACAACATTTACGAGGGAACTTCCAAATGTATGAAGGAAAACAACCCATTCCAAAAGAGGAGAGGGAACGTCTCATGCGCGAGCTGTTGCAGCGCGAATACTCCAAGCTGATCTTGCGGACGGAACGGCCGATGGATTACGAGTTTATAGAATAATTTATATTTTGTGTAAAATATAAATTAACGGAAAGGAAAATACATCATCACTGCTCTTTAATCATAAACACGACCCGGAAACCATAATACAGACGGATCCCACGGGTCCTCAAAGGTGGCGTAATGATACCAAGCACATTTATTATACCAATTTACATTAGGGTCCCACGGCTCGTACATGTATTCGAAGTTAAAAAACTCCCAGCCGGATTTAAATTCCCAGTTAATAGTAGGATCCCAGGGTTCATGCTCTGTAGAGAAAATGTTAAAGTCAATCCACGAATGCTTATACCAATTAACTTTAGGATCCCAAGACTCAGGATTGTGAGATGATTTATTATATTCAACCCACGCATTAAAATTTTCATTGAAACAAGAAGGGTCTTTTTGTGGATTAACAAATAATAATCTTCGACGCCAACCGATGTCGGGATTCCAAACTTCGTCCTTATTTAACTCGAGATTATAATGATACCAATCGCGTTTATTACGCCAATCGCGTGTATAAACGCACTCCTCCAGGTTATTCCACGTCTCGTCAAGGTTATCCCACGGCTCTCCTAACCCTGTATCCCGGTTATAACATTGCCATTGATAATCATTATACCAATGTCGTTTACTATCCCATAAATTATTCGCTCGATAATAGCAAAACCAATAAAATTTGTTTCGCCAATCGACATCTTCTTGCCATTCGTCTTCTCCTCCGTAAGCACGAAATAACGACCAATACGCATGATGATTAGGCGCTTTTTCCTCGTATATATGCGAGGAAAGCTCCTGAATGAATGGATAAGAATACCTCTCATGTTCGATAATATCTATAAGTGATCTATAGTATAATATCCTGAGGCTCGGTGGGGTATAGAACATTTCTTTATCATCTATAACACGAACACAAAGACTCTGTAAACTCGACGCCATCTCGTTTTTTCTATAACCCGAGTTTTCTTAGCGGATTTTTCATAATTTATATTACGCGATGTAATATAAATTACTTTTTATATTTTAGATAATAGTAATGCGCGCGTTGTTTCCGGTTATCACACGCCGGACATAACGTATGGGGGCAAGAATCGGATATCCAACATTTACAACCTTCACATAATTTCAAGGGTTTAAAGTCGCGGTTCTTCATCTTTCTGTGATGGAAATAACAGAAAATGGAATTCGCGAGAGTTGGATGAGAACACGGATTAGGACGTCTGCTAGAGATGGGCATCTGACACGATGTTATATTTTCAACACCCAACCCAAAGCTGCTAAACATTTCGTCAAGAGACATTTTTTATAAAGACATATGTTTATTTATTAGAAAATCAATCTTCAGCGTCAGAGTCCTCTATGTCAGACAACTCTTCTTCAAAAGGTCTTTCCTCGATCATTTCATTGATCATGACGGGTCCGGCAAACATACCGACGGATTGGTTTTGGGATCCTACGAAAACGTATTCGAATGTTAATACGGTGTTGACCTTGCAATATCGCCCGACGTAATCCATAGGTTTTAGGACTTCTTTACCCATCCTGAATTTAGTGGCGATACTGATACAAGATATTGAGGAAAAAACCGTTTTTCCCTTTTATTCGGTGGTTGTATCATCATCTTATTAATGTCAAATGATTTGACGCTGGACGCTACATATTTTCTCTCCCATCTTTCTTCTTTTTATGTCGTTAACATTTTCTTAAGGCATAATCAAAATTTACCCGAAATGACATAGACGCCCGGACGTTCGCGAAACTATCGGACTCGCGACTATTAATAGTCTAACGGAGCGACCTGGGGAATACTCCATTTAACTATTTTTAGCAGTTTTTAGCTGTTTTGAGGTCATCGAGTGCAAGTGGCATAGAACTCTTAGCCGTTTTGGGGTCATCGAGTGCAAAGAGGTACGCATCTCTCAAAAGACTACACACAGTTGTGCATCATTTTTTTTATTATAAAATGAAGATTGTGAAACACAAACAAATCCTACAAATGGCAGTATAATACATGTATTATGAATAATGGTTGCCATGATTGCACTGGATGCACTTTGTAACACAGTTAAATAGCTTGGTGAGACACATAACATCTGAATTAAAGTAAAATTGAAAGTGCAGTTTTGAAATAACATATGTGACAGGAAACCCATGGAAATTACACTGTTGGAATCCTGTATTCTGTTTGATAGAAGTTGGTTGACATAGATAGATCAAAATTTTCTGATTCCAGTGATTTTTAATCAGTATTTAAAATAACATAGGTGTTTTGATTTAATGTCTTCTAAAAGAGTCAAATTAACTGTTAGATATAAATATTGAATTATTATTTTCTTCAGATTTACAAATTACATATCAAAAGAGAATCTCATCAACATTCCTGATAATTCATTGTATTACTCCACAGCAACTACAGTCCTACAATATAGGTTACATAGTACATATTGTAGTAATTTCTATTGCAGAAATGTTTCCAAATACAACTATTGCTTCTCGGATTTTCCATTTCCGGATGATGTTCCGGACTTTCCACACAATGTTGATATGGCAAAATATGTAAAGGACTACACAGAGAAGTTTAATATTAAAGAACACATCAAATTCTTTAGGAAAGTTACTTCACTGGAAAAGTCAGGTAGATGCATTGTATTTCTTCTCTGTCATTGTATTTCAAACAATTATATGGATTCCTTTAACAACTACATGTACTACTGCTATATTACATTTGCTACTTCACACACACACACACACACATATATACACACACACACACACACACACACACACACACACAAGCACACACACACATGCATGCACTGCTTATGAAAATTATTTCCCATCTTATGTGAAATTTTCATGTTTTTGACTATTATCTTGAAAAGCATAAGAGCTAGAGATAAAGTGAAAAAAGCAAAAATGTTTGGCATGCAAAGATTTTCAAAAAATTCAACAAGGTAGAAATTTTCAGATTGAGTGGATTTTTCATATTTTTGGCCATTATCTTGAAAAGTGTAATAGCAAAATTGTTAAGAAAGAAATTTCCTTCTTAAGTAGAATTTTTGTTAAAGGTGAGCAATTTAGGCTCCATGGAGCCTTAGGTTTATTTCTGAACAATGAATGGTTTGATTTTAACCAAACTTTGTAGAAACTTTTCCATGTAAAGCCATTTAATGTTTGCAAATAAGAACAGGCTACTACCATTAGTGTTCTAAAAGAGGCCAAATCTGGGAATTATTCACTTAGGTGACCATTCAGACCCATTGGGCCTCTGGGGTAATGGTGGAGAAGAGATCCTGGTTACAATGCTACTAGCCTCTACATGTGAACTGGCAAATTTTCTCACAGATCAGTTTAGGTCCCATTGCAGCTTAAACCTGTGCCACCTAAATGTAAGAGAGACCGCCATCATTTAAAGTGGGATGCTCTAACCACTCGGCTCCAGAGGCAGAGGACAGAATCCTCACTGCATTGGCATCTATCCATTGTGCAGGTCAAAATTAGTGGCACCTCAGTTCCATAAAAACAAAAATATATTGTTCTGTACATTACAGTAATACAAATGATAATATCACTATAGTAAAATCAATATAACCTGGCGTGGTAGAGTCGTGTGAACTTTTTCTTGACCTGGACGTGTTTTATGTAACAAAGAATACTGAGGCTAAAATTAGACTGGCAAGAGTAATCATTCCTACTTGTCACCATACCAACGAGTATCCAGGAACAAAATGTTTTTCCCATGAAGCTTGTCATTACCAAAAAGTGAGTAGGGGCATCCATATGATAATCAAAAGGTTACTTCATCCCGCCAAGTTACGTGAATTGGACAATATACATTGTATATATGCTCTTCCATGGGAGGAAAATTTTCAAGGATCCTTTCTACCCCTCCCATTACATTTCAGAATATTCTGCTAAATTTATGACAAAACATCTATTAAATATCTCCAGTTATGAGACCAAATATCCAGCCAAAAATTTTAAAATCTCCAGTCATGACAGCAGTTGAAATGATTTCTATTGCATATATGTACTTGTACTGGTAGCAGGTTTAATGCTGATGACTATATAGTAATGTATTAGTTCAAACCATCGGGTACTACAGCTTTATAAAAATAACACTTGTTGTTTTTTTCCATTGACTTTTACATGTTTTATCTTATTTCAGAAAATGGATTGTGGAAAGTAACCTCTGCAGAACTTGAGGAAGATGGAAAGACCATTAAAACAGAGAATCCTCTAACCGAGGTATACAATGCCAGATATGTTGCTATAGCGTCAGGCCATCATGCCACACCCACAATGGCAAAATTCTTAGGGCAAGATTCATTTCCTGGTAAATAGAGAATAGATTTATTTTCCTAAGAATTGTTTGTTATATAAATCTGTATCTTAAATGACTGAAAGTTTGGATGTACATTAAAGTTGGATGGTTTTGCATTTTTTGTAGCTTATTTTCATGTTAGTCATATATTATGCATCCTGGAAAAAAACTAAATCTGTAATTGTAAAATTTTATAAGACAATTGTCTTGGAAATACTAAGTACTGTGTACCTTTTTACCACCTTTATTAAATGAAGTGTATTTATCCGATAGTATTAACCTTTAATAAAAGGTCATTTGTATACAACGGTGAACTGCCTTTTATGACCACATTTTAGACTGCAGTGCCCTTTCAGAACAATGTTAACTACAATACAGTGGGAAAATAACTCATGGTGTTAATATTCACTATATTCACAGCATTGACAAATCAATGAATTTAAGAAACAGTGAATATGTTTTTGAACAAAATTATACATATTGGTAATATATTATTATTTATTTTAAGCTACACCTGCAAATTTAACTCATGTACCCCTAAAGACACATATGGACTGGCCCAAGTCATTGATTTATGAATGAGTCCATTGTTTTTTAGAGGTCGATGAGTTAAAAACCGTGATCATTTTAGGAATGAGAAAAACGTGAAAATTACAACCTGTGAAATTTAACTCCTGTACAGCTGGCATTATTAAAATATTATTTTTTTATGTGTCTGACCAATGCATTAAGAAATACTTCAGTTGGTAATCACATAGATTTTCTCAAAATTTTCTTTTGATTTGAAAATGTGAATTACACATATTCCAAATTATCCTAAGAAAAGAAAAAGGTGAGCAAAACTGCTATGGTGTCAGGGCTTTTTAGATTGGTCGATCAGGGCACATCAACCACATGTTTTTATTTTTGGCCCTATACATATGAAAACCTGCATAAATTTAACTTCAAATGTTGCTTCAATGTCAGTTTAATTTAATACACCAGAACCTGTCTTGATAGACCACTGTCATGAAAAACTGTAACCTGTCTTTTGAGAAAACATTTTTGAAAACCTCTAGGTTAAACATACCTGTTCATAAAACCTCTTTTAAAATGGTGAAAATTATCAGTTATATGTACAGCAAATCAACTGTGAACAAATCAGCAAAAAATTCAATTCTTAATTAATCAGTGAATTATCTCTTAATCCTCCCACCCCCATATACAATAATAGACTGGTTTAATACAGCTGATAAGAACATACCACTTAGATATTTGGGGGTGAAAGGGTTAAAGTTTGATTTTTGAAGTTTGAATACATGAAATCACTTTTTATGAGTTGTCACAATGCCTTCCAATTTAACGACAATGGTTCAACTTTAGGTATGTTTTAGATATATTTGTATGTTTTATTCAGTATTATTTTATATCAGGAGAGAAAATCCACAGTGTGGATTTTAAGGATGTTACAGTTAATGGTATGGAAGGCAAAAGAGTCTTGATTGTGGGTATCGGGAACAGTGCTGTTGATGCAGCTGTAAACTGTGCGTCTGTTGGAAGGTTTGTAGCATAACAGATGTAATTATATGTGTACATGTATTACCATACTTTATGTAAGTAGATAAGTAAGTAAGTAATCCAACATGGATGATCGCTAAGAGTTTATGAAATCTTTAAGTCATGTGAACCGTCCATACAACTTAAGCACATGACTCACAGTCTTTTATATACATATACAAACATCAGCGCTCAATGTCCAATATTTCCTATTCTTTAAAACAGAAACTTTCCATTAGAAAAATTTAATTAAAATTTTAGGTAATGAAGCACATCATTAAAATTACACTGATTGGAGTAATCGTTTCTATTTGTCGCCATACGTAAGAAAGTATCCAGTTTTTTGTGTTTTTTGTGTTTGTGCAAATAAAATGAAAAAATACAAAAAGTTAAATGTATAATAGGCTTTACAGATCAGTAATAATGTTTTTCATTATTCAACTTTTTCTCTCTTCAGATGTAAATCTGTCTACATCAGTAGCCGTTCTGGAGCCTGGGTTGTGCCAAATTATATTTTAGGATATCCAACAGACTTATATGCAAACAGAATTTTCTTGAGGTTACCTTGGAAACTTGCAACATTCATATTTGAATTGATCATCAAAATGGTTTCTGGAAATCCAAAAAGGTACAACTGATAACTACAATTGTCTTTTGTGTTCAAAGTCAATTTTTTGTTTTTACAATTTCCAGTTTGTCAGGGTTACTAGTAAACAGCATATCACTTTTCATTGGTTGTGGTGCTAAGGTTTCATGAATATGCAAATGACATGATAGTTGACATAGAAATGTCATAGTTACAGATGCCTTACACTAAAAAAATCTAACTCAAGTCAGTATAAGATAAGACCTATCAGGAAACTAAGCTGATTTTGTAGGCAAGTTTTTCAATTTACTTACAGAATGCTTGATATGTTATGGGGTACAGTGTAATTAGAGCTGATCAAATATCTGAAATCATTTTTCAGATATTGGTGACAAATTTACAACTCTTAGATTGACATTTGAATGTTGGTCATTTTCTACATTTGTTTTTTTTTCTTTTCATTTCTTATAGTCATTAATTCTCAATACTCAGAAATAAATCAATATATGCCAATTAATATTTGCATGTTGTTCACAGGTATTAAGGATGTAAATTCTAACATGTTTAAATGTCCATGATTTAGTAATTGAGTATTTAAATGTAAGTTTATATGATAAAATTTGGATCTTACTAACAATCTATGAACTTCTTCCATACCCAGCTTCTCATTTTCCTGCCGTATTAATTCTATTCTATTTGTGATAATTCACTGTAAGCTGTTCATTCGCAACCATTTGAATGTTCATTTAAGCTCTAGATGTAACCAACCAAAAAAACAAGAAATGGCCACCACTGTATAGTTGAAAAATTATTGAATGTGGCATAAAACACCATTTAGATTGAAACTTTATAGATCATATATGTCATGTTGGCACTTTACGAAAGTCCGGAGAGCTAATGCCATGATATTCTGTATGTCATATATAAAAATACCAAAGTATAAATCTTCAGGATGTCTTTGATACATATACAAATCTGGTGAATATTGGACAAACAGAGAACTCTGGAAATATAGGGGTAGATCAGGTGCCATTGAGGTCTAAGCATCCTCTGTTAACGGATTACACCGGCCGTGAGTTCAAAGTCAGATTCAAATAAAATAAGTGAGGAAGAAATCCTCATCACAATTGGTAGATGACTCAACAACTGCTGTTGAACAGGTAATTCAAACATTTCATCTAGTGAAACATTGTAGTCACAAACAAGGCTATTATACTGACTGTACAATTTGCAGACTGTTGATATCAAAATCTGTTTTCAATATCCCTGTATCAATTACTTGTTAGTAAGTAGTTTACCTCTATATATGAAATGTTCATATGTTGAACAGGTACTGGTATATTGGATCATTTGTGAGACATAAACACCATATGCAAGTAATTGTGGGATATTGCTACTTAAATGTGGAAAATTGATAATGGGAAAACCGAAATAGTCATATAGCATAGTTGTTACTGTCCCATCTGTGTCTATTGTAAGTAAAATGCCTCAGTAAGAAGCATGTGTGTTTGATTCATATCTAATGATATATGCCACATTAAAATATCATAGCTGTAAATGCTCTGTATTTAACATCATTTAAAGACATTTTGTTAGGTACATATCAGTTTTACTAATACTTATTGTGTCATATTCAGTGATAATTATTGTATCTGTGCAGAGTGAGAAAAAAAAATTATAACCACTCATCCCTAGACTCCTTCAGCTTGTTCCTTTTTTCATAAACTTTTACAGAACCCTTTAGACTAAACTATTCTTTGAACTCTCTGATATGGGACTTATAATAAATTGAAATGGCAATAAAGGATTTTTAAAGTGCTTTGTAAATGCAAAGTTTTAGAGGCTAGAAAGTGCAAAGTAAGATGTCACAGATCTAGGAGAAAAACAACTTGTCACCAGGGATGTGTACCACCCCTAACTAATTGTTCCCATTCAATCTTCGCTCATCCAGGTTGAGTGTATGAGTACATTTTCCTTTTTCTTCTGTGTTACAGAAAACCAACATGTCATAAAACTTAAACCCAACATGTCATAGTGCTTCTGCAATACATAGTAAATATCATGGTTTAAACATATTCCACTTGTCTCCATTATGACATGCTCGTACATCATTAAAATGTCATAGCTACTGATATATTAGATGCGATTTTCTTTGATATACATGGAGATCTACCTTACAAATCATAGGTTATGTTATTGTCAATGACCAATCATGAAATTTATCTTCTTTGCATTCCTTGCTGATAAATTTTCAGATGGAACTTAAACCCCAAAATGAGAGCATTACAATCGCAACCGACAGTCAGTCCTACATTGCTTCATCATATTCAGCGACATGATATCAAAATTGTTCCAAATATTCAGGTAGTATGCACTCAGTTGCAAACATATATCCTTGCCTTCACCAGTAGCAGCTAGGTTAGCCATTCTATATACATGTATATGTGTTTATGATCTAACCCAGGCAGCTTATACTTAACCGATTGCTTTACAGAAATATACTTAGTTACATGAATTATTATGACTGTTTAATGTAGTTATCCTGTTCACCCTTTATATTGCATGTAGACTATTCTATGTTGGTGATATTTTCTTTTTCAGGTAAAATAGATTACTTGTAGTAAAAATTATTACACGCACATGTATACACATACACAAACCCACACATGAATATACATGTATATTTATGTTCTCCCCCACCCCATTGGATGAGAAGACAAATCTTTTTGCCACAGTCATCTGTATGTACTTCACTATAAATCTTATCTGGGCTTTAACTTAGAATACTATAGCCTACATTCAAACTTTGAATTTGATTGGTCATGACTTTGGCTGGGTCATATCTTCAAGGTCAAGGTCATTGTATACCCATGGATAGAATGATATGATTTAAAATGTTAAGGGAGGGGGTAAAATGGTTTTGTTACAAAAACAAAATCTACTTTACAAATATACATATAGAAGCTTATTAATATGATCACTCAAGCTTTTTAAAGCCTTTTGTGTCATCTTTGTCATTACTGCACATTCTGTTCCTATGGCTGATATCATCATTAGCAGTTTTATGTATCACCTTTAACCCAAGATTTAATCATGTCAAGCAATGATACAACCACAAAGCCTGCTCTTCCATCCAATTATTAAATGCTGATATTTGCAGTAAAAAAATTGACTTCTCAACAGCATTATGGTTACTGAGGAAGGGCAGTTTCTAGTCATGAAATAAACAATTATAATATACAGCAGCTCTTACTTATCCTTTCTACAATTCATCAAAACTAGAGCTAAAACAAAGCAAAAATCAGTATTTGATAATTTGTGACAACCAATACTGTCCAATTCATATGAAAATATTCTTTTTAGTTCATTCCTTAAACATCCATGTGTGTTTTTCATTACCTGAAAATAAGTCTTTGTAAATAGATTTATGATTTCCTACTGGTTTCATTCTCATGTAAATGGGTATTTACACATCAAAGATTTAAAAGCATCCATGCTGTCATTTTGATGAACAAAATATGCCAAGATTAGACCAAAACTTTGATTAATCAAAATACTGAAAGTACTGATATGAGTTGATGGCAATCGTAAGATTTAATGAGGTAAAATTAGGTTTTACAAAAAAGGTAACTAAAAACCGGGTCAGACATCTGGCCTAACGTGAGTACTGATGGCTTATTTATTATGCAACAAACTACATAGATCAGCGATATGATTATAAAATCTTGTAGTTATAAACATCCTTTCATCATATTAAATTTCCACATGACAGGACAGTATTATACCCTTGCACTATACTTCCTATCAGTAGCCTTAAATCTCCGGGTCAGTAGGTGTACATGTAAAACATTTTCTGAACTTCAAAGACTGCTGAGAGTTTGTCATCGGTTAACCCTTTCACCCTTAAGTATCAAAATGGTACGCTCTTTTCTATTGTTTAGATCAGTCTTTTATGGTCTGTAGGGTTGAAAGGGTTAAGAACATGTGAATGAGTAATGATGCAACTTCACAGACAGATCTTGCCAATATACAGTAAGGGAAACTTGTCAAAATCTCATTTGCATATGAATCGTGTGCAAGAATTGTTAACAGTCCAGTCTATCATTTTGAATGTCAGTTCTATCACAAGAGTATAATGGTAAAAAACAGTTGAAAAGTAACATTCTAAAGCAAATTTATGATATCTTAAAATTCATAAAGGACACCGAATTGATCTTTAATAACATATATTTCAACAAGTCTTGTAGAACTATATTTTTCAGTGAATTGTTACTATATTTTCATCATTTTAAAAAGCAAAAATATACGAATAAAAGTGTGATTTGGAAATTTCAATCTTGAAGTTGAGTTTATGTTGCTGAAATGCACATACCGGTACATGTATAATTTTGCATCAATATAAAGTGTTATTAACCACATACTGCAAAATGTGCTTTGACTTGTTCCCAATAAACAACTTAACATAACATAACTGCATTGATTTTCCATCAACTTGTAAAAAGGCTGAAAAGATATATTGCTGTAGAAAATTTTAATATGTCATGCATATATTGCCTAATACGAATGAAATATGGCATGCCATCACATAAGACTACAAATGATTACTCGCCCTTTGTTCACATTTGAGTTCTTTCCACAAATAGAACATTATGATGATTTTTTTTTTCAGTCTGGAATTTTTTAAAAACATTTTATTTGTATAAATCAAAAGATATTTTAAACTTTAAAAAAAAATCCATTTTTACAGCATGTATGCCTTTAATAAGTGAGTATCAAAACAAAAGTCTATGCAAAAATGAAATTTTGATCTCATTATCTGATAATCTGTGAAAGAGTACCTTTTAATGAGAAATCTCCAATTAATCCTTTTATGTAGATTATAAATGACAAAATGATGCTATCCTGCATAAGGTACGGGTACTAGGTATGTGATAGAATTTTCAAAAAATTATTTTGTCAGGTTTATAAATCTTGATAATGAACTATTTCAAGTCAATAATTGCATATTAAAACCATATACAATGTACATATATATTGGCAATTTTGAAGGATTTTTATCAACAGTAATTTTTCTTTCTTTTTTTTGTGTACAGAAATGAGGTAACCATGTACTATTTGACTTTATGTATTGAGTAATAGAATCTTACATGGATGTGATGAGTGCATTGAGTGATAAGATTCTGGTTGTCTTGTTTACACCTCCAAACACTTACCACAAGGGGTGAGATTTCTCATTCCACTCAACTCACCCATGTTTGAGCATTTTTGTTTCACAATTTAGACAACAGCTTTAAAATGAAAGCAGAGTCACATCGCTCATATTTCAGTCAGATATGGTCAGATAGATGAAAGTGTGTCCATGATGTCATATGTAAATTGGGATATTTTGGTCTTTGTTTAATTTTGGCCACATTATTGAAATGACCAAAATTAAACTTTCCAAAATATGTACATGTTAGATGGCTGGAAAATCTGCATACATTTCTAACATTCACATGAAAACATTTTTTAATCATCAATTTTCATAGTGAGAAGGATCCTGTGGTTAATGTATATATTTTAATCCATTACATACCAGTAAGTAAAATAATGTACAGTTAAAGATGTTTGATGGTAGGTCAAATTTCAACATGATATGAACAAAAATGACCAAAATTTATTTGGCAAAAAATTGCCCTTTATTTTATCACCAAAATGGCTAAATTATTTTTCTCTTTGGAAATACAGTTATCTCCCATTGTTGACCAGGGAATTCACACAAAAAAAAGATTTCCTTGTCTTTATGGGGTGGGGTAAGAGTTTCTTTGGCTTCAAGAATATTTATGTTATTGGATCAAAGATCAATGTCACAGCTCAGTTTGAAAATTTCAAATCAAAATAGCTAAAAAAAACTATAGAACATATATATATTTATCATATGATCTGTGTGGTATGCAGCTTCATAACAGATTACAGAAGTATTTTATATGTCACACATATAATAAACTGTGACAGCGATTTGATTGGCTAATGTGCAGCTAACTTAACTACTTTTATTCACTACATACGCAGACTTCATTCATCTTAAGGTTGGCATTAACGTCACTTCATTCATCTGAAGGTTGGCGATGACGTCACTTGGTGTTTGTGACGTCACTTGAATTGAATGGGGACAATCAAATAAAACATGTGGTGTAGATGATTTTTAAAAAAAATATTATTATATTCAAGTCGGCAGTTTTGCTAATTTCATTATTCATTATTTCATTATTATATGATAAAGTTTACCTAGATGCAAATAGCAATTTAAAATGTAGGCTATATGTGTGTATTCAAATACATGTATAAGCAATATTTACAATATGTTTTGTGCACTTATTTCTGTGCAAGTATTTTATTTATTTGGAACAATTTGGTCAACTCAACAGAAAGGAGAATATAGATTCTTATCCACAGTCATCAGAAAATGCTGTATTTATTGCATATGTTTGATCATATGATAGAAGTAATCTGTCACGAAATTCCATTCATATTACATTTATGATACTCGTTATGAATTTTCCATTTTTGCTCACCAGAGGCTCGCAAAATGGAAAATTTAAAAACTTGTATCATAAGTGTGATATGAATGGAAATTCATGACAGATTACTTTTATCATATGATCAAACATAAAACAGATCCTATATATATATATATATATATATATGTGTGTTATAGTTGAAGATTTTAAGGCATTTAATTATGTTGGACTTTATTTGAATAGATATACATAAACATGTATTTAAAAATAATTAACTATTTGTATGTTGAGTAGAAATGGAAATCTCCACCCATGTGTCAAGAATTTGAAAGTCCAATATTTGGGAGACCCTCAAATTGGGCAAACAGATTCTTACCTTTTGGGTGGAGATTTCGTCATCCACTCAACACACCTACCTAAGATTCTGTTGATCTAGTTGCAAGTAATCCTTGTCTTTCACTAGCATGTGTAGAAGAATCAAGGATCACACATTCAATTCATGAATTTTCTGCACAGAATATTGAGAGTACCCAATTATTTACTTGATTGATATTTATGGGTACTACTTGTATTTTGTTTTGTGCAGAGAATTGAAGGCAGCAAGGTGGTTTTTATGAACAGTGAATCGGCTGAGTTTGACTGTATTGTGTTCTGTACAGGATACAAGATTGATCTACCCTTCCTAAGTGAAGACCTGAAAAAGACCATTCTGGAAGAAAATTCTAATACCATTAAGGTAAATTTAATCATACACAATCTTTACTCTCTCTTCCTCTCTCTCTCTCCCATCCTCCCCTCTTCTTCAGACAGTTCCACTATTTCATTCATCAAACAGATAATTATACCAGAACAATGTCATTGACAATTTATTTCCCCAACTTCTTTCATTGTGTATGTAATTTTGATAATTTCATCTTCACTTGTGAATGAAGCAGGCTCATGAGCATAGCATGCTTTCTGAATTTTTACTTAATTCCAAATAATCAAGTACTAACAGAAAAACAAATATACACTGCATGTTTATTTTTAAACTACATGTACACTAATACATTGTATTTCCTACCATAATTACTCTATAAAAAGACTATATACAATAATTTTAACTTACTTCCAAGGAGTTGGGTGGAACTTATGCTATACACTGCTGCATTGGTTTCCAGTTAACAGGATTAGTTGAAGTTAGGTTCTCTTGCCTCTATCTTTCATACACTAGCAACTGTAAACTTACACAACATATATGTCTTATGATTCTTAGCCCACACTAGTCCTCAAATGCTGGATTAGTCCTGTATTTTATGCAAAAATGACCCACTTTGGTCAGGTTAATTGGACTGTGTAAAATATGTTGTAAGTTTGTAATTTTTTATTAGTAGTATTCTATGTTTATTACTTGTTAAACACATAGACATTTCCAATTTCCAGTCATAATCATATTCCAAAAACAGGTTAATACATCAGATTTTTTTTTTTCTATTTACAGCTGTACAAAAATGTATTCAATCCAGATATAGGGCATACTTTGGCATTTATTGGTTTTGTGCAGCCGGCATCAGGGGGTATTCTTACTATGGCCGAGACACAAGCACGGTGGTTTACTGAACTCTGCAGAGGTCGGAGTAGCTTGCCACTGAAGCAGACTATGGAACAGACTATAAATGAAGAACTGGTATGTGTACTGGTATATATTATCAAATCTGTAAATTGTTTTCAGTATCTCAGAAGATTATTTGGACAATATTGATCACATGGTTGTTTGGGAATTTTTTCAAGGGAAACAGCCTGTCAGTAATAGCGTAATAAAATATTGCAGTTTATTTTTTATGGCATCTAGTCAATGATATGTGTAGTTTAAATGTTTTAGTTTAAGATAAACATGAAGGAGATAGACATATTGATTTTCCTATTCCTGTTTTTCCAACTGCCCGTCTGTAGATCTATTTTCATGTTCTTTATTCTATATGCCTATCTGTAGATCTATATATCTGT
This sequence comes from Atrina japonica, assembly GCA_030159075.1. Taxonomy (NCBI): domain Eukaryota; kingdom Metazoa; phylum Mollusca; class Bivalvia; order Pterioida; family Pinnidae; genus Atrina; species Atrina japonica. The sequence goes on from BROG01000097.1 coordinate 824,960, forward strand.
ATCTACATATCTGTATTTCCACCTGCTGACTGTACGTCTATTGGCCTGTCTATATGTCCATCTATCTATATGTCCATCTTCCTTTCCGTATGTCCATTGGCCTGTTGATATGTCCATCTGTCTGTCTTTGTCCATATCCAAACCTGTATGTCCATCTTCCTTTCTGTATGTCCACTGGCATGTCAATATGTCCAACTGTATGTCCATTTGCCTGTCTGTAGGTCTATATGCCTGTCTGTAGGTCTTTCTGTCCATCTGTAGATCTATCTGCCTGTCTGTATGTCCATCTTCCTGTCTGTATGTCCACTGGCCTGTCTATATGTCCAACTGTATGTCCATCTTCCTGTCTGTATGTCCACTGGCCTCTCTATAGGTTCAACTGTATGTCCATCTGCCTGTCCGTCTGTCTGTATGTCCATCTTCCTGTCTGTATGTCCATTGGCCTCTCTATAGGTTCAACTGTATGCCCATCTGCCTGTCCGTAGGTCTGTCTGCCTGTCTGTATGTCCATATGCCTGTCTGTATGTCCATTGACTTGTCTATATGTCTAACTGTATATCCACCTTCCTGTCCGTAGATCTATCTGCCAGTCTGCATGTCTATCTACCTGTCTGTATACCCATTGGCCTTCTTTATGTCCAAATGTTTATCCATCTGCCTGTATGTGTTGCATTGCAGGATTTGTATATAGTATTACATCTGACAGGAAAAATAGGAGGTACTCAAAGTAAATGTAAATAAAGTTGTCCTACTTTAGAAATAATGTGATATAAAAAGTGAATCCAATGATAAGCATTTGTTTGATGTAAACAACTTGAGAGCTAAGACAAAAGGTTGCCCATGTTCTGATTTTAACTGGATATGTCTATTGCACATACTCAAAGGAATATGACACTATGAGTGGTTCCCTCAAGCCCTCCGAAGATGGAAAGAATCAGAAATGGAGCAGGTTTGAATTATTTGAGTAAGATTGTATCTGGTATATCCACCCACAATCCAAGATGGTCACCATTGCTAAGATTAGAATTTCCTTCAAATGGCCATAGCTACTCTATTTTACATGTAAGTCAGAATTTCTTTAAATTTGGGTTTTAGTCTTGAGTTATGAGGTACAATGTATGAAATGATTTTAATGTGTATCCATGAGGGAATTGAGGTCAGATTTACTCGCTTCTACTGCTGATACATCAACTTCAGCATGGCATATACAGTAAAACCTGCTTAAGCGACCACTTGTGTATAAAGACCACCTCCCTATAAAGACTGGGTTTTTGTCTCCCTAGGGAGGTCATTACATACATGTACAAGTTTCATTGTAGTCATATGATTCATATCTTCATGCAAAACTTCAGATACTGCAGTAATGCTGTATTTTTTGGGGGGCCCTGTTTTTAATGCTATTTGAGGTCAGGTTAATTGGGGATGTAAAATATGTTGGGATGAAGTGAGCTTTGAAATCTTTTATTACAGCACTCATGACTCTTTGTTGGTTTTATGTTATTATAGGAACAGGTAAAAGATCGTTACTATAACTCGGCCAGACACACAATGCAAAAGGACCCAATAATGTACAATGATGACATTGCTTCTCTTTTTGGAGCCAAACCTGAACTATGGAAACATCCTGACCTTGCCTGGAGGTAAAGATTAAACTTTCTTATAAGTTTATTTTTCATTAAATGTATGGATGAAGACAGAAAAAAGATGCTTTTATGCATAAATCTCCATTATAGATTAAACAGTCGGAAAAACTAGGTGGTGAAAACATCCCCAAAAGCTGATTTGTGGTGAATATAGGTTTTGTCTGTGGCTGTCCATCAGTCTATCAAGTGAAGGTTTTGTTTTAAGTTTTGACATTGCTCACTGTTTGTCAATGTTTGATAACTGAACAGGAAAAATAACTTTTTGTAAGACGCACTTTAATAGAAATGATGACCTCTAGTCAGTGCAGGTTCCATTCCAGCTAAGATCTAAGCTGATTCATGAGAAAGTTTGCCAGTTTACGGTAGTTGCAAAAGGCAGGTAGTATCTTTCAGGGTAAATTGTAACTGGGTTCTCTCCTCCACCATTAAAAACTGGTCATTACTTTATAACTGAAAAATTGTTGAGTGTGGTGTAAAACAACATTCAAACAGACAAAAACACTAACGACAGTGAACATCAACTGTATTGCCAAATACAATTACACGACCATGTGTAATAAAGTATCATGAAAATGTTATTACTTTGATATATCAAATTTACGAAGTTGTCAGTTAAAATAATTTCTCTGGTAACATCAATGCATCAAATGCCGCAGACCAGTCTGATAGTTTTTGCAATAGTACATTGTACATTTATTAGATATATGTTCACTCTGTTATACATTTGTACATGTGTGATTTAAGTACTGGTGTAGTTTATACATTTTCCAAATGATGATGACACATATAAAAGTGTGAATAAGAAACCAGAACATATGGTATACCTGATTAATTTTGATACTTATATATATACTGTATACCTGGAAATTTTTTGCCTCCATTTAATTTTCGTCCATAGTTGAGAGGGCAAATTTAAAATGAAGGCAAAATTTTCAAGCTAGATAACTAAGCATAGACCTTCATGTCATCCATGAGACTATGTGATGAGCGTGAATTTGTTTTGTTTCCGCAAGATACTGTTTGTTTTTCTGAAATATTTTGTCAATTAAATTCAATTTCTTTCCTCAAACGTTGGCCATATTTGGTATGAAGCTTTATCTCAAGGAAAATATGAAGAGTGTGATCCTGGGGAATTTTTGGCTTTTTTGAATGGCTTAGCTCTCATGAGCATGCTATTTGTAAAAAAATATTGGGTTTTTTTTGCAGGTTGTTACTTGGATCCTGTGGTGCATATCAATGGCGTCTACAAGGACCGTATAAATGGAAAGGAGCCAAAGATGCTGTTAAGAAAGTTCCTGTAACTGAACTAATGCACTACAGTGGTATCATGGCTGTCTGCGTTCTGTCACTTTTGTTTTACTTTCTTTACAAGACAATGTGCAGTATATTTTAATTAAATGGCCAGATATCTGTTGAGGTTTATTGTAAAGAAAAAATTAGAAATAATATATAAATGGTCTGAAACCATGAACATCTGTATAGAGACTTCAATAGTATTGGATTCTCTCCTTTTTCAATGATTTTCATATCATAGGACTGACAATCATTTTAGCAAAAAAAAAAAATGAATGAATTCAAGTTTACATAAATATGGTTTAAGGAAGAATTTAGCATCATCATTTAGCTTCCTTTACATACTTTTTAATGCAGTTACAGAAAATTCCATTCTTTATACATATTCATATACATATACTACATAAATAGTTATTCTTAAATGAATATGAATAAATGTAAATTGAAGAGTTAATCCAATGCCATCCAGGTAAGCAACTCTGAAACTCATAATTAATTGTAAGACAGTGAAACACTTTGTTGTCATTTTCAGAGAGTCATTTATTTCTAAACACTACCCAGTATTTGCTGTTGTAAGGGGAGACTAAGTTTGAATAAACTTTTTGTAATTTCCGGATCGTATATCCCTTTCAAGACTTTAAATGCCTCTATCATGACTCCCCATAGCCTCAAGTGTAAGTGACCTCAAAATAGTCCACGGGTATATGACCACAAAGTAGTCTTAAGGGTATGTGACCTCAAAATAGTCTCAAGGGTATGTGACATCAAAATAGTCCACGGGTATATGACCACAAAGTAGTCTTAAGGGTATGTGACCTCAAAATAGTCTCAAGGGTATGTGACATCAAAATAGTCTCAAGGGTAGCCTATATGACCTCAAAATAGTCTCAAGGGTATATGACTAGTCTCAAGGGTATGTGACCTCAAAATAGTCTCAAGAGTATTTGACTTCAAAATGGTCATTCAGTGTATGATTTCTGATTGATGTCATATTTACTTAACTTTCATAAACATATACCAATATCTGTACATGTTGTAATTTGTGATGACTGTACTAAATTACATATACATATTGTATTGTTATTTGTGATGGGTTTACTAAATCATGGACTTTATAAGACTACATATACATAATGTATTTTATTTTAGCTATATATGTATACAACTTTATACATATTATAAATGACTATCATTTAATCCATCAACTAAAATGTCACCCATTGCTCCTAAGAGTTTAAAGTAAAAACAGCATCCAGTGAAATAGGTATGTTTACAATAATTGGTCAACAATCCTACTCATTAATTCAATTTTATATACCATGTACATGTATATAATGATATATTAATAATTATTTGCTCAAAACCAAAGAGTAATATTGAAATTGTTTAATTTCATATTTTTTTGTATAATTTCCATTATGAATTAGCATATTCTGTGATTGTAAATATATGTTATTAAAGATACCACGAGAGTAAGGAGATATAACAGATGTTAACAAACCAAATACATTCCTTTTAGATATATTTTTAAATTTTTCCAGCTATTATAGTTACACACATGTTGTTATTATATATAATACAAATATTTTTTGTGAAATAATTCTGTATGTACAGGTAAGTAACTACATGACAATGTCTTTTGTAAGTTTTTCATTTTTGTCTAAATATTGGGGAAGAATGTTAAGATTTATGTTTGCTAGAATAGATTGTTGATTATGACGAAATATTATAAGCGAAGTTGGAGATACATGTACTGGTTTTTTTTATTTGTATTCAATGATAAACAAGATTTAGGTCCATTTGTTTGGGGTTTTTTTTTGACATGCATACATACATGTAACTACAGTAGTTATGGGTAATTGTAACTTTGTACATTTTATGTACCTGTTATATTTTCATTTAAGTTTTGATTTACTTACTTTGCCAGTAAAAGATACCTTACCAGTATTTGTTGTATTAACACATTGCCAGTGAGGTGTTACATGTATTTGATGTGTTAACACTTTGCCAGTCAGGTGTTACACATATTTGATGTGTTAACACATTGCCAGTGAGGTGATACACATATTTGATGTGTTAACACTTTGCCAGTCGGGTGTTACACATATTTGATGTGTTAACACATTGCCAGTCAGGTGATACACATATTTGATGTGTTAACACATTACCAGTGAGGTTTTACACATATTTGATGTGTTAACACATTGCCAGTGAGGTGATACACACATGTGTTAACACATTGCCATTTAGGTGATACACATATTTGATGTGTTAACACATTGCCAGTTAAAGATAATTATAAATGTATTTGTTTTGTGTATAAATTGCCAGTTAGAGATAGGTCTAAATGTATTTGTTGTGTGTAAAAGATACCTGACCAGTATTTGTTGTGTTAACACATTGCCAGTTAGGTGATACACATATTTAATATGTTAACACATTGCCAGTGAGGTGATACATACATTTGTTTTGTGTATACATTGCGTGATGATATGCCCTATATAGAAACTATATCTGAAACTAAATATCTATGACTCTCTGTTACCATTCATGAGTCAAAATCCCAATGTTTCAAACTATTCTAGATCCATTAAACTTCAACTTATCAAGGTTTTACTATATATATACATGTATATATATAGAGAGAGAGAGAGAGAGAGAGAGAGAGAGAGAGAGAGAGACTTTGAGACCTCTGTCATAGAGGACAACCTGTCTTGTGAGACCACATTCTCTTTTGAGAGGTAAATTATGTTGGAGAGAGGATCATGTGCTTTATAATACAATTTACAATACCATACATGTATACTACATATGTATGTTAAATCGTGGTGTTGCCAATGTTCTAGTCAAGTTACAATGAGTTATTCACGAAATTGATTCAAAGAAATGAGAGAATGACACATGTATACTATTAAGCTTAACTTGAAATGTTTCTTATCTTCATTTCTTTATATACAATCAGTACCTGACACTTAATTGTAATAATTACAAATATATTGTGACAATGATGATGTGTTTTAAAATTTAGGCAATACTTTCTCTCTTGTACTATAAATACAAAACTTGACAGACAATTTTCCCATATTTATATTGTCACTGCATCTGTCTTATAGATAGCCATTTGTTTTTCTGTATTTGTGAACACCATGCTCTTTGTAAACTTGACTAATTTACATATACATGTATTTGCAAACACTGATAATGAAAGACTTTACTTGAGATATTTGATAATTTGTAATTTGTTTCCTGTGAAGTTGCTGTGAGGCTGAATTTTGTGTTAACACATTAACCCCTAAAAAGTAATGGACTCTTCTGTAAATCAATGAATTAGACCAGTCCAAATGTGTCTTTAGGGGTGAATGAGTTAAGTGATAGAAAACTGATACCTCCAGCTCATATGTTGTCATACTCTACTACATTAAGTGATATGATGGGTGATTATTGTATTGTATCAGAAAGCATATATAATTTTACATGTTTATACCTGTATTACATTGAAGTTTTGAAATAAACTTTAGATATTTTGCAAAAAGAATTTCTTGCACTTCTTGAAATCATTATATATTTACATAGCATGTGATCCTGTGGAAGTCAACTGGATTTGTAAAAAATCCATCATACTAAAACTAAGTGGCCTAGTGGTTACAACACTGTACTTAAAACCATTATGACTCTCACCTCTAGTCAGCTTTGAGCCCTGTTGTAACCTAAGTTTATTTTGTGAGAAAGTTTGCCATTGCAGATGGTCTTTTTTCGGATGCATGTACAACAAAACTGGATTCTTTCCTCCGCCATTAAAAACTGGTCTCCACCATATGACTGAAATATTATTGAATGTGGTGTCAAATAAATTCAAACAAAGAAACAAATGCACAATCATTTTTTATTACCAGAGGACAATTTGCTTGTTTTAGGTCTATAAACATCCAAAATAAGATACAAATATTAGAAAACTGATATTCACAGAAGTGTGACCATACTATGGTGGGTTGCTGTGGAGTTGAGACACCAATTATATGTGCATATTTTGATAATAGACAGGACCCTCAAGATAACCATTTGATATATTGTTAAAAGGAGTTATGGTCTTTAAAAGTGCTCACTTGTAGAATTTGATGAAATAACACATCATTTTTATTTTATTTAAATAATAGAGAGTGCAGTTTGAACAGCCAAGGGCCATTCAAAAAGCAAACTTATGAATTAGAAATTACCCAAAAAGCAATACTATATTATAGTCTCATTTTCTTTCTCCATGTACACTACAAAAAATCAACTCATACTATGTCATACGATATTTTGACCCCTACAATAGAATGACCCCATGGTCAGCGATAAAGTTACCCCCTTGTGATATTTTGACCCCCCCCCTCCCCCTATGAATTTTTTTCTAAAAATGTTTATTGGCATGTTTCATCATTTACAATCAATATTTCATGGCCATGTGGTCTTCACTTTTGCTGAATATATGAATACTTGGAGGGGGGGAGTCAAAATATTGCAATTGCAATAAAATGACCCCCCCTATGAACATTCTTCTAAAAAATTTTTTTCATATGTAACTATATATTCATTGCGTCAAGCACTAGGAACATAAAATAAGTTTACTTTATTGATATTTTCACTTACATGCCATGTCTTCTTCCTGTATGTTCAAATATGCCAAGTTCTTCCAAGTGGCTTTACCCCCTCGACTAAGAACTTTGGCTTTACATCCACCTTACATTGCCATGCATTTGAAATTCAATATTTTCACCAACATTTGGAACTTTCTTCTTTGGTTGTATAACATAGTTTGCTTCTTCACCTTGCAAATTTGGTTCAGTTACAACTGGAGCAATGTCAACCTCCTGTCTTTGCTGTGGTCTAATGACTTATTCTGTATGTAAGTCCTGCACATGCTCATCATCACTATAAGTATTGTCTAACTGCTTTCCACCCTGTAGTTGATCATTAATATTTTCTCTTTGTGACTCTTCACTCGCTTCCTTGTGACCTTCTCACCAACATCTAATCAATTGACAAGGGTTTTCTCTGACACAAACACTTCCGTGTCGCAACTTTACCGTCTTGGCCAATGACTGTTCCTGGTCTCTTCCATTTGTTGTCATCATCTCGTTTTTAGTACACTCTGTCTCCCTGTTGATAACATTCTCCAGATGCTCTGATCTTATGTTTCAAAGCCTTCCGGATTCTTTCAGAGGATTCTGCCTGAATGAATGCACGCCTTCCAGAATGTAATGCATTAAATTTCCAGGTTCAAATCTAGTTGGTCTTCAAGTATCTTCTCTACACAGTTGTTTCTTTCACATATTCCGTTCTGCCAAGGACTATATGCAGCTGTGTTCAACACTTCAATGTTCAAATTCTCACACATGTCACGGAAGACTTCATTAGCAAATTCACCACCATTGTCTGCTAGGAACTTCTTTGGTGGTCCCATACCACTGTCAAGTCCACAAGATCATGATCTTCTCTGAAATAACCTCGGGTGTCTTCCTTTCCACTGCTGCAAGACTAAATCTTGTGGTTACATCAACAAGATGCAGAAAGCATATGTTGGGTTTCCGTTCCTTCAGGTCAACTGCTACAATTCCATTGAAATCTGTTGCCAGTGGGAGGGAGACAACTGGTCGGGGTGGAGTCTTTTTTTACTGTTTACTCAACTCGCAGTTCTCTGTCATTCTATCAACACATACCATGTGTTCTTCTGAATAGCCCCCTGCATCCTTTAAGATGGATTTCAATCTCTTCGCTGATGGATGTGCAAACTGATTGTTTAATTTCTGTATGGCACAAATAGCTTCTGTTCACTTTGAGGCTACTAACATTGAGTTTGTGTCTTCAACGCTCACATTGATTGATCGGTTGGTACACAGTAGTGTCCAGAAGATGTACTTTGGAGCTGAACATCTTTCCCAAATATGGATGCACCACCATTCTCCAGATCAAGCTTCACTTTTGCTTTCTTCATTGAGTCTCTGCTGAGTAGCAGAGGTATATCACTGGTCACTACATCGGACTATTTCACACTCTGTGCCAGCGATGACACAAGGGAACTTCTTAGATTGGAGAACACTTCCACCAAACTTGAATTTGATATCACTAGGCTGTTCAACTACTTTTTCACAGATAATAGGATCAAGAGAGTCCCAGTAACAGTTCATCCATGTTTCACCAGCAACAGTTGATGTACAAGCACTAACTAGAGTGACTGAATTAGATTATTCTGCAAGAAGAATGAGTGTCTCTTGTGGTCTATTGTCAGTGAACAACACAGCATTTTCTACACTTCCTTCGGACATATTCTCATATGAATAAGGGCACTGTTTCACCAAGTGCCTTGTTGAGTCACAACTAAGACAATGAAGTGGCTGTCCATCAGGTCTTTCTGGGTTCATGGGCTTGTTAGTAATGTTGAATCCCTTTACTTTGTCACCGTTAACATTTCTGTTCCATGAATCAGCTGGTCAGCAACAACTGAAATTACCACAACCTCTGAAGCTGTCGCGATTCCTGTATCCTGTGTTCTTCTCAAAGCAATTCCTGGAATAATTCACAGCCTCTGTAGTGATACATGCAGATTCTACTTTTATACTGAAGATGCAACCCATTTCATTGCCTGAGGCAGCTTGTTGTCCAAATAACCTTTTTAGTGAAGTAGACATTTGTCAACACAAGTTGTCTGTCTTTAATTTCTAGCTCAGAGCACTCTAGAAGTTTGAATGCTAACACAGGTTGTGGCAATGGTGACATGTCGATAGTCCGACGGTCCGATAGTCCGACGGTCCGATAGTCCGACAGTTAAATCTCATGGCTATCAAGAGGATTAAATAGAACAAAAGGGTGACATGTCGATAGTCCGACGGTCCGATAGTCCGACGGTCCGATAGTCCGACAGTTAAATCTCATGGCTCAGAAAAAGTGGGGGCCGCCCCCTGCCCCCCCCCCCCGCTCCCTACGCCTATGTATTTTCTATAATGAACTGAAAAAGGTCAAAGGTCAAGGTCAAAAGTAAAAAAATGTACCAAAAGTATCAAACCATCGGACTATCGGACCGTCGGACTATCGAACCGTCGGACTATCGGACCGTCGGACTATCGAACCGTCGGACTATCGGGATGTCCCCGTGGCATTCCATGTGGAATTTCTTGGTTTTATTGTTTCTCAAACTCAGTCACTTAGTCCTCCATTGAAGAAACCTTCCTACGTCTGAAATGATCAAACTCAATATATGCTTCAAATGTCTCACTTAGCTGACCAATTAGGTCAAGAAATGCTTTCCTGAAAGAAGTGTTCTGAAATTTAATTTTTTGAATTTTTTTTTATGAATTTTTAACGCAGCAAAAAGAAGGAGGGGGCATTTGTTCACACACTTTTTCTTCAAAACCACTTAAGTATAAAGAAAGCAAGTATCAGGTATCCAAGTTCCCCTAACAAATTTATGATTTTTGACCAGATCGTCTCAGAGGTGGATCCAGAGTGGGCAAAATACGTCTTAGAGGGTACCCCACTTTGAAAATCTTCTCCAGAACTGCTGCATGGATTGAAAAACTAATTGCATCTGAGTGATTTTTATGGATGCATGATTCAATTTCCTGTTTTGGAATAAACTGGAAAATTAATTTTTGACATGTTTTTGATATCTTTCCCAGCTTTGTCATTTTCATTCATTTTAAGTCTCCTCCACTCCCCAGGAGAGTTATAATAATTTATAAATTTGAGATTCCCTTATTTGTGAGATACCAACACAGTTCAGGTGAGCGATGTGGCCTTTGGGCCTTTCTTTTTTAAAACATTTGTTAACTTCTGGGCTTTTGTGTTGAGTTTTACTGTACCTTTGGTGTCCAAATTGGGGGGGATACACCTCCTTGAATCTGCCACTGTAGGTCTATATCTAGATCTATAATACAGTCAAATGTACAATATTTTCTGAAACATTGTCACAGTTTAGAGAATATCTAAAGACAAAATGATGATGATTCAAATTCCAGAAACATAAATAATTAAACCAAAGCATAAGCCTACTTTCAGGTCTCCCCATAAATAGGGAACTCCTTAATTTTTATGTAAAATTTTTATAATTTCTTTAAGAAAAATGCATATCTCCATGAAAAATTAAAATTTACCTGTGAATTCTTACTAAAATTTAGAATCTCCCCATGAAAATTTTTCGAGGTTGGCAAGTCTACCAAAGTTTGTTTTAAATTGTGTCACATTTTAAAACAAACTTTAGATTCCTTGTGTCATGATAAAAAATCTACAAATCAAAACATTATAAACTTTACATTAAAACAAATGGAATCTGAAACTTGTTTTTAATGGTGTCAACACTACTCCAACAGTATAGAGGTTTAAACGGCATGATACTAGCACCAGCGATATATGTTAGCTTTATATATAAATACATATCAAAGTAAATCGAGCTCTAATATTATAGCTGTAGGGTCAACGCAAGCCACAAACTAAAGGGAAGACAACACAAGTATGCATTGCACGAATATTTCCGAGGAGTTCCGACAGGGCATACCGGAATCGCTGAAACGTCTGCCAAAAGGAAGGACACAGCTCTACGATCAATCTGGTCGTGACCCGTTGACCAAACTTTGCAGAGTATTTCGGTAATGTCATGAAAATTCTATTGCATTTTATAAAACATTATTCCTATTTGACGACACATTGCAGCAGACAGGTACATATAATCATTCTAAACTAAAAAAATTACTGGTATGTCTAGTAACTAAATAAGGCGGATAGATTACTGTACATCTTGATATTAAATAGGCCTAACGTTACAGTACTGTACAGATCGTCTCTCATCTGTGTCTTTGTGTATCCATACGGCACCGTAACTGCTTGAGTAGACATGCGTAAGTTGAGAATATGTGAGTTATATTCCAATGAAAAAGTATTTGTTAAATGTATAGATCTAAATCTAATTTACATTTCTGGAAATTATAATTGTTTGAAATGTCAACTGACATATATAGCCTTATAGTTATTATAGGCCTATTCTTAGTTATCGATAGACTACCAGACTACTGCAGTACTGGTGTGGTACCTATTGTCGGACATTATCTTTGCACATAAATAAACAAGATTTTTCCTGACAATTTTAATACATTAAACACTTGAAACATTAAATGAAACATGTTACAAAAATTATGGTTAATAACCCCACTACAACATTGTAATCGCTCATCTTTCTGTCATTCTGTCCAACACAAGCTGGGAGAAAAGTGATGTCACCAGCTCAACATAAATACAGTCGGGTTCTGTGAAGTTGTGCATCTGATGGAGTTGTGCAGCTCAAGTTTCAATAATGTAGTTTCACTTTCGCTTTATTGGAAGATGTCTCCGTCTTGTGCACCAGAAAATTATGCTGTGATTTTCAGCAGATTCATTCAAAGAAAAGAAAATTAGTATGTACTAAAAGCATTTCCCCAGTATAGGTTGTGATTTTTGTTATTTTCACCGAAAGAATTGAATGTTGCTCAAATCTGTCATGCCATGACGTACTCCAACAATGTTAGAGATTTAAATGGCGAGATGTCCGAACTGACTGAAGTAAGGCTAGCTCTAATATTATTGGAATAGCCGTTACATAATGTTTTGACTGAAAAGATCTACTGTAGTATGAATATATTCAAGCAGCAGCCAAGCGGGAACTAGGTCAAGCCACTCAAGGGAACCGTAATCAAAAACAAGTAGAAAAAATTAAAATAGAAATACCATTCCAATGAAACGTCATATTTACTGTTAAAAAAGCATAAAATGAGCTTTAAGATGCTCTTTGTTGGTTTACATATCTGACCAGATTAATTTATCCTAACGAAGCAGCCGTGATGATCGACTGCAAGCCTCTTGTGATTATGAAATGATGCAATCAGTATATATGCAAATGAGAAAGGACCTCCATACTTATTGGACCTTGTTATAAACTGTAAACAACTCAGTCGTATTCACTGCGCAACTCCACCGGACATGGCGACAGCCTTTGAAAATGGTCAGTTGGTATTTATTTGCAGTTACATTAGTGTTAAAAACGGAATTTTAGAATTAATTTTTATATGTTTTGAATGATTAGAGGGTAATCTTTTGTTTTGACAAAATTGTAGGTGTGATTGTGGTTTTAACCGTAAGTAAATCGACCAGTAAATGCATCAGCATCGTATTACTACTCTCCGACAATAGGTCCTCCTGCGTCACGATTACGGCATTCAGGTTGAATTTTTTAAATGGAATAAATTAACTTTTTCTTTCATATTTTCTAGTAATTCTATCAGTTGAACTGAAGATATTTGGTAAAAACCTTGATTTTCATCTGAGAATAGGACCCTATCGATATATATAGCCTTACAATAGCGGCTTAGGCCAAAGGCACATGTGCTATTTGCAGTTAATATACATTCTATTCTTACCCTTTGCATTTATTTTCGTACATCATCATTTCATATCTAAATCGGTTAATGTTTGTCTTTTACGTTGTTTCAAAACATTCTTTTCTGAAGTTGTCCACGTGCTGGGTATATCGGGTATCTTGACTCATTTTTAACTCGTCCCATTGCATTCTCGGCTTTATCATTCTTGACACATATGATCATGCACTCCCCAACTACACCGGACATGACGGCACGATTGTAAAACATGAAATACACATACTTTTCACAGTTATATTGTTTTGATTTTGTCAATGTCAGCATTCAGGGTAACATTAAAGATCGGAAAATTTTCTTTTAGTGACCTGATATATTTAATCATATATTCATCTGATTTTCTTCAGGTATTTAATATAGCATTGAAAAGCATATATTTTACATAATACATGCACTTTCAAATAAAAATCACGTCCTGTTTTTTAAAAATAAATATAAAACACATAAAAATTGACCGACTTTAACATAGTCCAAGCGCATAAAGGACTGAGATCCCCTGACCAAATTACGAAGTACATATGACATGGGGAAAGAGTTTATTTGAAAAGTCATTGCATAAGTAAATACAGTTGGATTTTTTAAGGTACAAGACAACGTAAATTCTAATAAAACAAATAACTTCAAAATGAAGATCTTTTATAATGTTTTTCATGTTTGATAATGTATTTCAACACACATTTTATCATGTTTTCGACTATATGTCAGGGGACAAAAATAATCATTGTGACAGCTTATATTGCTGACTTTAACATATTCCGAGCGCATAAAGGACCGAGATCCCCTGACCAAATTACAAAGTACATTTGACATGGGGAAAGAGTTTATTTGAAAGGTCATTGCATACAGAAATACAGTTGGATTTTTTAAGGTACGGGACAATGTAAAGTCTAATAAAACAAATAACTTTAAAATGAAGATCTTTTACAATGTTTTTCATGTTTGATAATGTATTTGAACACACATTTTATTATATTCTCAACTATATATGAGGGGACAAAAATAATCATTGGGACAGCTTATATCACTTTAAGGTCTTTTTTGCAATTAGAGTAATAATTGTATGGCAAATAGCATAAATCAGATGTATGGACACAATAAACAATGTGTTTTGTTTTTGTTTTATTAAAGTTGGTGTTTTGAGGTAAAAACCATGAAAAGAAACAAAAATCGCTGAAAACTGTAAAACCTTAATTAATCCTTCAGTGAAGGCCTCTGTTTGCAATGAAAGTAATTGTTGTTTGGTAAATATCTTAAATGATAAGTATTGACCCATTGAACATCCATTGTGTATCAAATTTGGTGTTTTGGGGTAGAAAAATCAAATTTTAAGACAGAAATTTGTGAAAAAAGCATTAGACTTTAAGCCACTTTTAACACAGCTTTTATCAACATGTTTTTGGAGGGCATAATTTTCAGAAAGCTTATCAAAAATGCTACAAATAGAGCTTTGTTAGCACTCTGGCTACCTAGGAGTTTTGGGGTAAAATCCATACATATTAAACAGAAATTGCTGAAAATGGAAATATACCATACAAATAATCCTTCATTTAAGTTTTTGTTTTGCAATTAAAGTAAAAATTGTATGGAAGATGACTTCTGTGTTAAGTATGGGCATAATAAAGAATGATTGTTTATTACTGTTGGTGTTTTGAGGAAAAAACCATGAAAAATTAACATCAGTCAGTTTTATCACAAAAGTAAACTAAAATCGAAGGGTTACTAGGCTTTTATTTTTCAATATTTTCTGTTAAAATTTCTGGGTTTTGCCTTAAAACTCCTAAACTCTCAAACAGAGTTCTAACATAACACATTTTGTATCTTTTTTATAAACTTTTGGCAAAAAAAATCTCTCAAAATACCCTTTGTTGAAACTTGGGTTATTATTGGTATAAATCTAATATTGTTTCACAGATTAATGCTTTAAAATTTAGGTTTAGACCCCCATACATCACATCTGACACACACCGATTGCTTAATATACCAATACTCATTAATTAAAATATCTGCTATACCACCATTTCTTGTAATATATACCAGTTGGTTTTCCAATTTTCAGTGACCCCAAACCCCATAATCCTTATGGCTAGAGTGATAACATGTCTCATATTTTTTAGGAATTTTGATAAGCTTTCAGAGAAACATACCCCTTGGTAAAAATAGGAGTACATGTATTTAGTGGCCTAAAGTGAAATAAACTCTTCACAGATTTGTATTTAAAAATTGGTTTTTACCTTAGAACACCACATTTGATATACAATGATTGTTTATTGGGCCAATACATATTGTTCTAAATATTTGTCATACAACAATTAAACTCATTGCAAAAAAACATAATAAATGAATGATTAGAAATTTTTAAATTTTCATCATTTTTTTTTTTTTTTTTACTACATGTATTTTATGGTTTTATCTCAAAACTCTTGAATACCCATGACCAAGGACTGGATTGCTAATATGGCTCATTTTATAACATTTTCATTAAGCTTTCTGACAAACATACCCTCCAAAATACCTCTTGTTAAAGGCTAAGGTTTTGAGTGACCAACAGTTTCTTAATTTTTTCCACAGATGTCTGTTTAAAAATTGGTTTTTAGTCCCCAAAACACCAAATTTGTAACATAATGATTGTATAATGTGCCAAGACTTTTATATTTGTTTATGGTTTTAATTAAAAATTCTTAAATGCCCTAGAGGCTAGTGTTCTAACATGGCTCATTTTGTAGCATTTTTGGTAAGCTTTCAGATACGCATACCCTTCAAAAGTCCATTTGATAAAAACTGAGGCCCAAAATCTGGTTATTATTACACAGATTTCTATTTAAGAATTTGGTGTTTTACCCCACAACAACAAGTTTGATACACAGTTGTTGTTTAAAGGATCAAGTCTTATCATTTGAGGTATTTACAAAACAACCATTACTTTCAAAGCAAACACGGGCCATAACTGAAGGAGGTTTTCCAGTTTTCAGCGATTTTTGTTTATTTTCATGGTTTTTACCTCAAAACAACAACTTTAAAAAAAACAAATCATTGTTTATTTTGTCCATATTTATATTTCATGCAAACTGCCATATAATTATTACTCTTATTGCAAAAAGAAACTTTAAATAAAGGATTAATTGTATATTTCCAATTTTCAGTGATTTCTGTTAGTTTTCTACGGTTTTTACCCCAAAACCTGTTAGTGGCCAGATTGCTTACCAAGCTTAATTTGTAGCATTTTTTATTGGCTTTCTGAAAAACATATCCTCCAAAACACAAATTGGTGAAAACATGGGTTATAAGTCGCTTAAAGTATAGCACTTTTTTCACAGATTTCTGTTTAAAAAATTGATTTTTTTATTCCAAAACACCAAATTTGATAAATAATGGTTGTTAAATGGGTCTATACTTGTCATTTAAGATATCTACTATACAAATAGTACTTTATTGCAAACAGAGGCCATAAATGAGGGATGAATTGAGGTTTTCCAGTTTTCAGCAATTTTTGTTAATTTTCTGTGGTTTTTACCTCAATACTCCTAAATTCCCCTACGGCCACAGTGCTAACATGGCTCAGTTTGTAGCATTATTGATAAGCTTTCAGAAAATCATAACCTTCAGAATACCCCCTATTGGGAGGGGGGACAGGGGTTATTGGTGGCTCAAAGACTGAAGCCGTGCAAGGTACATGTATATGACAAAGACAAATATTCATTTAAAGTTGGTAAAAATATTACAATGCAACACAAGCTCTAGAGAGCATATAACTGATATAAATAAAATATAAAGCAACATAACATAACAAATTTTAGCATAGGGGGTTAATTAAAAATTTGCGCAACAAAATGACATAAAATGCACTAATTTGTACCTAACAATATTAAAGTTAAACATACACATATACAAATAAATTAAAACACTTACTAGCAAAGAAGTTACAATTTCACCATAAATACACTAAATATAGCTTACAAATGAGAAGCCAACATATATACTGGTAAGCAGTTATTGAATGGTTAAATAATGGTTAGTAGAAAGGTTTACAACACATGTGTACAAACAATGTTTCCACAATTTGACACAAATTCACATTGAAATTATCAGTGGTCCATTATTTGCATCCAATCCTTCTGTTTCAGATTTCAAAAGGCATACTGTATACATGTGAACACAGAGTCAGGACAATGCAGAGACAGAAAGCTTATGGTTATGGGTCATTTTCGTCCTTCTCGAGACTTGAGCAGATTTGTGCTCTGGACATTGATATTCCTGTGGCATTTTCAAGACTTACAAGCATCATCACAACAATAGGTACAGTATACACTACACACTGAATAGGGAACTTCACTTCCTGGAAGAGATTTTCTTATCTCTCCCTGGGCATGAGGAAACTGAAGTTCAGTTTGGCATGGTGTAGGTGATCGTTATTTGATCTACCCTATTTAAAAGTCTTATAAAGGGTTAATCAGTTTGTTGTTTGAAAAGCCTTTGTGATCAAATGGTTATCTCAACTCTGGTCAGCGCTGGTTCCATTCCTGCTGGAACTTAAGTTAATTTTGTGAGGAAGTGCCAGTTTACTTGTGGAAGGTCGGTGGTCTCTTCCTGAGTACATTGTGACTGGGATCTCTCCACCACCATTAAAAACTGGCTGCCACCATTTAACTGAGAAATCCTTGAATGTGGTATACGATACCAATAAAACAATGAAGACAAAAAAAATTGTTGGAGGGTTAGAGGATGGTATTCATAACTCAACTTGTTAGATCTTGTTCGTCAGGAGTTGTGTAGAAGAGGCGTATTAGTAATGGTTTTGTGTGTCATTCGAAATATTAAAATGAAAGTCAAGTATTTGGTTCAAGCAGTCAGATTTCATTTAACTGCATGTGTAGATGTATTTTTGTAGGGAAGAAACATATTTTCTACTACACTGGGGAAAAAGACTTGACTCACACATGATATGACTTCACTATCAAGATGAATTTTAATTGTTTCTGTATCTTCTCACTTGACTGATCACACAGGTGACCAACTCTAATTGAATTAATACAGTGATTGATAGGCAACTAACTGCCAAACTGGGTTACCTGTACAGATAAGTGGGCAGTCCTTAAAACTTCACGTTTAATTTTTTGAATACAGTAGTACTTTTATTTTGATAATGGATAGTGAGGATTGTATATGCCAGTCCACTTTATGTTTTTCTGACCTTTATTTGATCCAGACTTTTGAGTAAATTATTTGTATCACTTGTAGTTATTAAATGTATAACTTAAAAACAGAAAATTTGGGAGCTAAATGAATTCTTCAATTGAAAGAAACAATGTACCCAGGCCGGAAGTCTGAAGTTTTAATTCAGATTAATTCAAAAGAAAAAGGCAAGGAGATTATAATACATCAATGAAACGTTCTGGATCTTTAGCATTTTCCCACTTGCTAATTTCCAAGTACCCCAACTACAGCCAATCTGCCAAGTTGCCTGTTTATAATGTGATGTTAATGTTAGGTAAGCAGACATTAAATATTATTCTCGCACCTGAGTTAGATGGATCCTGTTTTTTATCAGTACTGCAAATTCTATTCGGAACTTCTGATCCAGAACACTTTGTATCGCTACACACGTTGTCTGCAGTGTTTGTAATGGACATCAAGGAGATTATCATGTTGGTAGTTTACATTGTAAAAATTCATTATCTGATGAGTTACACATAAATCTTACCAAGTTTGTGTGAAAGGAAATAATTATTAGGTATATAATGGCAGTTTATATTTATTTGCGGATGGTGGAGGAAAAAGGGGTGAGTGACGTGGTTACTAAACTGATTTATGTATGTTTGTAAACATAGACCTATATTATGTAAACAAATGGGATTTCAAGCTTTCCATGCACAAGAAAAATAATCAAGCACCACATTTTTGAGTTCCAAAAAGAAAATTATCAGTCTCAGGTGGGATGAATCAATATCCCAACCTCAGCAGATGCCTTGGTTGGGACTCATTAATCCATCCCACCCTTGACTGATACTTTTCTATCTGGAACTCAAAGTGGAGCTAGATTCTATTATTCTCAGTTTACAAAATTTCACTCTATAAATGTACAGTAGTATACTGTATAGTACCGGTACAGTATGCAACTACAAGTGTACAGTAGTACACTGTACAGTACACAACTACAAATGTACAGTAGTACAGTACACAACTTCAATCAGTCTGCTAGGCTGGCTGTTTTTGAAGTAGTACTAAACATTCTGTATTATTGTGTATAATTTTTACAAATTACAGGGCCAGCATGTGATTCTGTGGAGACACTTAAGGAGATGATGAATGAGGGAACAAATATCTGTCGAATAAACTTATCATACAGAAACTATCAGGTATATCAATAAAGGTATTGAAAACCTGGACAGTCAACTTCATGTCTAGGAATGATATCCAGTAAATCAAATATGCTACTGTTATTTTCAGCTAAAAAGTTTAAGTATGGAAATTATCAGGTAATCAACTTAGAAATTTTTTTTTACTTCTTCTTAAGAACCAATGGGCCAATTTCAACCCAACTTGGCAGAAAGTATCCCACACGAAGCAACATAAAGTTTGCAAATGAAAAGGGACTAGGACCCAAAATGCGTCAAAAAAGAACAAAACTTTGTACATCTTTAAAAACATTTTTATCTTGAAACAATGATAATTTTCAAATTTTGTTTGCATGATTGTTAAGTCAATATCTACAAAGTTTGTGAATAAAAACACTACACTACCTATGCATTTATGAGCCACTAAGGTGAAGGGGGCATCAAATGACTGGGTAAGCCTATACATGTAGTTTTATTAAAATGGTCAATAAATCAAAACTGTTTGAATTTTTGTATACAAAGATATATGAGGAAGTTGTAAGTAATCATCTATGGATCCCCAATGAAAAGGGGCTAGAAGCTATATGGCCACAAATGGGGCCAAAAGTTTGTGCATTTAAAAAAAATTATGAACCTGTGATCAGTTTATTCTCACTGTAATCATGATTTACTCTGGTGTCTAATAAATCCCGTTTGGACTCTTGTTCACTTATCCCACTGGACAAGTATTACAAGCAAAAGTAACTTGTCTGAATTACAAATCAAAATGTCAAAATTGTATGAAGAAAAAAATGACTTTCATGGCATTGAGCATTATCATTTTCACCATGAGATATCTGCCAGTAAGTCATCTTAATAAGATGTATGCCAGTATGTCAATTTGATCAGATATATACCAGTACTAGTATGTCATCATGAAAAATGTATGTTAGTATGTCTTTATAAGATATATGTATATGCCAATATGTCTTCATGATAGAATATATGCCAGTATTTCATCTTGATAAATGTATGCCAATGTGTTTTCATGGTTAAATATATCCCAGTATGTCTTCATGGTAAAATATATGACTAAGCCTATGTCATGATAATTTTTTGTTTGTAGTACTTTACAGACGCCATTAAAAGAATCAGAGAAGCAGAGGCTAGTTTACGAATTCCTCTTCAGGTAGCAGTAGGAGTTGACATCACTGGTGCTGGGATAAGAATGGGTTATCTGGAAGGAGTGAGTAAAATTGTGTTCATATCAATTGCTTTTGTCAGAACTCTGTCTCTATGATAAAAAAAAGATACCAGAATCTGGTTTAGTTCCAACCCCTCATTCACATAAAAAACATAGGGTCAAATCATAAGAATATGAAAAATACCTTGAATTTGACACTCCAAATTTCAGTATGTGCTCAAACAAAATTTCTATATTTCTAAAGTTTTCATCAAATGCTCTGTAATGTTCAGCATTATTCTGTGTCCAAATGCAGCAGATATTCTGTTTAATTTCATCTTTAAATACTTCAAAGTATGGTATTTGAGCATAAATATTGAGTAAATTTTGTGACTTTTGGCTCTGATCTTCAAGATTTCAGGTCATCCGTCAGTTTACCTAATGCTATCAGTCATACCGTAATCCAGTTAATCTTCATGTGTATATGAATGTACTTTGCATAAACTGAGTTGTAAAAATCAAAGTGCTTGCATCTCAGTCTACCCAGTTAAGGTTTTTATACTTGATTTATAGACAAATGGAAATTTTTATGATTCTTGACTCCTGGATATGTATTGATTCATTAATACTTTCAGAATTGTTCTTTTTGAAATATTTTACTTCTGAACATGCAGCAAAGAAATCATGTTTATAATTGTGATTCAGGTAACAGGTCCTGGAGCCTTTGTTTAATATGAGTAAATATCTATATACAGGCTTGATGGCTTGATGTTGAAACTATGAAGTTCTCAATCTCTCAAAGCTTTGTACTGGTCCTAATTTTATTCCTTCATAAAACAAGTTAATTAATTCTCAATCTCCTGATATTGAAAACTCAATGTACTTGAAATCCCAAAGTCATTTCAAAGTCCTAATTCCTAATTGATAAATTCCTTTGTATTCCTTTAAATTCCTTTGTATTTCCCTCTCAACACCTCAAACAGACATGTAAACTTTAATGATATCGGTGGTAGTCACACCCGAAACAAAAAGAGTTTTTCTTAGTAGTGATCATTCTCATATTGTATCTTTTAAATTCACATGTACATGTGCAAGATTCTGAAAACATAAAAAATCACAGTTTTCTGCCCGTATTGTCCTCAGGACCCTTTTCTCAGTCGCTGACTCATATATAAGTCGTAGTGTTGATTCCCATAACTCTCAAAACCACAAAGATTTATAGTAGTTCAGTTGATGTGAAGGTATCACTAGTCAGGTGTATTTGTTTTCAAAATTTGTATGTTAATATAAAATGTATTATTTTGAATGTTCGAAAATTAAACTTCAATATTTAAGTTGTAATTCTATTTGGAATATCCATAAGTGACTAAAATCTATACATTCATTTGACAGGAAGTTGGACTTTTCCAAGAGTTAAAGTTAAATAAGGGTGACAAAATGAGATTTTCAACAGAAGAAAAATACAAGAATTGTGGAAACAGAGAAATCATGTATGTCAATGCTTCAGAAGTCATTCATCATGTGGAGCTTGGAGCCACCATCTACATTGAAGATGGTCCCCTAACCTTTACTGTAAAAGAGAAAGGTGCCAAAATAGATATTATGCAGGCTTGCATGCACACACCTATTTAATCAAACATGCACACATCCTCTCACTCTCATAGGTACAAGCACATTTACACACACACACACACACACACACACAAACCCAGTCACTCATTCAATCATGCACACACCCACTCACTCACAAATGCACACACTTGCTCACCCATGCAAGCACACACCCATTCAGTCACACAGGTCCAAACTTGTCTGGGCTTTAACTTGTTAATGTTGCCATAAATGGAGGTATAATTTCACACAATTACCCTATAGCTTCAGTGTTAAAACAATAATAATAGTGATCACTTTAGAATTAATGACCTACATTTAATGAAACTTCTGTCACAGAATTTACAAATATATACATTTGGAACTTGGGGGAGGGAGGTAAGGAACATGCCATTAGTCTATACAAGAGAAATATTTTGATGATTGTGTGCAGATACTATAAACTGGAATATTTTGGCCACCCTATTAAAATGGCCAAAATAAAACCATCCAAAATATGTACACAATGTTCTACCGGTACTTTTTAAAAATATTTCAGTGTTTTATAGATTGACAATCAAGGTTTTTCCTTTTTTAAATAAGACTGTTGGACATTAAGCTTAATTAAGTATCATGTGACACATTGATTCTAAATGTTCTTCTGGCACTTTTTAATATATTGATACTTCAAACACCTGGAATGTTTGGCACAACAAGACAGAGATCTGCTGGTAGGCCATGATACAAAAAAAATGGCCAAATTTGACTGGCCAAAAATAACTCTTCATTTTTGGACCAAAGTGGCCAAATTTTAGCAATGCCAAAACATCCCAGTTTACGGTAATCGGCTTCATTCTATCACAGGAACCTGAAATTCTGTCCTTATATTGATATACAAATCATTTACATGAGGGGTAAACAACAGAAAGGAATGCAACATGTTTTTTTGGGGGGGTCACTGCCGACTCAGACTTTAGTCCCTCGTTTATCTACGTTTTTCACCAAACGAACAATTGGTACAGTTTGAATAGTGATTATTCTATCTGTACATGGTCTTCTGCAACTATTAACAAGTACAAACCTCTTTTTTTTCGTTTTGAGAGACCCATGACGTTTACATTGGTTCTTGTTACAGAGTTTACTCCGGTTGGGAGATACTAAAGACCTGATTTTATCCTGAATTGACCTGACTGGGTTTTATCAGAAAAATAGTATAATAAAGTTGTTATTTTATGAAACATCTGGATAAGAACTACACATAACACAAATAATTTATATGATTTTTTTTAGTACCACAATTTAATATACTATTTTTCTGTTAAATACACATAAAATTAAGTAATATCAACTCTTTTACCAAATCAGGAAAATTGTATGGATATTCTAAATGTGAAACAAGTAAAATACATTTTGACATTAGATATTGATACCGCATGTTCTGTTCATGTATTTATATAATACATATATACACGGCAGCAACATATTTTTATGTTTTCAAAACATTGGTTATTCTTTAAAAAATATGAGTCACGATCAGGTACGCTACAGTAATACCGGATTATAATAAGAATTGGTATTCTATTTTGCCGTATTCACATTATGAATTTGATTTGGTGCAAACGTGAATCACTAATAATGAGGTATAATATTCAAATATATATTCCTAATGATGTACCTTATGTTCAGGATCAAACTTTATACTTTTGATTACATGGGTGGCCATAGTATAGGGCCTAATATGAATAGTTATTTTCTATGGGGTCGAAAAGAAACGATACAAATTAAAAAAAAACTTTCGGATATAAATTGAACCCTCAAATTTCAATTAATATGAAACTTTTCATTATATTGTGATAGATAATTCCTACATATTTTGAAAGCAGCTAAAATGGATGTTCTTTAATTTAGGCATTTACCTCAGCATTTACTTCCCTCATCTGATACCATCAATTTGTTAAAAAATCACAAAATAAATCGTGAACAACCTGGGCTGTATATATTTATTTCAAACGGCCTGTCAAATGGTATTTTATGGCATTTTTGTATCTATAGATTTACGGCTGACTGTGACCATCAAGCACAATCTGTCTTTACATCAAATCAGCGCTTTCCGGTTCTATCTGTAGTGATTGATAATTTTCATTTTGGCATAAGTATTTTATTATTTCATATGTGTTTGCTGCTTCTAAATTCCCATTTTTCAAGTTGTTTTCCCAATTTTTGTGGTCATTTATTTTACTCTTCTTTCCGACTTTCATTTCTAAAGAAGCATAGTGATTTTTACAATACTAACCTCTACCTCTCTCTCTACCTCTACCTGCCTCTCTCTCTACCTCTACCTCTCTCTCTCTCTTATTTTTTTTCACAGGGGTTTGACATAAAAGCTTAACAAAATTTTAGATTAGGCCATGTAAAAAAATATTCTGGTTCTTAGACAATTAGCCTTCCAAAATGGGCTAGGTACATGTAGGTAGGTATTTTATTTTTATTGTTATTTCCAAATTGTTGTTTATATACCATGAAGGAAATAAAACAAGGAGACATTATTTAACAAAAAAATGTCATTTATTGAGACCTTCAATAAATTGTGACAAAACGTTTTATTGTCCTGTTCACTTGGTTTTAAAACTGAAATATCAACAAAAATATAAAATAGCTATATCAAAACATAAAAATATTTTGTAGCTACAAGAAAGTTAATTGTAAATGCATCATTATAATTATCATCAATCATTATCATTACTTTTTTACAAAGCTGTACCTAGTTCTACTATGTGTTTAAAAATCAATGCAAATTCCAAAAGGAAGTTTTCATTTTTGAAAATAATAGCTATTCATTTTTACGTATTTCATTAAAACTTTTATTTACAGAAATTTTTTTTACTTTTATCATTCACCTACAATTAATTCAGATTTTAAAAATCTTTTATACACTACCAGTATATAGTGTTACATGTATTATCATTTTAATACATCCTGAAATTCAGTTCCGTTCGGTATCATTTCTTTCATTTAACACCCAACTTCCACTTCCTCCATAATCTGCAATCAACAGGAGAAAACACATGATGTGTTCTGTGACATTTTCAGGCATAAGGTAAAGATTTACATGTTGAATTGTCAATTAAATAGTTGTTTTAGTTTCTAATTGGGTTTTAGAAATGCATTTTGAACTACAAATAGAAGGAAATGGATCATTTTCAAAACTTGAGCTTTTTGAAATGACTGACATTTTTACTTGATGTGCAGCGGTGATTTTTTTATGAAATGAGAATAAAATGGCTTCATCGGCAATTTTTTTTTGCTCGTGGCAGTGTCTGAAAAACAGAAGTATTTTTTTACTTAGCCTTATATGTGTTTACCTACATGTAATATTTTTATGTGTTGAACATTCAGAAGAAATAAAACTTTAGGCAATAATTTTATCTATGTTCAATAAGGCTTTTTACACAACTTGAAAACAGAAAATTGGGTGATATACACAACAGAAAAGTAATTAACATTTAGGAGAGGGTATCAACTTGATTAGCACCCTTTACTTAAGTTCCAAGTTCGATTTAATACATGTGAAATATGTTTTGTTCAGGAAGATAAAATTCCATGTATGCAAAATAAAAAATGATATATTTTGATGCCATTTTGCATTTTCAATGTTGAAATATATCTAAAACAAAAAGAACGTCAACATTGTATCGAATGTAACGTATCATGGCATCTTTGTCTTATGTAATTGCTTTTCAAGCCCTGATGTCATAGTCTGATCCCACTTTTTTTTAAAGTTATATTTCTCTGTCATTTTGAAGAATACAGACCTTAAAAATTAATGATGATTGCAGAATTGTCTGCTCTACAATATGATTTAAAAATCTCAAAATGTGAAAAAATTGTCATGAGGGCCCTTTCTATATGACATGGTTCATATATAATAATATATTCTGGTATTTTTGTAGGTGATAATTACTTGGATTGTGAGGTACTGGACTCTGGGGTACTAGGAGGATGTATGTTGTGGATAGTGCCACGTTTGTTGCCAAGAAAATTAAAATTGACCAACAAGGATAAGGAGGACATTAAATTTGCTATTGAACATGATGTAATTTATTTTATATTGATTTTTATTATGAATCCATACATTTTAAGCTCACATGGCCCATAGGGCCAAGTGAGCTATTGTTATGGCCTCTCGTCCATTGGTTGTCGTCCGTAAACTTTTCATTTAAAGAATTTCTTTCATAAACAACTGGGCCAATTTCAACCTAATTTAGCAGGCAGCATCTCATGAGAAGCCGCTTCAAGTTTGTGAAAATTGTGGGGTTTTGTCCTCTTGGGGCCTCATAAAGGGAAAAAAAGTGGTAAAATTGTGTACTTCTTAAAAAATCTTTTGCAAGTTAATTCTCCTTTTCAAAGAATTTTTCATGCTTTTGGCTGCTTTTCAGTATGTTATTATCAGGGTGATTATTAAGGCCTATTGAGTCTGCTGTATTTCATGTTTATATGTTTTCTTCGATGTTGACAATTTTGCCAGGTGAGCAACAAAAGGCCCCTTGGGCCTGTTGGTTTTCTTCTTTTTTTTTTTCTTCATTTTTGGACAATAATAAATGTATCTGTAAGATTTTACTTTAATATATAAGTATGAGTGATATATGATATGATGAGATACTTGTACATTAACATTTTTTAAAAATTCATAGGTGGATCTGATATTTGTTTCATGGGTGTGGGACCCAGAAATTATACATGAAGTGAGAAGAGAACTTGGGGAAAAAAGCAGCGTTATCAAAGTCATAGCTAAAATTGAGAATTATGAAGGAGTGAAAAGGTATGGAAGCAATTTTTTGTTCTTATACCTATCTACCTATTTGTGTTTGTTTTTGTTGTTGTTTAACATCCCACTGGAGAATCTTTCACTCATATGGATATGTCACTAAATGTCGGTGAAAGACTTCAAAGTTTGGCCAATGCCCGGCAATTAGAGCCATTGAGCATTGAGGGTTGTGAAAGGCTTCAAAGTTTGCCTATGCCAGGGGACTTAGAGCCATTGAGCAATGAGGGTTGTGAAAGGCTTCAAAGTCTGGCCTATGCCAATGAGGGTTCTTTAACATGCTTTAACAACTAGTGTGAAATTAGGACCTTGATTTTCACTGTTTCATCCGAAGAACTGGAAAAGCCTGCTGCCGCTGATGCTCAAACTCGAATTTAAGCATGGCAGGCAGATCCTTCAGAATGAACCTGAATGTTTTGTCAGTAATGCAACTCCAGAAATGGTAATTAAAATCCATGATACTGTTATGGATGACAGATAGAACATATTAAGTATCATTTCTTAAGCAGTTAAGAGAACAAGCAGCATGGATAGCTCAGTAATGGTGTCTTGTTTTACAAGGACTATGGCTCTGCTCACAGTCCGCCATTGCTGTGGCTGCCATTAATGATTCTGGCTTTCAATTGATTCAAAACCCCTTACTCACTCCATCATTCCCTAAATTGAAAATGTCATTTCCAGTACCCATTTCCATACAGATGATGTAATACATATAGTGGATGACTTTCTGGACTGTCAAGAAAGTGGCATTGAGGCTCTTAAACAATGCTGGCAAAAGTATATAGACGCTGAAGGAGATTATGTTGAAAAATAGTGCCAAAAGACAAATCCTAGTTGATTTGCAGAGTTAATAATTTCACCATCTCTCATATCAGCTATTGCTGTCGACATTAGAATAGTCCTCCATTTTAACTATTTCCAAACCAGCCTCATTTATTTATTAAAGGTATGTTCAACAATAAGTAAAGCTTGCTTTAACAAATCTTTACAGAACTTTTACATAATGTATACCTGACAACAACATAGAACAGAAATAGGCATACCGTACATAGATTTTCCTCCAGGTAATGAGAAACACCAATAGTAAATATAAGGAATGAAAAAAATAAATACATATGCAAAAAAAGAAAATATTTGAATAGGAATCCAATGGTAGATACAAATATTTAAGTACTGATTCTTGGTTTTTGTATTGGCTCTTGTTTCAAATGTGTTATGAACAAGTAACTGCAGGCTTTTTTCTATAGTTTCCATGGCGGCATTCCCAATGCAAAATGCATGTATTTTTCCCAATTTGATGAAAATAATCCAAATTAGATGTACAGACCACAGCCATAATGAAAAATAATTTAATGAAGGGGAAATGTATTTATAACAGATATTCTGTTACATTTAGGTTGATGTAAGTGCAAACAATTTTCATCAATTTGACACAGATTCACATTAAAATTCCCAACTGTATTACCAACAGCATTTTCCAAAAATTGACAGAAAAAGATTTTGGTCTTTCTGTCTGGTTATCCGACTGCTCAGTATTCAGTCTGTCCATTAACTTTCCTTGTCATTGCTCTAACGCTTTCTTTCCTTCACTGATTTTGATGAAACCTGATCCATAAATTCAATACCAATAGATATAAGTCAACTATAACCCATGTTAGACAAAAAACAGGAATTTTTATTACCCAAATATGGCAATTCATACACATCAGGAAATATGTTGTGGGGATGGGGAGGTGAGTTCACAACTGACATGTCTTATATTGTTTGCCTTAATCTTGCTGTTCTTGTGAATGTGATATCTTAAATAATTAATATGATAAACGTATTATTCCTGATGATGTATATATATATATTTTTTTTTTTTTTTACAGATATGATGATATTTTGAAGGTTGCAGATGGTATAATGATTGGAAGAGGCAATCTTGGGGTTGACATTAGTCCAGAGAAAGTATTCTTAGCACAGAAACTAATGATTGGAAAAGCTAACAAAGTAGGAAAACCAGTAATGTGTGCAACTGAGGTAACATGTTACTTATGATAGAGATAATGTGCTGTTTATGTGCTGTTTATGACAGAGCTAATGTGCTGTTTATAACTGAGCTATTGTGTTGTTTATGACTGAGCTAGTGTGCTGTTTATAATTCAGCTAATATGCTTTTTTATGATTGAGTCAATGTGCTGTTTACAGCTGAGCTAATTTGCTAATTATGACTGAGCTAATGTGCTGTTTATGACTGAGCTAATGCATTTTTATAGCTGAGGTAATTTGCTGTTTATAACTGAGCCTATGTGCTGTTTATGATTAAGCTTATGATTTATCTATAACTGAGATAATTTTCTGTTTCTAACTGATGTGCTGTTTATAATTGAGCTAATGTGCTCTGTATAACTAGGCTAATGTATAATTGATGAATGTGGTTATATATATATATATATATATACAGTGAACCCGGTTTACAACGACATTCATAATAACGGAATATTCAGTATCTGACAAGAATTGCTCAGGAACAAACGTACATGTACATGAAAAGTACTCATTACAACGGAATATACAGTATTCAACTCCAACATTAGATTCCGGGAACAAATCTACAAAACTCAATGTAAATAAATTCTTTACAACGACATAATAACATAGAACACACCTGATGATCCGGCTGTTGTTATCAGTCATGATTTTCTTCACAGTTGAGATCACAAGTAAAAATAATTGTGTCAATAAAACGATTACACCGTCAATTGTTCTCTAGTCTGCGCTGATAGGTAATGGTCTAGGTGTTAACGATTAGTGCTTGAATCATCCGTACCTGAACTGCAGTAGGCCTAATGTTTATAAACCATCAGTAGGTTGAAAAAAAGATAAATACACGTAGGTGACTAGTTCCGTTAGGTTACATGTCCATGCCGATGTGGTTACAATGGCGGACTTAAATTACTTCAATTCTTGTGATAGCCATTGACATTTTAGTAAAACTTTATTTATGAAACACATTTTTAAGAGAATTGTATCGACAATCTGTGCATTTTTTTATTTATAAAGTATCTTAACTCGGAATCAGGAGATAGACTATTATATTTGGGCATTTTTGTACATGATCTGTACATTTTACGACATCACCGATTTATGATATGCAATCGAAAAAATAATTGCATCGGTGTTTACAAGTTTAACTGGCATAATTATGACAATTAAAAGGGTGAAAATAGTATGAAATAAAATAGTAAGAACCGTTATGACGGACTTTGGGTTTTTATTACTTTATGTAAATAATTACCCAAGCACACCTGGTAAGGTAACAAAATGCGGTATCATTTGCACAGTACGGATAGATCTAGAGGTTAATGATAATTAGGGCCTAATTATTAAAATAATGATTATAAGAAGTGGTATTTGAAATCTTTGACACTGAGTAGGTTATTATTATGACTTTGAGCATTTTAGATACAATAAATAGATCTGCTTTTGTGATATCAATTAGTGTTCATTGTGTTATGATGGCAGAACCTCCAGCGAAACGTCCTCAAACTCAGGTTTCTGTAGCAGAGAAGAAAGAAATTGTCACATACAAAACTGATAACCCTAAAGCTACTGAAGATGAAATTGTCAATCACTTCACAAGAAAATGGGGAAAACATATTGGTAGATCCACCGTCAGTGATGTCCTAAGAGATTGAGTCAGGTGGTCATCAGTCCCGACAGACAGTAACAAATCAATACGGCAGCGAACTGGGAAGCATGAGAACTTGGAGAAAACACTGTTTATGTGGTTTTCTGATGTGAGAGCACAGAATGCTGTTATAAATGAACAAATGTTGCTCGAGAAAGCAGAGATGTATTGACGAGTTTCAGTACTCCAAAGGTTGACTACAGAAATTTTAAAAAAGACACTATATTGTGCTGCACAGCTCATGGTGAATCTGACAGTGCAGATATGAATCAAGTCATAGAGTGTAGACAGCAACTTTAACAGGAGTTAGAATCTTATGACCCAGATGATATTTATAATATGGATGAGACCGGTCTATTCTATAGACTCCTACCAAACTCGACATTAGCAACAGGACCAGTACGTGGTAAAAAAAATCAGAAGGATAGGATTACAGTGGCACTGTGCTCAAACGCAACTGGAACTGGCAAGCAAATCCCACTGGTAATCGGGAAGTGCAGAAGGCCTCGTTGTTTTGGTAAAACATGTGACCCAAGTGTGTATGTACAAAATGAATATAATAGCAAGGCGTGAATGATCACAAAAGTGTTTTGACAATGGCTGAATGCATTTAATCGCCGTATGAGATTAGCATACAGTAATGTTATATTGTTGCTGGACAATGCTGCGAGTCATTCGTCAGACAATATGCGTCTCACAAATGTCACATTGAAATTCCTACCGCCAAATACAACCTCACATATACAGCCGATGGACGCTGGTATCATTCGCAACTTTAAAGGACATAACAGGACCCTATTAGTTCGATACTTCCTAGAGTGTATTGAGGATAATAGAGAGCAGGTCATCAATGTGAAACTTGCAATAAGTTACGTGAAAGAAGCCTGGTCAGTGGTAAAATCTTCAACCATAGCGAACTGCTGGCATCACGTAAAGATCTTACCACAAGTACTAGAAGCGCAATCTGATGATGAGGATTATATGCTACTAGCAAAGTTGCAACAACTTCTCCCACGTATACCAACGGAGGCACTTCTGGATACAACTAGTTATGTAGATGTACACAGTGCACTGAAGACGGGAAACATTGGATGACAGCAGCATTATTGAGATGTGTAGCAACAGTCGTAGTGTTGCTGACGATTCAGATTCAGATTTAGATTCAGAAAAAAAATGTGATGCATGACAAGGCCTTACAACAGTGATCAAATTCATGGAACAACACCCTGCATTGGGAAAACATCACCTTGATCACCTGTGGAAAGCATTCCATGCTGTTGAAAATTTTAGTGGCACATGTATGCAGAAGTCCATGGATGACTTTTTCTTTTAATTGTGTTAATGCTGAACAAAATGTAAGTGTGTTACAATGCTGAACATGCAGTGTAAATATGTTATAGTGATGAACATGCAGTGTAAATGTGTTATAGTGCTGAACATGTGTAAATGTGCTACAGTGCTGAACATTTAGTGTAAATGTGCTACAGTGCTGAACATTTAGTGTAAATGTGTTATAGTGCTGAACATGCAGTGTAAATGTGTTACAGTGCTGAACATTTAGTGTTAATGTGTTACAGTGCTGAACATGCAGTGTAAATATGTTATAGTGATGAACATGCAGTGTAAATATGTTATAGTGATGAACATGCAGTGTAAATGTGTTACAGTGATGAACATGCAGTGTAAATGTGTTATAGTGCTGAACATATGTAAATGTGTTACAGTGCTGAACATGTAGTGTTAATGTGTTACAGTGCTAAACATGTAGTGTAAATGTGTTCAGGGTTCGAAAAATCCACTCACCTGCTTGCATTGGCAAGTAAAAAATCGTTTTGGGCGAGTAAATATCCATAATGAACTCACCCGTGTGGCGAGTGCTGACGCCCTACTGAAAATCTGTTTTCCCTTTTAAATTTTGAAACTGGTCCATTTCCTTCTATTTTCAGTTCAAAATACATTACAGTAAACAATTAGAAACATAAATAATTATTTTATTGACAATTAAACATGTTAGTCTTTACCTCATATATATATATATATATATATATATATATATATATATATATATATATATATTAACAGCTAATTTGATGTTTATTGTTGAGGAAATGTGCTGTTTATGACTGGGCTAATGTGTTGTTTATGACCGAGCTAATGTGCTGTTTATGACTTCGCTATTATGTTATTTATTACTGCTAATGTGCTATTTATAACTGAGGAAATATGCTGTTGATGAATGTGCTTATATGTTATTTATAACTGAGCTAATGTGATGTTTATTGTTTAGCTAATGCGCTGTTTATGACTGAGCTAATGCTTTTTATGACTTAGCTAATATGCTGTTTATGACTGCTAATGTACTATTTATAACTCAGCTAATGTGCTGTTTATGACTGCTAATGTGCTGTTAATGACTTAGCTAATGTGCTGTTCATGACTGAGCTAATTTGCTGTTGAAGACTGCTAATTTTCTGTTTATGACTGAGCTATTTATGCTAGTGAAATACTGAGCTAGTGTGCTATTTATAACTGAGTCAATGTGCCATTATTATTGAGCTAATATGCCATTTAACTGAGCTAATATGCTGTCTATTACTGAGGTAATTTGCTATTTTGGTCAGCATTTAGCAATGTATGCCAGAATTATGGGACCTTGGAATCTTCACGAATGTTTTACTGTGTCTCCTTGGCATAGTGTTCTTCAAACACGTCTTGTTATATGTATGAAACTGAATATTCAAGAATTTGTACTTTTTAAATAATTCTGTGTGTCAGAGACACGTAATCTGCTGATACCTCCAGTGCTTATAAATAGGTTTCCTTTAGCAATAGTTATTTCCCTTCGCCTGCCATATTGTGTGGCGGCATATATATTTTCCTTAATAAATTAAATGAATTATTTTTGTGAATGAATAAATTGAAAAAGATAATTTTGGACTGAAATATTAATTTCAGGTTCTCATTAATCTAAACAGCTAATTTTGGTAAAATTATGATGTCCAATGTCCACTTATACTATTTGATCCCATTTGGACGTTTAAAGAAGGAAACTTACCAAGTTGGCACACAATATAGCTGTCAGAGGGGTAAAACTCTCACAAAATACTGCTAACGGAAACACATCTATTGAGATATATTCACTTACTCACTATATTAAAATAATATTCAGTACTGTATAATCCTAAAATTCCCCTGTATTTTAAGATTTAATTCCCCTGTATTTTAAGATTTAATTCCCCTGTATTTTAAGATTAACCAGTAATTTTCTGTACTGTAGTGTACTTTTTCTTGTGCTAATGAAAATTGTCAATAATTTTATTGTTTTATCAATATATTTTTATATTGAAGCAGGGTTAATATGTATTTTTAACTGTAGATGTTGTTCAGTATGATACAGAATCCAAGACCAACGCGTGCAGAAGTAGCAGATGTGGCTAATGCAATATTAGATGGTGCAGACTGTGTCATGTTGTCAAGGGAAACTGCCAGAGGAAAACATCCCGTCAAAGCTTTGACTACCATGTGTGCTGTAAGTTATTACATCTTAGTTCATGCCATCACTACATTGTTAAATTTTTAAAGTAGATCTGATAGTGGTCTTCTTTATAATGTTTATTTCATTGAATTCTTTTTGTTACATCACCTGAGCCAAAGGCTCAAGTGAGCTATTGTGATCACTCCCCGTCCATGGTCTGGCATCCCTCCGTGGTCCGGCTGAAGGAATTTTGACAAGACTTTACAGGAAGCAAGTGCTCAAGGTCCTTTACCATTTTGTAGTTTTCAGCCAGATTGGCCCAGGGCTGGATCCAGGGCAGGAAAGAATAGGTCCCAAAAGTACCCTTTAAAAATTTTTTTCTCCAGAACCACTGAATTGAAAAAGGAGTGATCTACATGGATGTATGATTCAAGTTGGTATTTTTCATAGAAGTTGGAATAATAAGTTTTGACTCGTTTTTTAGGTCTTTTCAGACTTTGTCATGTTCATTAATTTTTGCATGATTTCCTCAGTAATCTCCCCTTGCATTCACAATGATGCATTAAAGTGTTGTATATAGTTAAAGAAATGTTTTTGTGCAAGAATTTCGCATAAATTTGATTTCTATAATTTTTTATGAATTTCTTGAAACAGCAATATTTATGTTTCTTGGCAAGTTCAGCCTACATGTACATATTCTTGGTTTTCTTTCCACATTTGTAGATGGCTCTCAGGTGAGCCATTGAAGCCCTCTTGGGCCTCTTTTTTAATTGAGAATAAACAGCTTCGAATGATTCATCATTATAACATTCACCTCAGAAGCTGGAGATTTTAAGTCAGTATCTTGGTCAGACTATCACCTCTGTGATGCTTAGATGGCTTAGGCTAATGCCCCAGTATAGGAGTCTAGTTTTTTAAAAAGGATTGCTTAAGAGGATTGGTTAAGTAAATTAAATAAGATCAGGTTTTTACCTGCTTCTACTGCTCATACATAAACTGAACAAGCAATAGATATGCATCCTATGAGTTTTAGTACATGTTTTGCCATGTATGCAAATTTTACCATTTTGGACTTAGTT
Source organism: Atrina japonica (assembly GCA_030159075.1). Classification (NCBI taxonomy): domain Eukaryota; kingdom Metazoa; phylum Mollusca; class Bivalvia; order Pterioida; family Pinnidae; genus Atrina; species Atrina japonica. Next base: position 860,465 of record BROG01000097.1, read on the forward strand.
TATACTTTGGTTAAGACGTTCAGTTGAGGTCAGGTTAATTAAGGAGATGTACAATATGTTGGTGTGAATTGAGCTGACTCGGCTGTATGATCTTTGATTACCCTTTGTTATCACTGGTAGTACTTTTGTGAAGCATGTATAAAGTGAATGTCATGAGTTTTCTTTAAACGACTAGGTCCTGTGTCAATGAGGCATGGCATGCTGTATTGCATTTATATAATGCCATAGGGCATGTTGATATTTGTGGCACTTCAGCTATAGCTGTAAACGTATGGATGAAAAAAACTGGCAGGTTTATCATAACTTTGAAATGGAAGTTGTAGAATACCATATTCTATCCAATAAACAACCCTCCCCTTTTTCACACACAATCAGGTATCTTTTCTAGCCAGTTGACAAGGCGATGTAGAAAAAAAAATGTAAATAACAGTTTATCTGTAGTCCCATGCAACACAGGAATGTCTATAGGTGTCAAATGTATTAACTACGACAACTTTGCCACCATACCCAGGGGTAGACAAATAGAAATTTCAAGGACTTGCCCAAGGACAGGTTGACTTTGTAAATTCACTTGACCTACCAACAAATCTATTTGCCCAACAATTTCATGCAGGTAAATAATAGTACACAGCAGTATATGCCAATAACATTGGTCCGTCAGTCCTGACTGACAAAAATCCGTTCAGACCGATGTTCTTCTCCCAGTTTCCGGGCTGTATGACCGATGCCGTTTTGAGTAATAGATTTCCTTGATTATACACTCGTAATTTTTTTTTTTACTCCAAGTCATTACTTGTTCATAACAACGCTCAACAATGCGACTAAATCACTTGCAGATGTGACCATTTTTAGGTTTTAGCTAGTGTTTACTTACAAATCAAACTCATATTGTGACTAGTTTCCACCAAACCAGAAAAAGTAAGTTTTCCGTTTTCACTCTGAAGTTACATCATCGAAATCATGGTCAGCTATGCCCTTTACAACAATGCATTTGACTATTCAATTTCGATAAATTAGAGTGTCTGACTCATGTTGATTACTGTGTGCTGTCACAATTGTATGATTTTCAACTTGAAACTTTCCAAGCAGAACAAGATGATGTTTTCTGTAAATCAGTGTCGATTTCAGCAGAACAATATGCCTCATCATCTGACACTAGATTGAAAGATCTTAGTTATAGGAACTCTCATGGAGAGTCATGGCTAGTGCTCGAAGAGGAGACAGACGCTTGTTTTGTGAATTTTGTTGAAATGCAGACTATTTATACGTCGTCTTGGCTGTTAAAAATTCAAAAATTGAAATTTAAGTTTGCCATAATATTAAAACAACAAATTTGAGAGATGTGGGCTTATAAACACTCCTGGTCTGAGTGAAAAAAAGAATTAATATCATTTATAATGGTTTGAAATATGATAAAGTCAAGTCATTCTAAAATAAATGTGTTTTCTTTCATTTCATCATGTGGAAAAATAATGCGCACACCCATATATAGTAAAAATCCCTAGCTAGCTAGTAAAACTACTAGTTCAAATGAAAAGTGATTTTCTTATTGTTGTAGAGCACTGCATGTCAAGGTGGCTGTGTCTGCATGATCAGGATTCCATCAAGGCTATTTAATAATTGTGGTTTATCGGTTAACCTTATAAATTTTTTCTGACTGACAATATTTGGTTTGCACCTGTGTGGAACCCGAATGTAGTCAAACATTTCAGAAGATGAAGCTGCACCATCTAGTCTGTATTAAAGAACTCAGCAGCAACAATAAGATTTTACAAACTTAGGTTTTACCTTTTCCACCATTTATTTTCCAGGTTTGTAAAGAGGCTGAAGCAGCCTTGTATAATGATCAAGTTTTCCATGACTTGCGAGAGATGATTCCACCATCTGCATTAGATGTTACACACACAACTGCCATAGCCGCTGTAGAGGCAGCACAAAAATGTCATGCCAAAGCTATAGTCGTCATTACATCAACAGGAAGGTATTTCAGTGTTATATATTTCATTATCAATATCATTATCAATAGCTTCCATAATATTGAATTACTAATAAGGCAGGGCGGCCTCTATGGCCAAATAATTAGAGCATTAACCATCAATTCTCTCACCCGTATTTGTCTCGGATTTAAGCAGTCTGCTGGAACCAGAGCTGATTTTGTGAGGCGGTTTTGACAGTTTGCTTGCAGAAGGCTGGTGATCATTTTACCAGGTACATTGTAACTAGGTTCTCTTGTCTGTAATCATTTAAAACAAAAAACATAGGCATAACATGTTATTTTACTTTGCAAACTATTTCTTATAGCCAGCATTTGAATGTTTGTACTTTCATGCACTGCAAACCTTGTAAAATTGTAAGATAATAATCTTGTTTGTTCTATACCGTATCTAGTCACAGTAACCCATGGGCACAAAATTTTGTCTGGTCTGTAACTTTCCAGCCCTTTCTTGGAATGCATTTTAAAATTTTTTAGTATGTTATTGGACATGATCTGAAGATGTATCTTGACCCATGACCCTGGTTCATAACTTCAAGGTCAAGGTCACAAATCACTCATGGACAGAAGGAGAGACATGTTTTTATTGCAAAAAATATATAGTTGGTTACAATTATGAACCTCTATGAGTAAAATAGCAAAAAGACAAATTAATCTTTCCTTTAAAATCCCCATCATGTTTGTATCTCAGTCCTATGTTTTTTCCTGCTACAGATCAGCTGCTATGATAGCAAGATATCGACCTAAGTGTGTCATCATCGCAATTACGCGTAACAAAGCTACTGCTAGATATATGCAAATGTACAGAGGAATTTTTCCTGTGTTGCATGAAGGTGAGTACCTATTTTGGTGTATGTTTTTATTCCTCATGTATACAGTTATATCAGGAGACAATTTAATTGAAAACCGGTCTCTCTCATCATAGTTGTGTTAATGTAAATGTGACTTACACAATATTGAAAGTCTATGAAATGGTTAAGGGATGTAAACGATATAAACAATGCTGAACACAAAAATCAGGATCTAAAAATTTTTTTTCATAATCTTGGATAGGATCCAATCATCAAAGGTGCTCCTAAAAGAATTCTACATACTGATAATTTCTTTACTATAAAATGAGTTACATCTCTTTGCCATCCCATAGATTAATTGGAGGATGATGTTGTTATTGTGTGTCTGTTTGCAACATTCCATCAAATAATTTCCTCTTCCCTCAAATTTTATCCAAACTGGTATTATTCTTTATGAATATGATATACAATGAAGCATAGGATGGGTTAGACTATGATCAACAGTCAGCAGCTGTGGCCGGGAGTTGTGGGACTTAATAAATGACTTACATTACAGGCACATCAGTGTTTCTCCAAACATATTTTTTCTCATTTCAGACTCTAGAGATGTAGAGTGGATTGATGATATAGATAAACGTATCCACAGAGGGTTATTGATAGCTAGAGACAGCAAATTCCTACGAGTGAATGATGTTGTTGTCTTGGTTACTGGATGGACTGCAGGAGCAGGGTCAACCAACACTGTCCGGATTGTAACATGCCCTGACTCGGAGAAACCACGGTCATATGTGAGAATACAGGAAGTGGCTTCTAATGAGTCATTCTAATGTCAATATTATAAGAGTATTCAGTATACAGCAAGATTTTAATGAATACCTTATATAGTCACTATATATATTATATAAGGTCATTTGAGTGTTTCAGCTTGTCCTGTTACAATCTTATCCTCTATTTCATTATATGGGATACTTATTTAAAAAAAAAAAAAAATTTTCTAAACCTACTGGATAAATTTCTCTAAATATTATTTGTAATAACTTTATGGTTAACACATCACATATCTGCTCTGTGCAAGATATTATGAAAGGCCATTTGGGTCACATATCTGCTCTGTGCAGTCACAATCCTGTCACTTTTAACACGATAAAACATACTTTTTGCATGCAAGTAGTGACTTTTAACATGAAAAATGTTTTTGCATGCAAAACCCATTTCATCACAGAAGTTTTGCTTGCACGTAAGTCATTATCAAATACTTGCATGCAAGTTTGTATAGTGACTGTGAGAAAACAGCCAATCAGAACTCTTCTTACATCATAAGGAGAACAATCAGAAAGGTCCTGAAGAGGATAATAAATTAAATTTGTATTAATGATATTTACTTAACAAAATAAAAAAAATCTTTAGATTTTATCTGATAATATAGATACATATGCTGGGTATATCTGCACATGTAAGATGTAAAATGTCAACGTTGTTTAGTGCCTAAAATGTGACCAAATGACAGTGTCTCGATTTGGAGATGCCATTTCCTGAACTGAAAAAAATTTATGTCCTATTTAGTCACTGATATTTACCAAATGAACCAATATTTTAATGGAACTATTATGGGAGTAAAGATACATATTGAGAATGTTAAAAAATATGAAAATTGATAGACTATGTCCGTATTTACTGCACCTGCACAAACTTTTGTTGTGATGAAAATGCTTCACAGTTTATAGCGCCATTTCATTAATAACTAAATGAAACAAGGCCTCCATATGATTGATTTCATCATGTAAGTTCATATCGTATTGTAAGTTCACAACTAACGCGTTAAAAATCTGATTTGCATGCAAAAACTTAAAAATCAAGGCTAACACATTCAAATATCCTCTTTCACATTAAAAATCACTACTTGCATGCAAAAAGTATGTTTTAACACGTTAAGAGTGAGTTTTTGCATGCAAGTGGTGACTTTTAACGTGAAAGTGGTCATTGCAAGTTTATTCCATTCCCCCCACCTCCCCCCTTCCCCCTCGTCCCCCTCCCACCCCCCACCCACACGCACCCCCCCCTCCCGCACCCCGCGCCCCCCCTCCCCACCCCCCAACCCCCCCCCTGCCCCCCCACCCCCACCCCGCTCGGTCTACTGGACCTCTCCTACCCCCCCACCCCCCCATACCCCTAAACTCACCCCTTGCTCCCCCACCCTCTCTACACCCCGACACACCGCCTCCCCTCACCCCACCCTCCTACACCATGCCTGCCCCTCGCAACCCGCTCCTACCCCACCACTTAGCCCTCCACTCCACCCCCCCTCCAACTTCACCCAGTCCACACTACTCCTCAGCTCCCAACTCCTTCCACATTCCCCTCCCCCTCTCCCACGCGTACCCCCGCGCCCCCCCTCCCTGCCCCGCCCCCCCCCCCCGCTCCACCCCCCCTACACACGCCTCGCCGCCACCCTCCGACCGCTTCACATTCCGACTCCCTCAACCCCCCTCTCCCCCCCCCTCGCGCCATACCCCCCCTCCGCCGCCGCCGCGCCTTCCACCTACGCCTCCACCCTTAACCTCTCACCTCCCCTCCCCCTCGCTTCCCACCCCCCCCTCCCCCCACACCCCCCCCACCTCCTTCAACTACTCCCCCCCCGCCCCCACTCCACCCCATCTGACCACCCTACCCCTCTTCTCACTGCCCCCCTCCCCACCCACCCCCTTCCCCCCCACCTCCCCCCCTAGACCTCCCCTCCCCCCCCCCCTTCCCCCCCGCCCCCCCACCCCACTCCCCACCTCCCCCCCCCTCCCCCCCCCACCCCGATCCGCCTGCGCCACACCCGCTCCGCTCCCCCCCCTCACCCCCTCCCCCCCATACCCCGCTCCTCTCCCCCCCTCCCTCTCCTCTCGCGGCCGGGCCACCCCCCACCATCCTCCCTCACCCTGTCATGAGTCTTCATCCCCTCGCCCCCCCCACACCCCGCCGACTGCCTCTACACAACTTGCCCCGACTCCGCTCCCCCCCTCCCCCCTCCACCCCCCCACGCCTCTTCCACCACCCGCCCCCCCCCTTCCCCTCCTCCGCCCCTCCTCCGCCGCCCCCCCCTCGTACCCTCGCCTGCTCTCCCGCCCCCCCCCCGACCCCACTCCCCCACCATCTCTCCCACCCAGCCCGGCCCCACCCTCGCGCCCTCCGCCTCCCCCTCCATTCCCCCGGCGACGAACCGCACTCCCCTCAGCGCCCCCTCCCCCCCCTTGACTACGCGCCCCCCTCCCCGCGCAACACCCCTCCCCCCTCCCTCATCCGTCTCCCCCTCCAACCCCACCGTCTCCCTTCCACCCCACCACCCGCCCAGCTCACTGTCCGTCGCGCCGACCCCCCCCCGCTCCCTCCCCCAACGTCGCCCGTCAACCCCCTCAACCTCACCTTACCCCCCACCCCCCGACCACCGCCCCCACCCCCCCCCCCACTCGCCTCCCCCTACCCACCAGCCTCCCCCTGCCGCCTCACCCCCCACGCCTCCCCTCCCATCGCACGCCTACCTCCCCTCCCTCCCCCCCTCTCACCCTCCCCAACCACCCTCTCAGCTCTCTCTCCCGCGCTGCTGCCAACCGACCCCCCGCCCCTCCCTACCCCCCACCCCCCCCCCCCCTCATACGCCGAGCCCCCCTACCCCCCCCCCGCCCCCCCCCCCCACCCTCCCCACCACCCCGCCCCCGCCCTCACCCCCCACCCCCCCACCCCCCCCTCCCCGCCTTCCTTCCCCGCCTCCCCCCCCCCACCCCCTGCCTCTCGACTCCGCCCCCCCTCACCTGCCCGCTCCCCTCCCCTTCGCTTCTCGCTCACCCACCCCCCCCTACCCCCTCCCCCCCCCGCCCGCCCCGCTCTACCACCTCCCCACCACATCCACCACCCCCCGGACCCCGCTCTCGTCACACGCCCCCTCCACCACCTCGTTCCCCTCCCTGCCTCCCCTCTCGCTCACCCTCCCCCCGACCCCCCCACCCACTTCTCCGCCCCCCGCGTCCCCTCCCCTTCTACCTCCCCCGCCACACCCCACCCTCCGCCCCAGCCTGTCCCGCGCTGCCCCGCGACACCCGCGACGCACTCCCAACCCCCCCCTACTCCCCTCCCGCCCTCCCTCTCCCACCACACCCTCCACCACAACACACTCCTACTCCAACCACCCCCCGCCTTCCGCCTCGCCACACTCCTCCCCCCCCCACTCGCCCCCTCTCCTCTCCTACACAACGCCCGTCACTTCCCCCCCCCCAGACCGCCCCTCTCCACGCTAACCCCCCCTACGCCCCCCCCCTCCATCACACCCCCGATACCCCCCCTCCCCGTCCCGCCCCAACCTCATCCTCACCCCCGCCACTCCCACTCCTCTCCCGCCCAACACCCTTCCCCCTAGCTCCGTCCACACTCTCCCACGCGCCTCCCCCCCCTCTCTCCACCCACCACCCCGCTCCACCCTCGCTTTCCTCCCGCCCTTTCCACCCCCCCGTCCCCTCTCCCCCGCTCTCGCCCCACACCTGCCTCGCCTCCCTCTCGTCCCCCCCCCCTCCCTTCTTCTCACCCCCGCAACACCCCTCCCCCCCCCGGCTACCACCCCCACCCGCCCCCCCCCCCGCCTGCACCTTAGGACCTCCCCCCCCTCCCTGCCTCTCTCCCCACCGCCCCCCCTCAACACCCGCTCACACCCCCCTCCGCCTGCTCCACCCCCCTCCCCCCCCTCACCCCGCCCGACGCGTCCCGCCCACCGCCCCCGTGCCGCTCCCCACCTCCTTCTCCCCTACCCTCACTACTATCTCCCACCCCCCCCCGTCCCAACCCGACGCTGCACTTCCCCCTCCACAACCCGCGACCTGCGCCACCCACCTGCTCCCCACCGCCCCCGGCCTCTCTCCAACACTACACGCTCATCCCGACACCCCCCCCCTCGGCTTATCCCGCCTACCCCAACCTACTTCACCTTTCCCTCCTCCTCCCGTACCCCCTCCCCACCCCCCCCCCTCACACAAACCCACCCACCCAGGACCTGCTCCCCGCCCACCCACCCCCCTGCCCGCCCCGCCTCCCGGCCGCTCTCCTCTCCCTCTCCCGTTCCCACCCCCCCCAACCCACCCCCCTCATACCCCCCCCACCATCCCCTTACGCACACCACTCACCAGCTGTCCGCACCTTCCTCCCTCCTCATTCGCCACCGTCCCCACCTGCCTTCCGCCTCCCCTCGCCGTCCACCGCCGCCCCCCCCCTCCATCGTCCACTCCCCCCCCCCAGTCCCCACCACGCGCCCCCTCACCCTTCCTCCCCCCCCCCCCCCCTCCCTCCTCCACTTACACTCCTGCCCCTCCGCCCCCCCCCACCACTCCCCACGCCGTTCTCCACCCTCCCCCCTACCCCCCACTTCAACCCCCTCCCGCCACCCCGCCTGTCCCCGCTCCACCTTCCCTCCAACGGTCCCCCCTCCCCCGCACCCCCCACCCTCCTTGCCCGCCCGCCCCCCCCACCCCCCCCAACACCACCCCCTCCCTCACCCCGCCCCCGCTCTACCCACTCTTCCACCCTACCCCCCCACCCGCCCTCATCGCCCTCACCCACCGCCCCCCCCGTCTCCACCCCCCCCCCTCCCGGCCCCCCTCCCTCATCCCCTCCTCCCCCCGTCCCGCCCGCATTTGAGTTTAACCCCGCTCCCGGCTCCTCCCACTCATCCCACGCCCTGGCCTTCCACCGCTCCCTTCCCGTGACCCCACCTCTCCCTCTCCCCACCCCCTTCTCATTTCCCACCACCACCCCCCCCTTCCCACCCCCGCCTCCCCCTCCCGACCACGACCCTCTACCCCATCCTCAACTCCCGCACCACCACTCACCCTCCCACTGACCCCCATCACCGCTCCCCGCCCCTCCCCACTCCCCCATCCCGCCCCCACCCCACCACCCTCCGCCCGCCCCTCGCGTCCCCCCCCCCCTCCACCCCGCGCCACAACCCCTCCCGCCCTCACCCTGCTCTCCCCCCGCACCGCCTCTCCCTCCCCACCCCCCTCTCACTCCCCCCACCGCCCCCCCCTTCACCCCCCCCCCCCACACTCCCTTCTCACAACACACCCCCCCCCCCCGACGACCCTCCCCCCTACTGCGCCCCCTAACGCCCCCTTCTCCACACCTCTCACCCGCCTCTCACCTCCCCTGCCCCGCACTTCCCCCACCTCACCACCCCCCCCACTACCCCCCCCCCCCTCCCTCCCAGCCCCCCACCCCCCCCCTCTCCCGCACCCCCCCGCGCGCCTCTCCCACCCCTCCTCCCACGCCCCCCCCTGCACCCCTGCACACCGCAACCCCACTCCCCCCCACCTGCGTCCCCCATTTCGCCGCACCCGCTCCCTCTCCGCGCCTCCCGCCCCGCCCCCCCCCCCGATCCCGCCTCCCCCCTCCTCCCCCCGCGTCCCGCCCCCTCGTCCCCCCCCCCCCCTGTCCCACCACTGTCCCAGGTCTCCCACCATCCTCCCCTACCCCCCCCAACCCCCTCCCCCACTCCTAGCCCACGACCGTCCCCGTCTCACTCTCTCCCCCCCAACACCCCTCCCACGTCCCTCACCCGTCCGCCCCCCTCGGTCCCCCCCTCCTACCTCCCAACCCCCAACCCGCCCTCCCCCGCCGCCCCTCACCTACCTTCCGCTCCCATCCCCCACGCCTTCCCCCTCTGGCCACCCCATACCCTCTCCACTCCCCCCCCCCCACCCCCACCGCCTCCCCTCGCCCCCCCCCCCTCCTTCACCCCCTGTCCCCCACACCCCGTCCCCTGTCACCCACCCACCCCACAACCTGCCCCCCCGACCCGCGCCGCCTCCGTCCCCCCCCACACCCCACCACCACGCCCTGACGTCACTCCCCGCCCCCCGCTCTCCCCCCCCTCCCCCCGCGGTCCCCCCCTCGCCACTCCTTCCTCCCCCCCCCCGGCCCACCCGCCCCCCATCCCGCCCCTCCCCACACTGCTCCCCAACCCCCCCCCTCCAACCCTCCAACCCCGTGCCCCGCCCCCCCCCCCCTCCTCCCCTCCCCCCCTCCCAGTCACTTCCTGCCCGCCCTCCAACCCCGCCTCTCCGCCGCCCCCCGCCTCACCCCCAACCCCCCCCCTCGCCCCCCCGCCCTCACTACCCCACCCACACCCCCTCCTACTCCCGCTCTCACCCTCCCCTCCCCCCACCCCCCCCCGTCCCGTTCCCTCCCACCCCCCCCCCCTCTAACCTCCCGCCCCTCCCACCTCCCCTCGTACCCCCACCGACCCCCCCTCCAACCCCCCCACCCCTCCTCCGTGCCCACCTCCCCACCGCCCACGCCCTTCCACCCTCTACACCGTCCCCCCCTCACCCGCTCCCCCCCACCTACTCTCCTCCCCCGCACCTCCTCCCCCCCTCACTCACCCCTCACCTACTGCACCAGTCACCACAACCATCCCAGCTTCCCTTACCGCACCTGCCCCCACCTCCTCTCCCTGACCGCCCCTTCCTCCCACTCACCACACGACCCGACACCACCCGTCACCCTCCTCCTCCGCACCCCCCCCACCCCCCCCACCCTCAACCCCTGCCCCTCCCTCCCACCCCCCCTTCCCCTCCCACCCCCCGCACCCGTCTCACCTGATCCCCCCACCCCCCCCTCCACCCCCCCCCCCTCACCCCTCCTCACCCCCCCCCTCCACACCCCCACCCGCCACTCACGCGGCCGTCCTCCCCCCCCCCCCTCCCCCGCACACCCCCCACAAAAGACTGCGCTCCACCACATCCCCCACCTCAACCGAACCCCCCTCCCCCCCGACCGTCCCCCCCCAACCACTGCCGCCCCCGACCCTCCCCCTCCCCTTACCCTTCAGCCATCCTTCCCCCCCCCCGCCACACCCTCCGCCCCCTCCCCTACGCCCCCTCTTCCCTTCCTCCCCCCCCACTCCCCCTCCCCTCCTGCCGCCGCCCCCGCCCCCCCCTCCCCCCCCTGCTCCCTCCGACGTACCCCACCCCCCCCCGGCCCCCCACCTACCCTTCCCCCCCCATCCCTTCACTCCACCCCACCCACCCCCCCCCAAACCCCCCCCCCCCCCCAAAACCTTGCCCCCACACACCAACGCCTGTCCGACCTCCCCTCCTCGGCTCCCCACCACCACCACTACCCCCCTCTCCCCCCCTCCTCCCCTCCCACCCCTGTCACCGCACCCCACCCCCCGCCCCCTCCTCCCCACCCCCCCTCCCCTACTCCCCACCCCCCCCCCCCCCCTCCCCCTCCCTCCCCCCTCCACTCGGCCCCCCACCCGTCCACCACGCGCTCACCCCCTCCTCCACCCCGCACCCCCCTCCCCCTCCTTCGCCCCACCGCCCCCCCCCCTCTCTCCCCCCCCCCCCCCCCTCCCCTCCACCTCCTTGCCCCTCCCCCCCTCCCGTGCCCTACCTCTTCCACTCCCGTCCCGGCTCTCTACCCGCCCCCCACCCACCCCCCCGCCCGTGCTCGCACGCCCCCCCCACGCCGCACCCCCCCTCACCGCGTCCCCGCCACCTCCTCCCCCCCCGCGACCCCCTTAACCCCTGCTCCCCTGGCCTCCCTCCCCTCCCGACCCCCCCTGTGCAACCCCTCCGCAGTTCCCCGACCCCTCTACCGCCGACCCCCCCCCCTCCCTCCCCCCCCCCACCCCTCCCACTCACCCCCCTGCACCCCTCCACACCCCCACCCCCCCCCCCCTCTGCCTCACTCCCTCCACCCCCCCCACGCACCCAGTCCCACCCCCGCCACCCCCCTCTCCCTCGCCGTCTCCACCCCTTCCCCCCCGTCACCCCCCCCCCCCCTCCTCCGCCTACCACGCCCCCCCCTCTCCCACCCCGTGCTCACCCACCTCACGCACACCCCTCCCCAATTTCTTTTCCGTCACCACACCCGCCGCCTCCCTCCCTCCCCGCAAGTCCCCCCCCCCCACACCACTCACCGCCTGCCCTCCCCCCCCCCTCACTCACAACCTCCCTCTCCCGCCCTCTCTCCCCCCCCTACCCCTCTCTTCCCTCCCCCCCTCCCCCCTCCCCCACCCCCGCCCTCTCCGCACCGCCGCTCCCCCAACCTCACTCCCCCCCTCTTTCCGCCGCAGTCCCCCCCCCCCTCGCCCTGCCCCCCCCCGTACTCCGCCGCCCCCCCCCTCCCTCCCCCCCTGCGCCCAACGCCCGCACCCCCCCCGCCCCCACTGCCCGCACCACCCCCTCTTCCCTCTCCTCGCTCCCCCCCTCCACTGACCCGTCGCCCCACACCCCTCATCCGCCCACCTCTCACCCCACACCCCAGCCCCCCCCCCCGCCCTCACCACTTCCCTCCCTCCCTCACCACTCACCAGCCCGCGCCCCTACCGCCTCACACCCCCGCCCCCGCGACCCCTGCCACGTCCACCCACACCCAACCCTACGCCCCGCGCCGCCCCTCGCTCCCCCCCGTCCCTCCCCCGTTGACGCCACCCCCTACTTTCCCCCAGCGCACCCCCCCCCCTTCGCCCCCCCCCCGCACGCCTCACCCGTCCCCCCCCCCCCCTCCCCTCGTTCCCTCCCCCCACCCTACCCCCCCGCCACCCACCCTCCAACGCACCACGGACTACCCCCTCCCCCCTTCTCCTCCACCCGCCCCGCTCCCACCCCGGCCCATCCCTCATCCCCCCCACTCACCAACCCAACCACCTCCCCCCACCACTCACTGTCCTGCCCCCCCGCGCCGTCCACCCCCCACCCTCACCCCCCCCAACCCTCGTCCCCCTCCCTCCCCACCCCCCCCCGCCCCCCCCCCCCCCCCCCACGCGCCCCTCTCTGCTCCCTCGCGTGCCCCTCCCACCCCCACCCCCACCCCCGTCCCCCCCCAGCCCGGCCCTCCACCCCCCCGTTGCTCACCCCCCCCCCCCTCCACTGCGCTCTACCGAACCTCACTCACCCCCCCCCCTCCCCCCCCCCCCGCCTACCCCCGCCTCCGCCTCCCCCCCCCCCCTCCCCCCCCCCCCCCCCACCCCCGCCGCCTACCCCTGCCCCCCCGCCCACCTCACGCCGACCACCTCCCGGCCCAGCCCTCCCCCCCTACACCCCGCACCACCCCGCCCCACCCTCTCTCCCCTACCCACACCCCCCACACACCCCACCCTCCCCCGTATACTCTCCTCGCCCCGCCCCACACCTCCAACCCCTCCCTGCCCTCGCTCCCCCCCCCGACCACCCTCCGCCCCCCCCTTCCTCCTCCTCACCTCTCCCCCCGCGTCCTCACCGCCACCCCCACCCTCCTCCCCTTCCACCACCCTACACCCCCCCCCACGCTCACCCCCCACCCCACCCCTGCTCTCACGTCGCCGCGCCCCGCCCCCCCTCCGCCTCTCCCCACCCCCCGCCCCACCCTACCCTCCCCCCTCCCCCTCCCCCCTACCGCGCCGACCCCCCCCACACTCCCCCCACTCACCACCCCCTACCCCACTCCGTCACCGACCCCCTCCTCCTTCCCCTCTCTTTCACCCTGCCCCCCCCCCACCCCCCACCCCTACGCCCCCCACACACCCCCCCCTCCCACTCACTCCCACCATCCCTGCCACGCCACCCCCCCCCCCCCCCGCCCCCCCCCCTCGCTCGCGACTCGCGCCGCGCCCCCCCACTACGCACTGGCCGCCCACCCCACCGCTCCCCCACGCAAGCCCCCCCTCAGCACTGAGCCCCGCCTCGACTCACCCTCCCTACCCACCCGTGCCCCCCCCGCTCCTCGCCCCCCCCCCTCAGTCCTCCCCACACAACCCCTCACCCCCCCCACCCGATCTCCCCGCCCCCGCCTCGTCCTTCCACCCCCCCCGTCCCCCACCTACCCCCACCCCCCTGTGCCCTTGCCCCCCCCCCGTAGACCCCTCCCCGCACCCACCCCGCTCACCACCGCCCTCCCCCGCCGCCGCACCTACACACCCCCTTCTCCCTCAAAACCCGCCTCCCTCCCACCCCACCCTACCCCTCCCTCCCCCCACCCTGCCCCCGGCCTCCCCTCTTTCTACCTCCCCCCCCGGCCCCCGCCCCCCACCCCCCCCCTCCTCTCCCCCCACCCGCCCTCTCGCACCACCGCCCCCCCCCGCCGCACCCGCCCCCCTACCTCGCGTACTCACTGCTAACTCCGCCCCCCCCACCTCCAACCTCCCCCTACCTTCCTCCCCCCTTACCTCCACACCCCTCCTGTCAACCCGCCCCGCTGGCCCCGTCCCTCCTCCGAACGGCCCCCAACCAACCGCGCCCGCGCCCCGCCCGTCTACCCACCCGCCCACCGCACCCCCCCCCGTGCGCTCTCTCGCCCTCACCCCCTCGGCGCCTGGCGGCCCTCCCCCCCGTCCCCCCCCCCCCCGCACCGCCCGCCCCCCCAACGGTCCACTACTACCGCACCTCTCCCCCTCGCCCCCCCACCCCGACCCTCCCCCGACACACCATCCACCCCCGCTCCCGCAACCCCCGCCCTCCCAACCCCCCCTGCCCATGCCCCCCCGGCACCACGCAACTACCCCTCACCCCCCCCTGCCCCACCCTACGCTCCCAACCACGCCTACCCCCCACGCCCTCCGCCCCCGCACCCCCCCCACCGGCCCCACCCCTCACCGCCAGCCCCTTCACCTCCCCCACCCCCCCGCCCCCCCTCGACCACACGCGATGCCGCCCCCCCCAACCTCCCCTCCCCCCTCAGCTCGCCCCCACCTCTCCCCCCCTCCCCAACCTCCCCGACCCCCTCCCCCCCCCTCCCTCCCCGCCAACCCCCCCCTCCTCGCCAGCCACCCTCTCTACCCCCGAACAACCCCCCTGTTCTTCTTCAACGCTTCCCTCTCCCCCCACCCCCCTCACCCTCCGGGCCCCTCCCGTCCCCGTCCTACTCCCTCACCTCCCCCCCTCCCTCCCCCCCAGCCCTTCCACCACCACGTTCCGTCCCCCCCCCCTACACTCCCCCGACTCCCACCGTCCTTCTCACTCCCCACCGTCCCACCCACCGCCCTCCCCTCACCCCCCCTCGCCCACCCCTACTCCCTCGTACCGCGTCTCCGCCACCCCCCTACCCCTCCTGCTCCCCCTCGTCGGCCCCTCCCCCTCCACCCCCCTGCACACCCACACCTCTCCTCGCTCACCCCTCTCCCCCTTCTCACCCGCGCGCCCACTCCCACTCCACCCTTCCCCTTCCTCACCCCCCCCCCTCCCCCCACGCCACCCCTCCCCGCCCCCCACCCACTACCCCCCTCTCCCGCCCCACCTCCCTTCCTCGCCTCCCCCCTCCCCCGCTCGCCCCCTTCCCCCCCCCTCCCCACCTGCACAACCCCCGTCCCCCCCAACTCGCCTTACCTCCCTCATAACGGCCCTCACCGCTCCCACCTCTCCACCCCCCCACGCGCCCCCCCCACACCCCCCCTCCCTCCACCTCTCCCTCCCCGGCCCCCTACCCCTCTGCCCCCCCACCCTGCCACAGCCACCACTACCCCCCCACCTCCCGCCCCCCCTACACCCACTACCCCCCCCCTCACCCCCCCTCCGCCCCACCCTCCGCGACCCCGCACACCCCGACACCCCCTCCCCGCCCCCTGGTCCCCCCCCACCCCCCCCACACCTGCGCCCCCCACTAACCGTTCGCTCGCCTGCCCCACTCACTCCCCCCCCCGCCCCCTACCCCTCTACCGCCTTACCTCCCTCCACCCGCCGCCACTCCGCCCCCCCACCCACCCCCGTCGCCACGCCTCCTGTCCCACCCCCTCCCCCCCGCCCCGCCCCCACCCCCCCGCCGCGTCCCCCCACCTTCCACCTACCACTCCCCCCCCGTGCCCCCCCCGCTCTGTCCCCCTCCCCTCCCCACCCCCCCCACTCCACTTCCCCCCCCCGCCCCGCCCACCCTCCCCCCCCCCCCCCTCCCCCCCCTCCCTTCCGTCACCCCAACCCACCCCCCACTCGACGCCCGCCCACCACACACGTCCCACACTTCTACTCCCCCCCCCCTCGTCCTCCCCTCGCCCCCCGCCACCCTCACCCCCTCTTCCCCCCTGCTTCCTCCCACTCAACCGCCCACGTTCCTCCCACGCACGCCGTCCGCCCCCCCCCCCCTTTGCTCCCCACCCTTCCCGCCCTTTACCCCCCTCCCTCCACCCGCGCCCTCTCTTCACCCCCTCCCCGTCCCTCGCCCCCCCCGTGTCCACACTCCCCCCCCCTCCCCATCCCCCACCCTTTCCCTCCTTCTCCACACCCTCCCCACACCCCCCCGTCCCTACCCCTGTCCCATCGAACCGCCCCCTCGCCCCCCCTCTCCCCCCCCCCCCCATCGCCGCTCCCTCCCTGGCCCCCCTCCCGCTACTACCACCTCCACGCCTACCCCCCCAACCCGCACTACCCCGCCACGCCAACGCTCCACCTCCCCCACGCCTGCCCCCCCCTACGCCACCCCTACTCACCCTCCCCCTCCCTACCTACCCCCCCAGACCGCCCCGCCTAGCGCGCAACCCACCACAACTGCCCACACCCCCCCCACCCCCAACGTCCCGACCACCTCCTTAACCTCTCCCCGCTGACCCCCCCCACCTCCCTCCTACACTGCAGACTCACCCCCCCCATCTCTCCTTCTCCGCCGCTGCCCACCCCTCCTCCACCGACTACCCCCTCCCCCGCCCCTCCTACGTACCACCACGACCCCACTGGCTCCCCCCCCCCCCAACGCACCACCTCCCCTCCCCCCCACCCCACCCCCGCACACACCATCCCCCCTCGCCGCCCCCCTGTAACTCCGCCGCCCGCCCCCCCCCGCTCCCACCTCCCCCACTCCTACGCCTCCCCTCCCACGTGCGCTGACCCGACACGCCACCACCTCCCCAGCACCTCCACCCCCCCCCCCCCCGACCCCGCCCCTCCCCCCGCACACCGCGTCGCCCGCCGCCCCACTCGCATGCTCACTACCCCCCGCTCCGCCCTCCGCTCTCCGCGCGCCCCGCCCCCCCGCCACCCCCTCCGCTCACCCTTCACTACCCGTACACACCCACCCTCCCCCGCCGGACCCCCCCCCCCCCCCTCCCCGCTCCCCCCCCCCTCGCCCCGCCCCCCTCTCCCCTGCCCCCCCCCCCTCCCGCATCCCTCCCCCCCACTCCCCCTCCCCCTCCCCCCCCCCCCCCTCGGCTCAAACGTCGACCCCCTTTCCCGCCCCCCCCACCCCCCGTTTGCTGTCCGCCGTCCTCCCCTCCGACACCCGCCCCCATCCCCCTGCACCCCCCGACCCGCCCTGCCTTACTGACTCCCCCCGCCCCCGCTCCGCGCCGCGCCCCCCTCCCGCCCCCCCCCCCCCTCCTCCTCTCCGACCTCGCTCACCCCCCCACCCGCGCACCCACACCCACACCCCCGTAGCACACCCGCTCCTCTCCCCCCCCGTCTACCCCCCTACTACACCCCGCCCCCCACCCATCCCCCCCCCTGTCTCCTGCCCCCCCCACCCCCCCCCCACCCTCTACCCCCCCACCGCACCACCACGCACACCGTCCCTCCTGCGCACCGAACCCCCACCTCGCCTCATCTCACACCTCCTTCACACACCCCCCCGCCCGCCCACGCACCTTACCCCACGCCCCTCGCCCCCCTCCACTCCATACCCCCCCCCCCTCCCTCCCTCCCAAGTCGCCCATCCAGCCCGACCCTACACCACACACCCGACCCCCCCCCAACACACCCTCCCCCCCTCCAGGTCCTCCCCCCCCTCCCTGTCCGACCCCGCACCCCCCCCACCCCCCACTCCCCCGCGCTCACACCCCTACGCCCCCCCACCCCTCCTCACTGCCCCCCCCCTCCGCCCGCCACACACCCGCTCCTGCTAACCCTCTTCCGCCCCCCTACTCTCTGCCACACCGCTCCCTCCCCTCCCCACCCCCCTGCCCGCCGGCCTGCCTCTCCCCCCCCCCCGCCCCTCACCCCGTAGCCCTCCTCCGGCTGCCCCCTCGCCCTCACCTCTCCACCTCCCTCCCCCTGCTGCCACCGTCCCCACCCCCCACCCCCGCCCCCCCCCTGTCGCCCCCCCTACACCTCCTCCTCCCCCCCCCCGCAACACGCCCCCCCACAGCCCCCCTACTCCCCTCCATCCTCGCCCTCGCCCCTGCACACCACCCACCCCCAGGGGGCTCTTCCCTGCCCGCTTCCCGCCCCACCCCGCCCCCCCCCCCTCCTGCCCCACCCCGCTCACCACCGCCCCTCCCCCCACTTCCCCCCCTCCGTCCCCACACACCCCCCCCCCTCCCCTCCCTCCCCTCTCTCCCCCCCACCCCAACACCCCTCCCGCGTCCCCTCTCCCTACCCCCCCTCTCCCCTCTAGACCCCCCCCACCCCCCGCCTCCACACCCCCCCCCCCCCTCGTCCCTGAGCTCCGCCAGCCCTCCTCATGCTACCCCTGCCCTCCCCACGACAACCCCCTGTACCCCGTACCTGCGCCCCGCCGCACCCCTGCGACACGCTTCGCCAACCGCACGACCCCCCTTTCCCCAGTCTCTCCTAACCCGCCAGTGGCCTTCCCCTCCGCCAGCCCCCCCCCGCCCCACTCCCCCCGCCCCACGCCCACCTCCCTCCACTCCCGTCCCGCCCGCCCCATCTCCTCCCCCGCTACCCCGCCCCCACCCTGCCCCCACCCCCTCCCACCCCCCCCCCCCTCACACACCTCCTTCCCTCCCTCCACCTCCCCTCCCCTCACCCCCTGCCTTACCTCCACCCCCCTACCCCACGCCCTCCCTACTCTCCCTGCTCCCCCCCCCCCCCCTCGCAACCCGACGTACCCCCCCCCACCAGCCCCCCACCCGCTCCCCGCCGTCTCCTCTCCCACACCGTACACCTCTACCCCACGCCCCCCCCCATACCGCCTCCCGCCCCGAATCCTCCGCCCAACCCCCCCCACCCTCCCTCGACCCCCCCGGCCCCCGCGCCTACCTGCCCGCCTCACCTCCCCGCACCCGCGCCCACACTCGTCACGCCCCCCCCAAACCCCCCTCGCCTCCTCCACCACCTCCCCGCTCTCCTCCACCCCCCCTCCCTCCCTCACCCCCCTACTCCGACTCTTTCCGGCTCCCCAGCTCCGTCTCCCCGACCGCACACGGCCCCCCCCCCCCTTCACCCTCACACACCCCCCACACCACTGCACCCCCCACCCCCCCGCGAAACACCCGCCACCCCCACTCTCCACACCACCAGCCCACTCCCCTCCCCCCCCCCCCCCTCCTTACCGTCGCCTACACCACCGTCCCCCCCCCCCACCTACCCCCCCTACCTACTCGACTCCTCCGACCCCTCCTCCCCTCCGCCCCGTCCCCCCACGACTTCCTCAGTGCCCCTGCACCCACTCCCACCTACCTGCTCACTGCCGTCCCCCAACCCTCCCCCTTCACTCTCACGCCCCCCGCCCCTCACCCCGCCTACGCTCTGTCGTACCCGCTCTCCTCCTGCCCCCACGCCGCTCCGCCACCCACCCGCCGCACCCCACTTAGCCCCCCTCTCGTCCCCCCACACGCACCCCCCACCTGACCACTGCCACCATACCACACCCCGCACCTTCTCGTCCTGCCCTGCCCTCCCAATGCACGCAACTCTCTTCCCACTCCCCGACCTCCACCCCCCCTCCCCCCCTGTGCTCACCCCCCCTGCCACCCCCCCCTCTCGCACCCCCCCCCCCCCCGCCCCCCCCCCTCACCCTGCCCCGCCGCGCCCCACTCACTGCCCCCCGCCCGCACACCTTCCCCACGCTACGCACCAGCCCCCCTCTCACGCCCCGCCCTCCTTCACTCCACCGTCCTGCCCCCCCCCGACGCCCGCTCGGCAGTCTTCATCTCCCCGCAAACCCCGTCCCCCCTCCCTACCCGTCCTCCCACTACTGCCCCCCCTCTCCCCCCACGACACCCACCGCTACCTCACCCCGCCCCCACCCCCCCTCCCCCCCAACCCGCCTTCACCCCCCCCCCCCCCGCTCCCCCCCCCGTCACCTCCCCCCTCATACCCGCCGCTCCCCTCTCCCTCCTCTTCACCCACCACCCCCCCCCCGCCCCCCCCTCACCACCTGCCTACCTCTCTCACCCTTACCCACCCCCGCCCTACCAACCTCCCGACACCTCCTCCCAACACCCCTGCCCCCCCCCTCTTTCACCACTTACACCCACGCCCTGCCTTCCCACCTCCTCCCCCTACGCCCCAGCTCCGCGCCCGCCACCCTTCTCCTCCCCCCTTCGCCCCCGCTACAACCCCCCTTCTACCGCCGCCCCCCGCCCCACCCACTCCCTCTTCGAACCCCTCCTCTCCCCCCTCCGCCCCTTGCCGTCCCGCGGTCTCCCCCTTGCACCCCCGCGCTCGCCCCTACCACCGCGCCCCACTCTGCTCCACCCCACCCCTCCTTCCCCCCCTCCTCCACCTGCCTCCCACCCGTCCCCCCCCCTCTCTGCACTCTCCCCCCTCCCCCACCCATCCTCCCGCCGCCTCCTCCTCCCCCCCCCGCACACCCCCCCCCCCCCTCACTCTCGACCCCGCACTCCAGCCCCCCCCTCCCCCTCTCCCCACTTCCCTCCCTCCCGCGTCCCCGCTGCCCTCGCTTCACCTCCACCCACTACCACCACCCACCCCTCTCCGCCTCCCCGCCCGCCTCCTACCCCCCCCACCCACACCCCCCGCACCCCTCCTCCCCCGCGCCCACCCCCTCACTACCTCCCCCCGCACCCCGCCCGCCTCTCCGTCCCCCCCCCCCCCCCCCAACCCTCCGCCCTACCCACTACCCGCCCCCCCCCCCGCCCCCCATCACCCTCTCCTACCCTCCCCACCCCCGCGTCCCCCGCCCGCTCCCGTACGCCGGCCCCTCCTACCTCCCCTCGCTCCCCCCGCTCCCTTCCCACACGCCCTGCCCGCACTCCACCCCCCCCCTCTACGCTCCCCCTCTCCCTTCCCCGTCCACCTCCGCCCCCTCCTCCCCCTCCGCCCGCCCGCCCTCCCTGCCCCTGCCACCCCACGCCCACTACTCCACCCGCCTGCACCGCCGCGCTACCCGCGCCCTCCCAACCCCCCCCCCCCCCACTCCCCCACCCCCCCACCCCCACCCCCCACACCCACCCTCTCTCCCCTCCCCCCCCCTCATTCTCGCCTCCTCCAACTGCAAACTCACCACCCCCCGCCCCTTACCTCCCCCCTTCCTGTCCTCGCCCCCGCACCTCACCTCCCCCCCCTCTCCCGCCGCCTCCTTCTCCCTACACCCCTGTCGCCCCCGCTCTCCCTCCCCCCACCCACCACCCCCCACGCCACCTCCTCACCGCACCCACCCGGCCTTCTGTCCCGCCCCTCCCACCTCGCACCACCCCCCTCCTCACTCCCCTGCTCCCCCCCCTCCCTCCCCCCCTCCCCTACCCTCACACCCACCCCCTACTACCCCAACCTCCTCACCCCTCCAACTCCCTCCCCAACCCCCCCCCCCTCCACCCCCACCCCCCCAACTCACCCTACCCCCCATACCCCACGCCCCCTCCCGTCCACGCCACCACCACTCCTAACGACCAGCACACTCCCCCCCCTCTCCACCGCCCGCTCCTCCTTCCATCTTCCCCCCCCCCCCCCCCGCACCTCCCCCTCCTCTCCTCTCCCCACTCCCCACCACCCGAACCCCCTCCCCCCCCCTTCACCCCGCACTCCCCCGGCCACCCCCTTCCCCCCCGGCAACCCCCCCTTTCCCCTTCCCCTCCCCCGCCCACCCCCCCTTGCCCCTCCCCTACCCTGCTCTCCCCCACCCCCCGCCACACACCGCCTCAGCCCCCCCACCTGACTCCTACCTCGCGCCCTTACCCCCGCCATCCTCCCTCCCCCCGCACTCCCGCTCTCTCGTCGACCCCCCCCGCTCCCCCCCACCCCCCTCCCTCTCTACTCCCCTGTCTCCCCGCCCCGACCCCCCACTCCGCCCTCCCTACCCCGTGCCCAACCTCCCCCCCCCTCCCCATCCTAACCCCCCGCCCCCACACTCCCCCACCTACTCCCTCCCCCCACCCCCCCCTCCTGCGCCTCCCCCCCTCCCATCCGCCACCACCATCACCCCCCCACCCCCCCGCCCCCACCCCCCCCTCCACCCGCCCCCCCCCCCCTACCTAACCGCGCCCGCACTCCCCCCCCACCACACCCTTACCCTTACCCCCCCTAGTCCTACCCCCACCCCGGTCCGACCCCCCTCCGTCCCCCCCCGCACAACGCCCCGCTTTCAACACCCCGCCCTAACCACCCTCCCCCACCACCACCCTGTTGACCGCCCCCCCCCTCCCCCCACCCTCCCTCCCCGCCCCCGCCCGCCCCCACCCGCCCTCCCCCCCCTCCCCCCCCCCCACCAGCCACTCCACCCCTCCGACCCACGGTCCCCTCGCTCCCTCTTCACCGTCCGCCCACCACCTCACATGCCTCCCTGCACTCCCGCTGTCCCCCCCCGTCTACACCCCCGCCCTCCCCCCCGCCCCCCCCCAACCCCCTCCCCCCGTCGCCGCAACCCCCCACCCACAACCCCCGCTCCCCGCCCCCCCTCTACACTAACCCGCCTGCGTCCAACCTCCCCCCACACCCCGATGACCTGCCCCCCCGCCCGCCCGCCGCCCCCAACCCCGCTCCCTCACCCCCCCGGTCCATCCACCCCCCCCCTCAAGCCACCCCGCCCCCCTCCCCCTACTCCCCCTCCCCCCCCGGACCTCCCCCTCCCCCCCCCCCCCCTGCCCGCCCTCCCCGGTTGCTGGCAGCGTGCGCCCTCCTCGCCCCACGTACCCACACGCCCCACACCCCCTCCCCCGCCCTTCCCCCGTCGCTACTCCCCCCCCTCCCCGCACCCCCCCCCACCACCTCCGCCGCACCCACCCCCCCCCCCTCGCCACGCTCCCCCACCCCCCCCCCCCACGCCTCCCAACCCCTACCCCACGCCACCTCCACCTCCCCTCCCGCCCGCCCCGCACCCCTCCACCCCATTGCCCGCCCGTCCCGCACGCCCTCGCCCGCCGCCTGTGCGCCCAACCCTCCTTTCCGCCCCTCCCCCCCAATCCCCCTTCACGCCCGAACACGTCCTCTCCTCCCTCCCCAACCACCCCCCCCCTCCCCCCGCACCTCCCTCCCCACGACACACCCCCGCACCATGTACGCCCTGCGCCCCCCACCCGCCCCGCTCCTGCCCGACACCGACCCCTACCCCCCCACGCCCTTCCGCCGCGCCCCCCCCACCCCCGCGCATACCCTCCTCCACTTAGCTCTCTGCTTGTCCTTCCCCCACAAACCCTTACTCCTCGACACCCTCTCCCCCTCTCCCACCTCCCCACTCCGCCGCCGCTACCTCCTGTGCCCCCCCCGACCCTTCCACCTCCCCCCCCACCTCCAGTCTCCACCCACTGTACCCGTCCCCCCCCCGTCTCTGAGCCCCCAACCACCCCCCCTGCGCCCCTCTCCTTCCCCCCCCACCACCGTCCCCCGTTCGCCTCTTTCCCCTCGTCCTCGCCCCCCCCTCCTAATACCTTCCCCAACGCCCCCCAACTTCGCCCGCCTCACACCACCCTCTACCCCGCGTCCTCCCTCCTCCCTCCCACCCCCCCCCGACCGATCCACCTCCCCCCTCCACCCCCCCCGCCCCCCTCTCCCCGCCCCGACCCCCCCGCCCCCCACCCAACCTACCCGGCCTCCTGTACCCTCACTCGCCAACCCCTTGCCTCACGCCTCCACCCCCCCCTCCCCCTCCCCACCCCCCCCCCCTCGACTTCTCCCCCACCCCCCCCCGCCGCACGCACCCCCCTCTCCTCATCCACCCCACACCCCCCCCCCCTCCCCTTCATCCGACCACTGGCCCCCCGCCCACCACGACCTAACCGCTCCACCCCCACCTCCCCTCCCCGTACACCCTCCCCTCCCCCACTTCCCCCGCCCCCGCCTCTCTCCCGCTCTCGGCCCCCCGCTCTGCCGACCCCCCCACCTACCCTTCCGATCCCTCCCCCGCCCCCCCCACTCACTCCCTCCTCCCCTCGCTCGCCCCCACGCCCCTCGCTACCCGCACGCGCCTCATCCTCCTGCCCCCCACGCGCCCGGCGCGCCACCCCTCCGCGCCCTACCGCACACCCCCCCCCTCCCCCCACCCCCCCCTCCCACTCACCCTCGCCACGCCTCTACTCCCCCACTCCCCCCTCCTTCCCAACAGCCGCCCCCCCCTCCTCTCCCCCTCGCACCCCACCCCCGGACCGCCTCCGCTCTGCCCCAACCCCCCCACCGCCTTCCCCCCCCCCCCATCCATAACACCTACCTCACTCACCCCCCCCTACTCTCGCCTTCTCCTTCCCCGCACCCTCCCCCGCCGCCTCTGCCCCCCCGACCTCACTCCCGCCCACCCTCGCGCCAACCCCCCCCGCACCCCCCCCCGTGACCACCCCGTTGCTCGCCCCCCCTTCATCCCTCTTCCCCGCCTCAACACCCCCGCCACCCCCACTCCCCTCACACTCTCACCCTCCTGTCTACCCCTCTCGACTGTGCCCGCCCCCCCCTCCTCCGCGACTGCCGGCCCCCCCCCCCGCACCCGACCTTCTCCCCTCCGCCTCCCCCCTCCCTCCGCACTTCGCCTACCCCCCGCACCACCCCCCTCCCCCCAACCTCAGCTACACTCCCCTACCACACCTCCCCCTCCCGTCATCCCCCCCAACCCCCCTCCGCCCCCACCCCCCCGCCTGCGTCCCTACCCCCCCGCTCTGACGCCGTCATCACCCTGCCTCTACTCGACCCCCCCGCACACGATCCCCACCCGCCCTGACCACCCCGCCCCTTCCGAACCCCGCCCCGTCCCCCCTGCCGCTCTACGCGTACGTCCACTCGACGTCCTCCACCACCCCCGACCCCACCCCCCCTCCCCCCCCCCCCCCCTCCCCCGCCCCCCCGTCCTCCCTCCTCCCCTGCCCCCTCCCCTCCCGCTCTCCCTCCGCCCCCACCACCCCCCCCCCCGCCGTCTCCCCCCCTCGCACCTCTCCCCATCTCCCACTGCCCACTCACTCCACCCCCCCACTCCCCCCAACTCCCCGGACGCCCTCGCCCCCACACCAGCAACCCACCCCCCCCCCCCCCCCGCCCTACCCGCGCCACGCACCCCCCCCCCCCCCTGTCCCCACCCGCCGACCGCCCCCCCCGCTCGCCCCCTCTCCTCCGCCCACCTCCCACCCGCTCCCGCCGCACCCCGCGCACCCCCCCTAGTGCACCCTCACCCCTCCCCACCCACGTCTCGCACCCCTCCCGCCGCCCCCCCCGCTCTCTCTCTCTGCGGCCTCTCCCCCCCTCCGTCTCTCCCCTCCCACCCCTGCACCCTCCCGGCCCTCCCTCCCTACTCCACAACGCCCCCGCCCCCACTCCCTCGCCCTCCTCACCACACTGCGCTACCGCCCCCTCGTTTCCCGCCGTCACCTAACTCCCCATCCCTGCCTCTCCCGCCGTCCGTCGCGTATCCCCTCACCCCCTTCCCTGCCGCCACGCTCCCTCCTCCGTTCGCCTCCCACCCCCCTGCCCCCACCGCCACTACCTAACTCGCCTGCACCCCCCCCTCCCCCGACGCCGCCCGTCTCCCTCCACCCCCCTCCCCCCCCCACACCGTCCGCACCCCTCCCTTCCGTCTCCCCACACTCGCCCTCCCAAACCCCCCCCTCCCCGCCCCCTCCACCCCCGCCCCCCGCCGCTCCCCTACCAAGCCCCCCCCCCGGTCCCCACACCAGCGCCCACCACGCACCCCACCCCTCCTCCGCGCCACCGCCCCCTGCCCGCCACCCGCCTCTCCCCCCGCCCCCACCACCCTCACCTTCCCCCCCTCCCCCACCCACGCCCAACTTTCCCAGTGCCCTCACCTCTGCCCCTCCGACCACCCCACACCCTCCCGTCCCCCCACCCCGACCACGCTGCCCACTCCACTCCCCACTGCCGCTCCTCACTCCCCCCCGCCCCCTCCCATCCTAACCTCCACCCCACCCCTCCCCCGCCCCCAATCCGCCCAGACCCCGCCCATCCCCGTCCCCCTCCCTCGCACCACTCCTCACGCCACCGCCCCCGCCCCACACCCACCTCCTGTCTCTCCCCCCCCCCCCCTCTCCAGACCCCCCTCACCGCCTCCCCCTCTCCGCCCCCCCGCCACCGCCACCTCTCCGTCCCCCCCCCCACCGGCGCCGCCCCCCACTCACTCCACACCCCCACTCCCCCCCCCCACCCCGCAGCTGCCACCCCCCTCTCCCCCCCACCCCCCCACACCCTCCCATCTCCGTCTCCCACCCCTCCCCCTCTCACTCCCCCCACGCCCCCCCCAACCCCTCCCTCCCCTACCGCACGTCCTCTCCCACCCCCCCGCTTGCACCCCCCTTCCCCACACACACGCCCGCCGACCACACTCCCCTCTTGTCAACCCTCCCCCTTCGCCCCCTAACTCGTCTCCGCAACTCCTCTCCCCCCCCGCCTTCCCCCCCCACCCCCCCCGCTCACTCACGCTCCC
Organism: Atrina japonica; assembly: GCA_030159075.1. Classification (NCBI taxonomy): domain Eukaryota; kingdom Metazoa; phylum Mollusca; class Bivalvia; order Pterioida; family Pinnidae; genus Atrina; species Atrina japonica. The sequence continues at coordinate 886,730 of BROG01000097.1, forward strand.
TCGTCACGCCCCTCCTCGCCGTCCGCCCCGCCCCCCCACCTCTCCCCCACCACTCCCCCCCCTACCCTTCCCCCCCCCCAACCCCTCCCTGCGTCCTGCCGCCCCTGCCCCTCCCCCACCCCCACCTCCCGCAACCCCCCCACCCGCTCCCACGCGTCACCCTCCTCCACCCCACCCGTCCACCTCCTCCCCCACCCTCCCCACCACGTGCCCTTCCCTCACCCTCCCTCCCCCCCCCACCCCCCCGTGTGCGCCTCCGCCTCGTCCGCCCTCCCCCCTCCCCCCCCCCCGCCTCGCACCCGCCCGCACCTTCGCCACCCCCCTGTCTCGCCACCCCCCTCCCTCGCCCCCACTCGCTACGCCGCAGCCACTCCCCCCCTTCCCCGCCCCCTCCCCACCCGCCTCCCACGCGACACCCCACCCCCATACCCCAGCCCCACCGCCTACCCCCCCCCCCCCGCCCCCACCCCCCCCTCCACGCCCACCCCCCCGGCCCCCCCTCCTACTCCCACACACCACCTACCCCCCCCCCCCGCACCACGTCCCCCACACCCCCCCTCTCCACCACCCCCGCCCCCGCCCGCCTGCGCCTCCTCCCCACCTCCACCCAGCCACCCGGTTCCCCAACCGATCCCCCGTCCCCCCGCCCGCCTGCCCCCCCTCCCGCCCCCCCCACGCCGCACCACCCGACCTCACGACGTCCCCCGCACCAGCCTCCCCCCCCCTCCCCCCGCCTGACCTCCCCCCCCCCCCCCCCCACCCCGTCCTGCCCGCCGACGCACCCTCCCCTCTGACCCCCACCCCTCCCACGAGTTCCCCACACCCCACCTCCTCTCCCCCCGTCTGCGCTGCGTCCGCAACCCTCCCCCCCCCCACGCGCCCTCCCCTGCCCCCGTGCACCTTCTCCACCGTCCGCACGCTCCGCCCCCCCAACTCCCTCCCTCCCTCCCCCACGCACCTTCACACCCACCCCCTCCGCGCCCTCCACCCCCCCCTCCCTCTCGGCCCCTCCGCCCCTCCCCCCTCCCCCCCGCGCCACACCCCCACTCGCTCCCCGCGCCCCTGCTCCCCCTTACTCACGCCACCCCCCCGGAACACCACTGCTCCCCCCCCCCCTCCCAACTCCCCCCCCCCCCCCCCCCACCCCACTCCGCTGCAAACCCAGCGCCCCCCCGGTGCCCCCCGGACCCACCCCTCCCTCCCATCGACTTCCCCCGACCAACCCCCGCCGCCCCCCCCCCCACACCCTTCCCTCCCCCGACGTGCCCCCACCTCGCCCCTCCTCCCCCCCCCCTCACCAACGCGTGCCCCCGACTCTGTCCCCCTCACCACACTACTCCGTCTCCCCCCCCGCACCCGCACCATCCCCCCCCTCGCCCCCCCCGCCCCCTCCCTGACGCCGCCCGTCCCCACACCCTCCCCCCCCATCCCACACCGCACCCCCCCCCAGACTCCCGCGCTCGCTCCACGGCCACCTCCTGCCCCTATCTCCCCCCGGCCCTCCTCTCGGCCCAACCCCCTCACACCCCTCCGCGCCTGCTCCCCCCCCCCATCCACCAACTCCCTACCCTCACCCTCGCCCGGCCACCTCCCCCCACCCCCCCCCCTAAACGCGCCCGCCGGCCCCCCTCCACCCCCCCCTCCCCCCCCCGCCACCCCCCCCCACCCTTCGCATCGTCCCCTCCCCCTCCCTCCTCCCTCCCCCCCCCGTCCTCCTCCCCCTCCCCCGCTCCCCCTCCCTGCCCTACTTCCCACCTCCCCGCCCCCCCCCACTTCCGACCTACCGCGCTTCACTCCACTCCCAACTTCCCCCGTCTCCACAACCCGCCACCGTTCCCCACACCACCCTCCCACGACCCCCCCGCTGCCCCCCCCCCTTCTCCCCGCCGCCACCCCCCCCCCCCCCCCGCCCTCAACCCGCCACGCTCCGCCCCATGCCTGCCACCTCGCCCTCACGCCCCTGCCCCCACGGTCCGTCGCCTCCCTCAGCCGCCTCTCCCACCTCCCGCTCCCCCCCCCGGTCCTCACCGGCGCCCCCACCCTCCAACCCTCCTGCCACTCCCCCACCACTCCCACTACCCCCTTCCCCCCTACACCCCACCCACCCCTACCGCCCCCTCCTCTTCTCCCCCTCCTCGCCCCCGCACACACGGCACACCAACCCCGTCGCCCCCTGCCTCCCCGCCATGTCCCACCCTCGCCCTACCCCTCCCCCGCCCCTGTCTCCCCCCCCCCACCACCCCACCCCGTCCCCCCCCTCCCCCCCTCTCTCCGTCCCCCCGTCCTCCTCCCTAACGCACCGACCACCCCCACGGCCCCAACTGCACCAACCACTCCTCTTTTTCACCACACCTCCTTCCGTCACCCCCCGCCGGACCTCACCTCCCACCCCCCCCCCATTCCCCCCACCTCCGTCCGTGCCGCCCCCCCCTCCCCCTACCCGCCGCCCGCCCACCCGCGACCGCCCGCCACCCCCCCCCCCCCGCGCACACCCCCCCCCCGCCCTTTCCCTCCCCCGCAACCCCCTCTTCCCCCCCCAACGTACCCCTCTCACCCCACCCTCGCGTCCCTCCCCCTAGCTGACCCCTTCCCCCCTCCCCGTCACCTACCCCTTCCTCCTCCCCCCCCGACCCCCCCTCCGCCTCCCTCTCTACCGGTCGCTCGAACCACCTCTCAGCCACGCTCTCTCCACAACCCCTGACCCCTTCCCCACCCGGTCCCCCAGGCCTCACCCCATCCTCCTGTCGCGCTCTCCGTCTGTTCCCTACCCCCCAATCCCCCCACTCCCCCGCCCGCACCCCCCCCTCCTCGGGCCCCCCTCAACGCCCGCCCTCTACCCCGCCACTCCCTCTCCCCCCCCCCCCTGCCTACCCTCGCCCTTCCCCCCCCCCCCCCCGCGCACCGCTCTCCCCTCCTCCCTCCCCCCCCTCCCCTCTACCCTCCCCCCGCTATCGCCGCCCCCGTCCCCCCGCCCGCACCGGCCATCTACTCCCCCACGCTCGCCCCCCCCCCCCCCCCCTCGCCTCTCACACCCTCTCCCTCGCGTGACCCCCGCCCCCCCCCTCGACGTCCCCCTGCCCTCCCCCCCCTGCCACCCTTCCCGCTCACCTCCCCACCTCCTCCCAACCCCCAGCTTCCACCCCCTCCCCCTCCCTCCCCCTCCACGCCACCCCCCCTCACTTCCCCCCCCCCCCACCCCCCTCACACCCTGCCTCACCTCCCGCTCCCCTCCCCCCGACCCCCCCCCCCCCCCCTCCCCCCCTCCACACCCAGCCCCTCACCTCCGCCTCACCTCCCCCACACCCCCCCCCCCCTGCGCCTCCAACTTTCCCCCCCCCACCCACCAGCCCCCTCCCCCCACTTTCTCACCCCTCCAACCCTCACCTCCCCCCGAGCCCCCACCACCCGCCCTCCCCCCACCTCGCGGTCCCCCCCCTTCCCCTCCCCACCACCCCTCCCCCCCCCCATGCCTCCTCCGACCCACCCCCCCCTGCCCGCAAACGCACTAGCCCCCCACCCGCGCACCCCTCCTCCCGCCCCCCCGCACCTCCCGCCGGTCGCCCCCCACTCTCCCCCGTACGTCCACTACCCTCACCACACCCTCTACCGCCTCCCCCCCGGAACACTTCCTCCCCCCCCTCGAGCCACCCCCCTCCCCCCCCCTCCCCCCCATGCGTCTTCTACCCGCGCTCTCGCTCCGCATCTCTCCTCTGCCCCCCCCACACCCCACCCCCCCCTCGTCGCGCGCCCCCCGCCCTCCCCCCCCCCCTCCCCCGCTGTCACGCACCCACGCCCCTCCCCCGTCCCCCCGGCCTCCCTGCCCCCTCCCGAACCCTACCAACCGCCTCGCCTCCCCACCACGCCCCCCCGGCCCTCCCCCCGGCCTCCGCCCCCCTCCCCCCCAACCCCCCCCCGCCCCCCCGCCCAGAGCCCCCCCCCTCCACGCCCTCCTCCCCACACCCCCCCGCGGCCCGACCACTCCACCGCCCACGCCCCGCCTGCTCGCCTCGACCCCCTCCCGCCCCTCACCCCCCCTCCCCCCACCCCAACCGCCCCGCCCGTCCCCCCCCCCCGCCGTCCCCACCCGACCACCCACGCACCCCCGCCCCCCGCCCCCCCCCTCCTCCTCCCTCCCCCTCTCCACCCCCCTTCTCCTCCGCCCCCCCCCCCCCACCCGCACCCCGACCAACCAACCACCCCCCCCCCCCACGTCCCTCTCCCTCGCCCCTCTACGCGAACCCTTCACCCCCTTCACTCACCACCTCCGCCACCCAAGTACCACCCCTACCCGCTGCCCCCACCCTTTCCCCCTCACCTCCGCCGCCCTCCACCCTCCCTCCCCTTACCTTCCCACCCCCCCGGCCACACCACCCCACCCACCCTTACCCGCCCGCCCCCCCACGACCCCCCGCCTGCCACCACGCACCTCTCTCCCACCCCGTCCCCCCCCCCCCCGCGACCCGCGCCCCCACCCCCCCACAACCCCATCACTCGCCCCGTACAACCCCCTCCCGCACCCGCCTTCCCTAACCCTGCCAACCCCCCACGCCCCTGACGCCCCCCCCGCGCCCTTCCCCACCCCCCACACCCACCACTCCCCCTCCACCAACCCTCCTCAATCCTCCCACCCCGCTCCCTCCCCACAACCGACCCCCCCCCCCCCCACCGCCCACGCCGCCCCCCACCACACCTCCCGCCCCCTGCGACCCCCCCCTCACTCCGTACCCCCACGTCCCCTCTCGACGCCCCTCCCCCTGCGTTTACCTCACCCCACACTCCCCCCTTTTTCCCACCTCTCTTCGTCCCCGCCTCTGCCTCCCCTCCCACCCCCACCGCTCACCACTAAAACCCCGCAAAACTTGTCCCCTTACCGCCCCCACCTCCCCCACCTCTAAGCGCCCCCCGCCCACCCTCCCCCCCACCTCGACCCCTACCCCCCCTCCGCCCCCAACACCACCGTCCTCACTCCTACCGCTGCGCACCCTCCCCCCCCCGACTACTTACCTCCCGTCCTCACCGCCCACACACCTTCCCCCACCACTCCCTCCCCTCTCCCCCCCCCCCCCCCTCCCCGCCCAACGCGCTCTCCCCTCTGTCCCCCGCCCCCCCCCTACCTATCACCACCACTCTGCGCTGCGCCTCCAGCCACCCTACCCCGCCCCCGCCCCCAAGACACCGGTACCTTCCGGCCCCCCTCGACAGCCACCCCTCCCCACCCCCCCCCGCTCCCAGCCCACCCCCTCGCCTCCCCCCACTACACCCCCCCCCCCCCCCCACACCCCCGGTCCCCCCCGACCCCCGCGCCCCACGCCCCCCCACCCCTCCTTACTCCCATACCGCCTCATACCCGCCACCCACCCTACCCCCACCCACCCCCGCCCTGTCTCCCACCCCTCCCCTCCTGCCCTCCTCCCAACACCCTCTCCCTACCCTCTCCCGCCGCGCTCCCCCCCCCCCCCCTACCTACACCCCCTCGTCCCCCTCAGCCGCCCACCGCCTCCCCCCCCCCTCACCTCGCCACCCCCACAACCACCCCCCACACACCTGCGCCCACCCTACCGCCCCTCTCCTCCTGCCGCACCGCCGCCGCCCCCGCGACCTCCGCTCCTCCCCCACCTACCCCCTCTGTCCCCCGCCCCTGCCACCCAGCCTCCACCCTAGTCGCCCCGCTACACCGCCACCCGTCCCCCGCCACCCACACACACCGCACCCCCCCCGACTCCCTACGACCCCTCTTCAACTCTTAACTCCCTCCTCTCCGCCGCCTGGCCACCGACTCACCGCCCCCAACCGCCTAACACCCGCCTCGACCCCCCGCGCCCCCCGGGCCCCCCACACCCACACCGCCACACTGTCCCCCACCTGGTCTTACTGCCCCCCGCCCACACTCCTCCCGTGACCGTCCTATACCCCCCCCCAACCATACCCTCCCAACCCCCCCACACACCCTGCTACCCCCCCCACGTCACACATGCCAGCCCGCCCGGCCGCCCTCCCCGCCACCTCCCCCCCCGGACCCCCCCCCCCCACGCCCGCTCCCTCCCACTCCCTACGACCGACCCTCCCCGCCCACCCCCGCTCCCCTCGTCACACCGACGACCTCCCTGCTATCCTCCTGCCCTCGGCCGCCTGCACTACCTCTCACTCTCGCCCCCTCTCGCCGCCTACGCCCACCTCCTCACTCTACACTACTACCCCCCCGCCCACCCCCGTCCGCCGCACCCCTCCTCCCTCCCATTCCCCCCCCCTTCCTCACTGTCGTCCCCCCCCCAACTCGCCCGTCCCCGGATCCCGCCACACGGCCCCTACCCGCCCCCCCCCGTCCCGCCCCCTGCCACCCCCACCTGTCCCCTCCCCCCACGCCCCTCCCCCCTACTTCCCCACGCCCCCGCCACTACTCCGCCTACCCTCGCGCGCTCCCCCCCACCCGACTACCCTTCCGCGCTCCACGCCCCCACCCGCCCCACGCAGCCCCCCCCGCCCACCTTACACCCCCCCACCGTGCCCCCAACCACCACCGCCTCCCCCCACCCCCTCCTCTCCCCCCCCCCTCGCGCCGGCCTCTGGCTCCCCTCCGACCCTGTGCTTCCTGCCCCCCGCTTGTCTATGTGGCTACACCGCCCGGACCCTTGCCCCCTTACCCCTCCCCGCCCACCCGCTCCCCCCCACTACTCCCCCCCTACCTCCCCCCTCCCCACCCCCCACCGCCCCCTGGTCAGTCCGGCGGACCCCTCCCGTCCCCCTGCGCCTCCCACCTTTACATGCTGCCACACCACCCGCGACCCCCTCCAACCGCTCCTCCCAACCCACTACACCCCGCCCCCGTCCACCACACCCCCCGCCCACTTCATGACCCCCCGCACCGCCCCCTGGCCCCCACCCCCCCACCCCCCCGCCCCTTCCTCACCCCTGTGCTCACCCCCCACCTAACCCCCCCCCCCACTTACCCTCTCCACCCCTCCCATCTCCACACCCACTCCGTCCTAAACTCCTCCACCCCCCCCACACCCCTTCTCACCCTCTGCTCACCCCCCTCCCACTCCCCGCGCGCCCACCGCCCACGCCACCCCCTCTCCTCCCCCCGACCCCCCCCAGCCCCTCCCCCCCCCCCCAGACCGCTCCCACCCACCTCCCTCCCTCATTCCACCGATCCACCTTCCGCCCTGTCTGCGCCCCCCACCTGCCCCCCGCCCCTGTCGGCCTGCCCCTCCTCTCCCCGAGCATGCCCCTCCTGGCACCCCTCCACGCGTCCCTACCCCACCACCCCTCCTGCCCGCCTACTCCACCCCCGGCCCCCCTACCAATCCCCCCGCCCGTTGCGCACCCGTACCCCCACTCCATCACCGCCACCTCGCACGCCACCCCGCCACCCCGCCTCTCCTACTCCCCCCTCTCCCCGCCCCCGCTCCCCCCCCGCCCCGCCCTCCTACTTACTCCCTTGCCGCCCCCCCCTTAACACCCACCCCACGCCCCCCGGCCCTCCTAACGCCCACCCCCCTCGCTCCTACACACCTCCCCGTGATCCATCGTACTCCCCCACTCCTACTCCACCCCCCGAGACCTTCACTACCGCCCCCTCCCCCCCTCCCTCTCACCCCCACCCCCCCCCTCCCCCCCACCCCCACCTCTCTCCCTCACCTCCCGTCCCCCCTTCTCCAACCCCCCCACTCTCCCCCTGCTACCCGTCCACCCCCGCCCCACCCCGCCACCCCCCCCCTCCCAGTTTCCTACGCGCTGTCTCCCTCCCCCTCCCTGCACCCACTCCCATCCCACCCACTAACCCTGACACCCCCTCCCCCCTCCTCTGCGCCCCTCACGTCCCCCTCCTCCGCACCTCCCGTCTGCACCGTCCGCCGCACCACCTCCCGCCGTCTCTCGCCCTCCCTGTCCCACCTCGCGCGCCCCCTCACTCGACCTCCCACGCTCCCCGCCCCCTCCCACCTGCCACCCTGCCACCAACCCTCCCCCACACACTGGTCCGCCCCACCAACACACCCTCTCTCTCCACCACCTGCTCCTCCCCTCCCACCCCCCCCCACTCCCCCCTACCCCCCCCTCGCCCACTGCCACGGCCACCCGCCACCCCCCCGCCCCCACCGACCCCTCCGCCCCGCCCCACTCCCCTCCCCCCCCCTCGCCCCCACCCCACAGACTCCCTCCTCCGCCCCACGCAGCCCTCCCCTACCCCCTCTACCTACCCAACCCCCCCGAGTCACTCACCGCCAATCTGCCCCTCGTCCTCCCTTCCACCCCCCTCCACCCTGCCTGCCGCCTTCTCCCCCCCCCTCCCCCCCACCCCCCCTCGCGTCCCCCCCGCCTCTACCCCGACGCCACCCCCCGCCCCGCCCTCCCCCACCGGTCCCCCCTCCGCACCTCCCCTCCCAGTCCCCCTACTCCTCACCCCCCCCTCCCTCTCCCTCCCCGCCCCCTGCCTCTCCCCCACCACGACACTCCACCACGTTGCCCCCGACTCCCCCCGTCCCTCAACCTCCCCCCCCCTCCCCCCTCCCCCGCGCCCCCGATGCCAACCCACCCCCTTCCCTCTGTTCACTCCCGCTCCTCCACTCTCACCGCCCCTTCTTCACCCCCACACCCCCCGGACCCCTGGCCTGCACCACCCGACGGACCCCGCCCCCCCACCGATCCCCCTCTCCCCCTCCCTCCCCCCCCCCTCCCCCGCCCCCTCAGCCCGCCCTCTCTCCCCCTCTCACCCTCGCCACACACCCTCCCGTGAGCCAGCCCCCTCCCTGCCGCCCCACCTCTCTCCCCCCCCTTCGGCATCCCCGTCCTCCACCCCCCCCCGCATCCCGCCCCCTTCACCCCCTACCGCCCCGCCCTTCCCCTACCTCGCCGCCGCCTCCGCCCACACGCCCCTCCCCCCGCTCCCGCCCCCCCCTCGTCCCGGACGCCACACCCCCCGCCGCTCACCCATGCTCCCCCCCCCTCCCCCCTTCCTCCCTTCGCCCCCCCGCCCCCCACCCCCCCCTCCCCCCCGCCTGCCTTCCACCCCCACCACACGCCCACACCCACCGCCTAACCCCTGCCCTCCCTACCGCCCACACACGCCCCACTCCACTCACCACCCCACCTGCCCCCCTCCTCACCCCCCCCGCATCCCCCCCGCCTGACACTACCCCGTCCCGCACGTCCCGCCCCCCCCCAACTCGCGCCCCACGCACCGTCCGGACACCCCCCCACAGCCATCCCCCACCCGCCGCTCACCCGCCTCCCCTTGCGCCCCCACCGGCCCCCCCCCGCCGCCCCACTCCACCAGCCAAACCCCACCGTCCACCCACCCCCCCACCCCGCCTACCGACTCCCACTACCCCCCCCCCCCCCACCCCCGCCCCCCTACTTCCTTCACCCCCCCTCTCCCGCCTCTCCTACCCCCCACGCCGCCTCCCCCACCCTATACCGCCCCCGCACCCCCCCCTGTGCCACTGCCGCTCAACCCCTCACTCACGCCCCCAGCCCCGCCCACCCCCCCCCCCCCCCAACCGCCTACCTCCCCCCGACGTCACGCCCCCTACACACCCCCACACCCCGCCCTCTCCGCGCAACCACCGGCCCTCACCGAACCGTCCCCCTCGACACGTGATTGGCCGCTCCCCACCCCACCTGCCCCGCCCCCCCCACCCTCCACCCCAACCCCCTGTCTCTCCCACTCCTCCCCCCCTCCACCCCCCCCGCTTCCCCCCCGACTACCCCAACACACCTGCTCCCCCCCTACTACCGCCGCCCCCCCCCCCCCCCGAACCCCACGCCGCCCCCCCGCCCCCCCCCTCTTCCCCCTGCCGGCCGCCCAGTCCCACCCCCCACCTCCCTCCGGCCCACCCGCACTCTCCTCACCGCCCGTACTCTCTCCCCTCTCTCATCCCTGTTCCCCCTCCCTCCCCGCCCCGACCCCGGCCCGACCCCCCCCGCTGTAAACCCCCCGCCGCTGCCCCCACACCTCTGCCCCATCCCCCGCCCTCCTCCGGCGCACACCCCCCACCCCGCTCTGCACAACCCCCCTCCCCCGCCCTGCCCCCCCCCCCACCGCCCACGCCCCAGCTCTCCCCCCCCCCCCCGACCCCTAAACCACCCTGCGCCCGCCTTACCCCCTCACCCCCACCTCCCCACCCCCCCGCCCCGACGCACACCACCGCGCGACCTTACCGTGAGCCCCCCACCGTTCCGTCCAACCCCCCCCTCCCCTCACCACACCGCGCCCCTCCCCATCACCCTCCCCCCCCCACGCACCCCTCTCTTCCCCACCCACGCCCCTCACGCAACTCTCAACTGCGCCCCGCCAACCGCCCGACCCCCTACCCCTCCTCACACGCCTCACCTCACACTCGCCCTTCCCCGTCACCACCCCCCCCTCCCCCACCCTCTCCGACTCACCCCACCACACGCGAGCACCCCCTCCCCCCCCCCCCCACTCACCCCCCCACCCAGCCCCCCGCGGACGTCCCCGCTCTTCGCACCCGCCCCTACCTCCTCCTCACCACCTCCACTCCGCCGTCACCCTCCCCCCCCCCCACCCCGTCCCCCCCCACCCAACCCCCGCCCTCAGCCCCACCACCCCCCTCCCCCACCGTCCTACCCAGCTGCAGCCCACCTTCCACCCTTGCCCCCCCCCCCACCCCACATTCCCCCCGCCCGCCCTGCTCCCCTGCCACCCACTGCCCCCCCAGCTCCCCCCTGACTCCCCCCCTCTCACCCCGTCGGCCCGGTCCCCATCACTCGGACTCGCCCCCCACCTCACTACCCTTACGCGCTACTCGCTACTCTCCCTTCCCCCCCTCCCCCCCCGCCCCCCCCCCTCACGCCCGCCGTCTCGCCCCACCCCCGCCCCCCCCCCCCCCCAGTCCCCCTCCGCCCACTCCCACCTTGGCCCACTCACCGTCCACTACCCCCCTACCCGCACCCTGCCCCACACCCCCCCACCCAGCCCCGTACACCCACCCACCGCGTCCCGACCCGTCCCGCTTCCCCCACTCACGTCTTCTCACCCCCCGTCACGCTCTCCCTCCCTCACACCCCTACCCCACCCCCCCCCCGTCGCCCCCCTTCTCTCAGAACACGCTCGCCCGCTACCTCCCCCCTACTCACCCACCGTCCCCCCGTGCCCCCTCGCTAGTCCCCACACCCCTCCGCCCGACCCGTCCTCCCTCGCGCCCTCTCCCACACTCCCACCCCCGGTCCACCTACCCGCCCCACCGTCCCCCTCCCAACCCTTCATCCAAATACCCTCCCCAAAAAATAAAAAAAACCCCCGTCCTGCACACCCGATACCCCCCCCACCCCGTCCCCATCGCCCCCTCCCCCCACTCCCCTTCTCCCACAAACCCACAACCTCCCCCCCCCGCCCCCCCTCCTCCCCCCGCGCCTTCCCACCCCCTGCCCCCCACATGCGACCCCCCTCCCCTTCCCACTCCTCACCCCCTCCGCCCGCCGTTCGCCGCCTCTCTCACCCCCCCAACACCCCCCCCCCCCCCACACCCCCCTCCCTTGCCCACGACCCACACTTCCACCCCGCCCTTTCCCCTCCCCGCCCACCCCTCCCACGCCACCGCCCCCCACTTCACCCCCCCCCCCCACCTCCGCACGCCCCCCCCCCCGCATCCCTCTCCGCTCCCACTCCTCCGCCAGCCCCCCCGACCCCCCCCCCCCCCGCCCCCCTCTCCCCCGGCCCCCCCCTCCCCCCCCGCCCCCCCCCCTCCCTGCAGCCGCCTATACTCGAAGCCTCACCACCTCCCCCCACCCACCCACCACCCGTCCCCCGCGCCCTCCTGAGCGCCAACACCCCTCTCCCCGCTCTGGGTGACGGACCGTCCGCCGCACCCTAACACCCACACCCCCCCCCGTCTCCCTTACACTGCCTACCCCCCCCCTTCCACCTACCCCCCCCCGCCACCCACCCGCCTACCTACCTCCCCCTCCTGTCTCCTCTATCCCACCCACCCCACCCACCCCCCTCCACTCGGCCCCACCCCGCCCGCTCCTCCCTCGTACGCGCAACCGCCAACCGTCCCCTCCCCCTACCCCGCGTGACGCTCCCCCCGCCTACCTCCCACCCTCGCCTCTCTCCCACCTCCACACCCCTCCCCCCCCTAGCTCCCGCCTCGTCCCTCGACCACCACCCCAACTACTCCCCCCCTGCCCCTCCGCCCACCCCTCCACCCCACTCCCGCCCCCTCCCCCCCTGCGGCCCACCTCCCAACCCATCCCGCGCTCCTCCCGCCCCCCCGAGCCCACTCCACCCCACCGCTGCCGTCCCACCAACTACTCCCCCCACCCTACGAACACCCCCCCACCCCGCCCACCCCCGCACCCCCCACGTCCCTCCCCCCCCCCCCGTGCCCACCCGCCAGCCCCACTACCCCCGACTCCGCTGCCCCCCAGACCTCCCGTCGTCACCCCCCGCTTGCCACTCCCCGATGCCTCCCCAGCCCGACCTCCCACAACCACCGTTTGCCTGAGCCACTACACTCGTCCCCGCCCACCCCGGAACCCACCTGTCGCCCCCCCAACCACCAACCCCCTCCCCCACCACCCCCCCCCCCCCCCCGTGTGCCCCCCCCCGCCAGCGCACACCCCCCCTCCCTCGACCCCCCCCCTCCCTCCCCAGCCCCCTACCGTCCCCCCCCCCCCGTCCCCCCTACCCTTTCCTGACCACCTCCCTCCCTTCTCGCTCCCTGTCCCCACACCCCCCTTACCCCCCCTTCCCCGACCCCCACCCGTTCACCCCTCCTCCCGACTCCCCACCCGCCTCTCCCCCCTACCCCCCCTCCCCCCCTCCCCCCCCCCCACCACCCCGCCCGCCAACCCCCCCACAGCTCTGCCCATCCACTCCCACCGCCCCCCCTCCCCACCGCCCCCTCGCTCCCCGCCACACCCCCCACCCTAACCTACCCCGGCCCTGCTGCTCCCTACCACCCCCCCCTCCCCACACCTCACCCACCGTGCTTCCCCCCGCTGTTCGCCCCCGCGTACCCCCCACCCTGCCCCCGTCCCCCTTACCCCCCCCCTCCCGGCGACCCCTCACCCCGCCTTCACCGCCCCCCCGCCGATCCCCCCCCTCCCCCCTCCTCCACCCCCCCCGTCCCCTCCGACCCTCACCCCAGCTCCCCGTCCAACGACCCACATATACCGTGTACCCCACCCCCCCAACCCCCCACCCTCCCACCACATCCCGCACACACCCTCGACGCCGCACTCCCAGACCCCCCTCCCTAACACCACCATCACCCACCTCCCCCCCTACCTCCGACCCCTCCCTCTACCCCCTCACCCGCGCACCCTCCCCCACCCGTCGCAACCCACCGCTGTCCCCCACCCGGTCCCCGCCCCACCCAACCCCCCCTCGCCTCGCCTCCCCACCTACCGACCACTGTTCCCACCGCCGCTCACGCCCGCCCCAGCTCCCCGCTCTTCCCTCCCTCCCCCTTCACCTCTCGCCCCGCCCCCCCGCACCCTCCTCTCCTCCACGAACCCGCCACCAACGCCCCTCGCCCTCCCTCCCGCCCGCCCGCCCGTCCCCCTCCCTCACCGTCACGCCTCCCCCCCCTGCACATCACCCCACAACCCATAACCCATCCACCCCCTCCCCCTCGCCCCACACCCGCCGTCGGCGCCCCCACCCCCCCCCCCCCCCCCACCGCCCCCCTCTACTCCCACACCGCCCTCAACAACCTCCACCCCCCCCCCTTCTCCACCCCCCCACCCCCCCACCTCACCGCCACCTTCCCCGTTCACCCGCCTCGCCTTCTCTTCCCCCCCCTTCTCCACCTACCTCACCCTCACTCCCCCGTGCCGCCCCCCACTACCCTCGCCCCCGCCTCTCCCCGCCTCCCTTGCGCTCCCCTTCACGTGCCGCCACCCCCCGCCGCCCCCGTCCCCACCCACCCGCCCCCCCCCAGCCACCCCCCCCCGCCTCCACTCCCCGCCCTCCACTCCCACCCCCCCCCTCCCACCCCCCCACCCCCGCCCCCCCAACAGCCGTCTCCCCCCTCGCAACCTGACCGACCTACCGCCCCCCCCCACCCTCACACCCACCGCCCCCCTCGCATCGCCCCTCCCTCGCCCCCAACGTCGTCCTCCTCTCACCCCCCCCCCTCCTCGACCCCGCCCCCCCCCCCCCCCCTCCCACTCGGCAACCCTTCCCCTCCCGCCCCACCCTCACCCTTTACGTACTTGCCCACCACTTCCCCTCCCCCGACGACAAGCTAACACCCCCCATCCCCCCCCGCTCTGTCTCCGTCCGGCACCTCACACCGCCTCCCACTCCCCCCCCCTCCCTGCACGTCTCTCCCCACTCCCCCCTCCTGCCCCATACTCCCTCCCCCTCGCCCCACCCCCTCCCCACCCCCCTCCCGCCCCGCTCTCGCGTCCACCCCCTTGATCGCCACTCCGCCCTCTCGACACCTCCCCTCCCCCGCCCCCCCACCCCCTTCACCCCCCCCTCCCTGCCCACCTCAAAAAATCACACCACTCCGCCACTCCATGCCACGTCCCACCTCGACCTCCCCACCCCCTCCACTACCCCGCCCCACGGCCCCCCCACCCCAACCCCGCCTCCCTCCCCCCTACACCCCCGCCCGCGACCACCCCCCCGCCCTCGAACCTGCCCCACCCCCCGCCCCCCCGCCTCCCCCCCCTCTCACCTCACCCTCGCCCCCCCCCCCGCCACATCCCGACACCCCCGTCCCCGGCCCTCACGCCCGCACCGTCCCCGCGCCCCCCCTCCCGACCGCTCCCCCCCCCCCGCCCTGCTCCCCCCCCTCCCTCCCCCACTCGCCCTCCACCCCCCACACTCCGACGCCCGACGTCCGTCGACCCAACCCCCCTCTGCCCCACCACCCACCCACGGCCCTCCCCCTCGCTCTTCACAACCCCCAACACCCCCCTCTACCCCCCCCCCCCAACTTCCCACACCACCGCACGTCACGCCCTGCCCCCGTGCCACTCACCCCCGCCCCCGCCCCCCGCCTCCACCCCCGCACCTTTCCCCACACTGCCCCACCCGCCCCCTAGCCCCCCCCCCTCCTACCCCCCGCTCCGGCGTTGCCTCCCCTCCCCACCCTCACCCTGCCCGACGCGCCCCCCGTGGCAACCTCCACTGCAGCTCACCCGTCCTTCCTTCCCGCACACCTACCCCCCGCCTCCGTGCCCACCCCCCACCCACCCGGCGCCTCCTACACCCCCCCCCTCTCCTCCCCGTGTAACCCCTCCTCACCAGACACCCCTCGCCCACACCCCCCCCTTACCCCGCTCACCTCACCACAGCATCCCGCACACCCTTCCCCATGCCCAACAACCCCCCCACCCCCACCCTCCCCCCACACCGACCCGCCCCCCCCCCCCCCCACCCCATCCGCCCCGACCTCCGGCCCCGCCCCTTCTCCTCGCTCCCTTCTCTCCGCCTCCGCCCTCCTCGCCAACGACTCTGCCTCCCTCCCTCCACGCCCTCCACTCCCCACCTTCACCCCCTGCACCCCTACCGCCGACCACACTACATCACCCCCACCCCCTCACCACCTCCTGCACCCCGACCCCCCCCCCCCCCAGCCCCCCCTTCTCCCCTCGTCCCAACCCCCCCCCCCACCCGCAGATCCCCACTCCCGCGCTTCCGCTGGGCTTGCCCCCCCTCACGCTGCACCCTCCGCCACAACTCTCGCCCCCTGTGCCCGCCCATCCTCCCCCTCCCTTACTACGCACCCCCCGACCTGCCCCCTCTCCTGCTCCCCCCCGACTACACCACCCCCTCCCCGCACTCCACTACCCCTCCTGCACACGCGTCCTCTCCCCTCCGCCGCCCGCACCCCCACCCAACCCTACGCCGCCCCTCCCTCACCCTCGTCTCTCCTTCCCCACTGCTCCCCTCCCCCTCACGCCCTCCCTCCCCCCTATCCTCCACCCCCCCTCCAACCGCACGACCCTGGACCGCCCCTCCCTTCCCGTCCCCCTCGCCCGCCGCTCCCCGCCCCACCCCTCTCCCCGCGGCGCTCCCCCCTTCCCACGCCCACCCGCCCCTGCCCCCCACGCGCCACCTCCCCCCCTCCCCCGCTCCCCCTCCCCCCTACCCCTTCGCGACCCACCTCCCCACGCCCCCTCCCCTCCCCTAACGCCACCCCCGCGCCCCTCCTTCACCGCCCACCCCCCCCCATGATTCCTCTGACCCCCCGCCAGCCCGCCGCCCTCCCACCACCCTCTCCCTCGCTCTGCCCCCGCTCCCCCCCCCATCTCCAGGGATGTGATAGGGTGATTTAAATTTTACTGTTCGCAACCTAACAACCACTAAAACCGTACCACGCGCCACGCACGAGAAAGTAGAGCAACGCACGTAAAGACGCCCTAACACGCACTACACAAAAACCTAGAACCACGACAAACCCACAGCAACTAGACCCCAATACAGCACAACATACAATCCCACCCCCACCCAATCCCTCCAACCACGGCTACTCAACACTCAACCTAGCCCAACAACACCACCAGCAACCAAAACACGCTACACATAAATCCAAACAAACAAACTACAACCCCAAGTCCATCTAGCTGCAGACTACGACGAACAAGCAGAGAGACGACATGCAAGAGGACGAACGAGTTAAAGAAAAACACAAAAAACAATCGCAGAAGAAGACACTGAACACTCTAAACAGTAAAGCACGGCCACCACCGCTACACCCCCTCCGCAACCCACCACGACCACCCTCCCCCCACAACACGCGCCAGCCAGCTCCAGCGCCCCCATCCAAACCAAACCAACCCTACCCTCCCCACCAGAAAACACCACACCTATAAACACGTAACCACCTACTCCACAGACATGGAAGAAAGACGCGACCACACACCGAGCCCAAAACCCACAACGGAGACCAGAACCGCAACCGACTGCACCCTCGAACAACGAAATCAACACACACACCGCCACAACCCCAAGAACCCTCCAACACCGCCTCCCGAACACCAAGTAGACCAGAGACACAAAACCGCGCCCGCATGACAGGACCTAAAGGGCAGCATAAAACAGCCGTCGACAGGCATCGAAACACATAGACACTGCAAGAAAACAAAAAGAAACAAAAAAAAGCGAAAAAAACAAGAATAGCGAGGCAAAAAGACAAACATAAAATGGAACACAGAAGGAGCAAAGATCAGAAAGCAACCGTAAAAAAAATAAAAAAGAAAAAAATCGTATAAACAACGCAACAAAAGCGACAAGAAGAAGCGCTTACAGAAAAAAAAAATAAAAAAAGACAAATAAAAAAATTAAAAGTATAAAACCCAAAAAGAAATAGTAGAGAGAAAAACAACTACGAGAAAAGAGAATTAGCCATGGAGCGCGAACAAACGAAAAACAAACAAAACCACAACCCACAAACACCCACAAAAACAAGATAGTAAGAAGAAGACACGAAGCACAAAAAGCAGGAGACAAAAAAAGAAGAAGATACCCAAAAACGAATATACAACAAAACTACAAATAAGAACAAGTATAAAACCTAAAGAAGAGTCACCATACCGCACCCATCAAATCCAAACCCACCAGACGCGAACGAACCCACAAACGAAACGCATAGAACTAGAACCCACAACAAAAGAACATAGTCGAAACAAAGAAGAAAATACGAATAAACACTCATAAAGGACAAAACTAGCAGCCCCAGAACATCAAAGCTATTAAAAAGAAGAAGAAGACAGAAAAACAAACACACAATAAGCCCCAAAGAGAACAAAACTTAGTAAAAGCCAAACAAAAAAAAAGAAGAAAGAAAAGGGAGATTGAAAAAAGAAAAAAAAATCATCAATAGCAGAAAAGAAAAATAGCAACACCACAACAAAAGAAAAATTAAAACCAAAATAAGCAAACAGCAACAAGAAAGAAAAATAAGAGAAAAGACAAGCAAACCTACAACGAAAATAAGCACCCACACCGAACCGCAAGGAATAAAACAACCAAAAGAACTAAATAACAGTAAAAACGCGCGACATACGCCCCGCACAGCAACGAAACAACACCACACCCACCCCAGCCACCCCACCAGACTGAGACGACAGCAACCAACAACGACCGAAGGAACCCACGCAAACCGCCACGCCAGTTAAACACCGCCAAGACCCAGCCCCTGACATCACGCACTCTACCCAAGACACAACTACACGGAAAGACTCCAACCCAACAAAACAAGACAAAAAAATAAAGATAAACTCCCCCTCCTCCGACAGATCACAAAACAACCACAGTAACGAAGAGAAATTCACCCAAGGCCGGAAAACGGACACACCACCCCCCAAAGGCCACGAACTAGACACAAATGACACAAAAAAAGCCGCGAGACGAATCACCCAACCAAAACGACCACAGCAACTTAACCAGCATACAAAAGCCAAAGACCCCGCCAACCCTCCCCAGCAAACCAAAGAATAAAGCAAATATACCCAATAACAAGTGGAAAATACGCATTAGAAAAAGACAAAAGAAACACAGCAAATCACAAACAAAAAAGCCTCCGAAAGGCGATAAGATACAAACACAGAAATAAAAGGAAAGTAACAAAAAAATAAAGAAAGCCAAAAAAACAAACGATAGAGATAAGAAAAGAAAAAAATGAAAAAAAAAGAGAAAAAAAAAACAAGTAAAATAAAATAAAACAATAAATAAGTAAGATAGAGATATAAGAAAAAACAGACGAAAAAGAGAGAGTAAAAAAAAGAACAAGATTACAACAAAAGGAAACAAAAAGAAAAAAAAAAGCAGAAAGAAGAAAATAAAATAAAAAGAGTAAAAGAAAAAGAAAAGAAAAATTAAAGGAAAGAAAGAAGAGGAATAGAAAAGCGAAGAAGAGAATAAAATCGAAAAAAGGGGAAAGAAAAAAAAGATAAAGATGTAGAATAAGTAAAAAAAAGAAAAAAAAAAAAAAAGATAAAAAAAAGAAATTATAGAGGAAAAAAAGGATAAAAAGAAGAAAGCGGAACGAATACAGAGAAAGAAAGAAATAAAGAAAGAAAGAAAGAAAATAATAATAAAAGAAAAATAAAAGAGATTATAAAAAAAATAAAAAGTAAAAGATTAAGAGAAAAAGCCGTATGAAAAGAAAAGAAAATAAAACATAGAGAAGGAAGAAAAAATGAAAAAAAGATAAAGAAATAAAAAAGAAGGAATAAATTAAAGATAGGAAAGTAAAGAAGAATCTTATAATAAAATAAGGGAAAAAAAGAAGAAAGAGAAGATAAAAAGAAGATAAAAAAAAAAAAAAAAGAAGACAAATAGTTAAAAATAAAAGAAATAAAAGAGAAGAGAAGAAAAGATGAAGGTAAAATGATAAAAAGAAGAAATAAAAAAATAGAAGGAAAGGTTTAGAAAAAAAGAAAAAAAGTAAAGGAGAAAGAAATAAAAAGAAATAGTAAAAGAATTAGAGAAATAAAAAAAAAAAGAGCAAAAAGGAAAAAGAAAAAAAGGAGAGAGTAAAAAAAAAGAAAAAAAGAGAAAAAAAAAGAAAAATAAAAAAAGATAAAAGACAAAAAAAAAAAGAATAAGGAAGATAAGAAATTTAAAGAATATAATAAAGAGAAAGATAAAGCAAGAAAAAAAAAGAAAAAAAATAAAGTAAGATAAAGAAAAAGAAAGAAGAGCGATAAGAGTAAAAAAAAGAAATAGAAAAAAAAAAAAAGTAGAAAATAAAGCAGTAGTTAAAAATAAGAGAAAAAAAAAAGAAGAAAGAAGAAAAGATAAAAATAAAAGAAAAAAAAAAAAGTACAAAGGCAAAAATAAAAATAGAAAAAAGTAAAGAAAAAAATAAGAATAAAAGAAGAGAAAAAAAAATAGAAGAAAAGAAAGAAAGAGAGAGATAGATTAAATATAGGTAAAAGGAAAAGTAGAGATATAAAAAAAAAAATAAGGGAGAAGAAGAAAAAAATATAGAAATAATAAAGAGAATACAAAAGAAAAAAAAATATAGATATTAATAAAAAAAGAGGGAAAAAAGAAATGAAAAGAAATAGAGAAAAGAATAATAAAAAAAAAATTTAAAAAAAATAGAGGAGGAATATAAAAAGATAAAGAAAAAAAGCAAAAAGACAGAGGCAATAGGAAATAAAAAAGTAGATAGAAAAGAAAGAAAAGATAGAATAATAAAAAGAAGAGAGTAACAAAATAAAAAATAAAACAAGAAGAATAAAGGAAGATAAAGAGGAAAGAGAAAAAAAAGATAAAGATAAGAAAAAAAAATAATAAAAGAGAAAAAAGAGAAAAAAAAACAAAGTAAAAAAAAAAAATAGATAGAAGAAAAAAAGAAAATAAGAAAAGAAGAAAAAAAGAGAAATAGTAAGTATAAAAGAAAGAACAGAGAGAAAGGAAAGAACGGAAGGAAAATAAGGTATTATAAGAAAAAAGAATATAAGAATAAGGAGAAAATAAAGGAAAGAATAAAAAAAAAAGAAGAAATAAGTAATAAAAGAATAACAAGAAAGAGAAAATAAAAGAGAGGAAAAAAGATAAGAAAAAAAAGTAATAGAAATAAGGATAGTAAAAAAGAAAGAAAAATAAAAGACAAAAGATGGAAAAAGAAATAAAAAAGGAAGAGAAAAATAAGATAAGAGAAAAATAGGGAAAATAGAAAGATAATAAAATAAAAGAAAAAACAGAAAATAAAGAAAAGTAAAGGATAAGAAAAAAAAAAAGAAAAGTAAAAGTAGAGAAAGTTAAAAAAGAATAAGTAAAAAGAGAATAAAAAAGAAAAACAAAAAAGATAGAAGAAAGAAATATAAAGAGATAAGAAAAAAAGATAAAATAATATAAAAGAAAGAGAAGAGGATGTAAAAGAACAATAAAAGAGAGAGGAAAAAGAGAATAAAAGATAAAAAAAAAGGAAGAAAAGAAAAAGGAAATAGAAAAAGAAGATAGGATAAAGAGAAAAATAAAAAAAAGAAAAGATGAAAAGTAAAGTAAATAAGATAAAAAAAGAAAAAAAAGAGAAATTAAAAAAATAAATAAAATAGAGAAGAAAAAGAGAAAAAAGAAAAAAATAGAAAACAAAAAGAGAGTAAGATAAGAGGAAAGAAGAAAAAAAAAAAAAAAAAGAGAGAAGAGAAATGAAGAAAAGAAAAAGAAACAAGAAAAAAGAAAAGAAAAATAAGTAGAAATAATAAGAATATACAAAAGTAGAGAAAAATAAAGAATAAAAAACAAAAATAAAAAAAGAATAGATAACAAGAAGAAAGAAAGAAAGAAGATAAAAAGAATAAAAAAAAAAAGTAAAAAAGAATAGAAATAAAGAAAAAAAGAAATAAAGAAATATTAATAAAAAAAAGAGGAACAAGAAAGAAAGAGCAAATAAAAAAGAAAAGAAAGAAGAAAAAATAAAAAGAAGCGATAAGAAAAAAAAAAAAAAAAATAAAAAAAAGAAAGAGAAAAAATGTAGAATAAAAAAAGTATAAAAAGAAAAAAAAAGAGAAAAAAAAGAAAGAAAGAAGCAGAGCACATAGTAAAAAAAGATAAAAGAAAAAGTATAACTAAAAAATAAAAAAAAAAAAAAATAGAAAAAAATAGAAGAAAGAAAAAAAAAAAATAAATAAAAAAAAATAAAAAAAAAAATAAAATAAAAAAAAAAAAGAGAAGAAAGGAAAAAAAAAAAATAAATAGAAAAAGAAAAAAAAAAAAAGGAAAAAAAGAGAATAGAGTATGGAAAAAGATAAAGAAAAGAAAAATAAAAAAAAAGAGAGAAGAAAATAATAGAAGGAAAAGAGAAAAGAATAAGAAAGAAAAGAAAAGAAAAAAGAATAAAAAAGCAAAAAAAGATATAAAAAAGAACAGAAAGAAAAAAAGAAGAAAAAAAGAAAAAAAAACGGAGAGAAAAAGTAAAAAAGAAAGAGAAATAAAAGAGAAATAAAGATAAGAATAGTACAAAGAGAAAAAGTAGTAAAAATAAGAATAGAAAAAAAAGAAAAGAGATAGAATTAAATAAATAGATGAAAAAAAAGGAGAAGAAGAAAAAGAGGAAAAGAAAGGGAAAAAAAAAAAATAATAGAAAAAAAAAATAAGATAGAGTAGAAATCTAAATATAAAAGAGAAGATAATAAGAGGCGAAAGGAAAGAAAATTAGTAAAAAAAAATAAAGAAAAGAAAGAAGAAAGAGAAGTAAAAAAGAAAAGAAGAAGAAGAAAAGCAGAAAAAAGAGAGAAAAAACAAATGAAGAGATAGTAAGGTAAGACTAAAAGAAAATGAAAAAGAAGAAAAAATAAAAAACAGAAAATAAGAAGAGAAAAAAGGAAGGGAAAAAGGTAAGGAAGAAAGAAAAATAAAAAAAGTAAAAGAAAAAAAATAGAGAAAAGAAGAATAAAACAAGAGAAAAAAGTAAATAGAAAAGAAACAAGAGGATAAAAAAAAATAATAGAACAAAAAAGAGTAAAAATAAAATTAAAGAAAAAAAAAGAAAAGAGAAATAAAAAAGAAGAAAAAAAAAGTAAAAAAGAAAATAATAAATAGAAAAAGAAGTAAGAAATACGAAAGAAAATGAAAAAGAAAAAAGAAGAGAAGAGAAATAATAAAAAAAAAAAAAGAAGATAAAGAAAGATAAAGGAGAAAAAAAAAAGTAAGAGATAAAAGAAAGAATAGAGAAAGAAGAAAGGATAAAATAAAATAATAAATAAGGATTAAGAAAGGAATATAGAGAGGAAAATAAAGGAAAGAAGCAGCAAGAAGGACAAAAATAAGAATAGAGAAATAAAAGTATAGAAAGGTAACAATAAAAGAAAAGAATAGAGCAGAAGATAAGAAAAAAAAGAAAAAAAAGAATAAAGTGGAAAATAAAGATAAAGAAAAAAAAAAATAAAAAAGAAAGTAAAAAAAAGAATATAAAAATAAAAAAGGAGTAAAAAAAGGAAATAAAATAAAGGAGAGATATAAAGAAAAGAGAGAAAAAGATTAGAGGATAGAGAACAGAAAAAAGAAAAAGAGATAGAAAGGAAAAAAAAAAAAAAAAAAGAAAAAAGAAAAGAAAAAAAACAAAAAGAAAGAAGGAAGAAGAGAGATAATAAAAATAGAAAGGAAAAATATAGAAGAAGAAAGGAAAAAGAGAAATATAAGAAAAGATAGACAGAAAAAGAAATAAAAAGAAAGAGAGAATAAAAAAAAAAAAAAAAAAGGGGAAAAAAAAGAGAGAAAGATAAAAAGAAAATAAAGTAGAAAACGTAAAGAAAAAAGAAGAGGGAAAAATAGAAAAAAAAAAGAGAAAAAGAATAAGAACAAGTAAAAAAAAGAAAATATAAAAAAAGAGGAAAAAAATAAAGAAAAAAGAAAAAAGAAATGAGAAAAAAAAAAAAGAAGGTAAAGAAGGAAAAAAAAAAATAAAAAGAAAAAAAAAAAAAAGAAGAAAAAGAGAATAAAAAAAATAAAAAAGATAAAAAACATAATAAAAGAAAAAAGAAAGTAAGAATATAAATAGAAGAGTTTAGATAGAGAGAAAAAATAAAAAAGCAAAAAAAAAAAAAGAGAAAAATATAGAAAGAAAAAGAAAAAAAGATAAAAGAAAGAAAAGAGAAGTAAAAATTAGGAAAAAGTATTAAAAGAAGAATAAATGAAAAAAGGTAAATAAGGGAAAAAAAAGAAAAAGTAAAAGGTGAGGAAGAGAAGTAACGAAAAGAAAAAGAGTAGAAGAAAACAATAAGAAGAAAAGAATTAAAAAAGAGAAAAAGAAAGATAGAAAAAAAGGAAAAAAAAATAAAAAAAAAAAGAAAAAAAGAGATTAAAAAGAAAAGTAAGTGAAAAAAAAAAAATATAAAAGAATACAGAAAGTAGAATAGAAATAAAAAGATAACATAAAGAAAAAGGAAAAAAAAAATAATAAAAGAGTAAGATAAAAGAAGAGGAAAAGAAAAATAAGTAAGATAAAAGAAAAAATAAAAACAAAAGAGGGAAAGAAATAAAAAGAGAAAAGAAGAAAGGAGAACAGAAAAAGACTAAAGAAGAAAAAAAAGTATAGAGTAATAGAAAAACGAATAGAAGAGAAGAAAAGAAATAAAAAAAAAAACGAAAAAAGAAAAAAAAAGAGAAAAAAGCAGAATAAGAAGAGACTAGAAGTAGTAAATAAGGAAGCAGATCATATATAATATAAGGAACAACAGATAAGATAAAACAAGAAAAAGGAAAAAAAGAGTTAAGAAGAAAAAAAAAGAGGAGAAAAAGATAAGAAAAAAAATAGAATAGAAGAAAAAAAAAGAAAGGAAAAAAGAATAGTCAAATAAAAAAGTAAGGAGTAAGGATAGTAGAAGAAAAGAAAAAAAAAAAAAGAGAGAGAAAATAAAAAAAAGAAAATAAATATAAAAAAGAAAAAAAAAAAACTAGAGAAGTAAGAAAAAAAAAAAAATAGAAAATAGAGAAAAGAAAAGAGGATAAATTTATAGAAAAATTAAAAGAAAAAAGAAAAAAAAAGAAAGAGAAAAAAAGATAAGAAAAAAAGTAATGAAAAAAAAAATACAAAAAAAAAAAGGAAAGATATACTTAGAAAAGAAAAGAAAGAAGAAAGAAAAAACGAAAAAAATAAATAGCAAAAATAGAGAAATAAAAAGTAAAGTAGATATAATAAAGAAAAGAAAAAGAAAAAAAAAAAAAAAAAATAGATAAAAAAAATAAAAAGAAGAAAGGAAAAAGAGAAAAAAGAAAAGAAGAAACAGTAAAAAATAGAGAAAAGAATAAGAAAGTAGAGAGTAAAGAAAAAGGAGAAAAAAGAAAAAATATAGGAAAAATAATAAGGAAAAAGAAAAGAGAAAGAAGAAAATAGAATAAATTATAAAATAATAAAGAATAAATAAAAAAAAAAAAGAAAATAGAAAGAAGAAAAAGTATAAATAAAAGAAGAAAAAGAGGAAACAAGGATAAAAAACAAAGAGAAAAATAGAAGGCTAATAAAAAGAAGAAAAAAGAAAAAGAGGAAGAGGGGAAAAGAGAAAAAAGGAAAAAAAAAATATAGAAAAAGAAGAAAGAATCTAATAGATAATAAAGAGAAAGAAGAGGAAAGAGAATAAGAGTAGGAAATAGCTGTAGAAAGTAACAAAAAAAAGCAAGAAAAAGAGAAAGATAAAAAGTAGGAAAAAAAAACATAAACAAAAGAAGAGAAAAAGAAGATCATAGAAGAGATAATAAGAAAAAAGAAGATAAAAAAAGAGAGAAATAAAGTAAAAAGAGAGTAAAAAAAGTAGAAAAATAAAGAAAAGATCAAAAAAAAAGGAAAATAAAGAAATATTAAAAAACATAAAAAATAAAAAGATAGAAGATAAAAAAAAAAAAAAAATAAAAATAAAAAGATAGGTAAAAAGAATAAAAAAAGAAGTTAAATAGAAAGAGAAAAGAAAAAAAAAAAGAAAAAGAAAAAAGATTATAAAAAAAAAAGTAAGATATAATAAAGAAAATAAAGTAGAAAAAAGAAGAAAGGAGAATAAAATATAGAAATAGAGTATAAAAAAAGAGAAAAAAGAAAAAGAAAAGAAGAAAAAGAAAAAATCAGAAGGTAACAAAGAGGAAGAGAGGGGAAAAAATTAAGTAGAAAAAAGTAAGAAAAAAAATAAAGTAAAAAAAAAAAGAGGAGAAAATACAGAAAGAAAAGAGAATAAGAAAAAAAAAAAAATAAGAAAGAGATAAAAGAGTAAAAGAATAAAAAAAGAGATAAAAAAAAAAATAAAAATAGAAAAGAAATAAAAGAAAAAAAAAGAAAAAGAAAAAAAGAAGAAGTAAAAGAAAGTAAGAGCTAGAAAAAAGAAAAAAAGAAAAAGAAAATACAAGATAAAAGAGAAAATAGAGAAGAAAAAGAAAAGGAAAAAAAAAAATAATAATGAAAAAAAAGGGAATAGAAAAGAGTAAATAAAAAGAAAAAAAAAGAGAAAAAAATAAAATTAAAAGACGAGGAAGAATAATAAAAAATAAAAAAATAAAAAAAAAGAAAAAATAAAAAAAATACAAAGAAGAATAAAAGTAAAAAGGAAAAGAAAATTAAAAGAAAAATAAGAAAAGGAGAAAAAAAAGAAAGAAAAAAAAGAAAACGAGAAAGAGTATGAGAAAAAATAATAAGAGAAATGATAGAAAACAAAAGTAAAAGGATAATATAAAAGATAAGGTATAAATAAGAAAAAGAATATAAAAGAATAAGAGAAAAGAACAGATATAATAGAATAAGAGAAGAAAATAAGAAAGAAGATATAGTAAGAAAATAAGAGAAGAGAAAAAAAAAATCAAAAAAAAAAAGTAAGAAAAGAAGAAAAAAAAAAAGAGAGATAGAAAAAGGAAAAAAGAGAAAGAAAAAAATAAGAGAAATGAAAAAAAAGAAAAAATGAGAAAAGACAAAAAAAGAAGATAAAAAAAGAAAGAAAGAAAAAAGACTAGAAAAGAAATAACGAAATAAAGAGAGAAAAAAAGAAAGAAAATATTTAAGGTAAAGGGAAAAAAGAAGAGAAAAAAGAAAAGAAAAGTAAAGAAAAAGAAAAAAGATAAAAAAGAAAAAGGGAAGAAAAAGAAGTAAATAGAAAAGAATAAAAAAGATAAAAGAGATAGGAGAGCAGATAGAGAAACAAAGACAAGATAAAAAAAAATAAGCAAGAAAAAAAGTAAAGAAAAAAAAATAAAAAACGTAGAGAAATTAGAGAAAATAAAAAGAGATAAAAAAAGACATATAAAGAGTAGAAAAAAAAAATAAGAAGAAATAAGAGATAGAAGAAAATAGAAAAAAAAAAAATAAGTAGAAGAAAAAACAAAAAAAAAATTAATAAGAGAAAAAAGGGAAAAAAAAAAGAAAAAAGAAAAAAGAAAAAAATAAGTCAAGAAAAATAGTAAAAATAAAAAGTAATAAAGATAAAGAAGAATAAAAGAAAGTAAGAAAAAAGAAGGAAGAAAAAAAAAAAGAAATAAAAAAGAAAGCAAAAAAGAAAATAGAAGAAGAATAGAGAGAAATAAAAATAAAATAGAGATAGAAAAAGAAGATAATAGAAGAAAAAAAGAAAAAAAAGAAAAAGATAAAGGAAAAGAAAAAAAATGAAAAAAAAATAAAGAAGATAATAAAATAAAAAAAAGAAAAAGAAGAAAGTAGCAAGTAAAAATAGAAGAAATAATAAGAAAAGATAAAGTAAATAAAGAAGAGTAAGAAAAAAAGAAAAATTAGCGAGATAAAAAAGAATAAAAAAAAAACGAAAAAAAGGAAGAAAACAAAAAAAGGAGAACGGAAAAAAAGAAAAAGAGAAAGGAGAATAGCAATAAAAAAGGAAAGAAGGAAAAAAAAAGAAAAGAAGAGAAAGTAAAAGAGAGAAGAAGAAAAGAATAAGGGTTGTTGATCTGTAAAGGGGGTCGGAAAGATAAAAAGGGTTAAGAAAAAAATAAGAAGAGGAGAAAAATAGAAAAAAATAAAAAGAATAGAAGAAAAAAGGCAATAAAAAGATTAGAAAAATAGATAAAAAAAGTTAAAAGAGAGAGAGTTAGAAAGAAAAAAAGTAAGAAAATAGAAAGACAAAAGAGAGGAAGAAAAAGAATAAAAGAAATAAATAGGAAGAAAGAGAAAATAGGATTAAGAGAAAGTAAGATGAATATAGAAGTAAGAAAAAGAAAAAGAGAAGTAGAGACTAGAAAAAAAGAGTAGAAAAAAAAGTAAAAATAAAAGAAGGAATATAGAAAGAGAAAAAGAAAAGGAAAGGAAAAAAAGAAATAGAATAATAAAAATAAAATAAAGAAAAATAGAAGATAATAAGAAACAGGTATAAAAGAAATTAAATAAAAAGTAAGAAGAAAGAAAAAAAAAAGAAGAAGAAAAAGAGAGAAAAAAAGATACGGAAGATAGTAAAATATAGGAGTAAGATAGAAGGAAGAAGATAGAAATAAGAAAAAAAGAAATAAAAAAAATAGTAGAAAAAGAAAATAAAAAAAAATAGAAGAAGAATAAAATATAAAAGAAAAAATAAAAGAAAAAAAAGGAAAAAGAAAAAAATAAAAAAAAAAGGAGAGCATAAATAAAAAAGAAAAAGAATAAAGGGAGAGTAAAAAAAAAGATAAAAAAAAAAAAAAAAAAAAGGAAAGTATAAAAGAGAAGTAGTAAAAAAAAAAAAGAAAGGGTAAAGAAAAGAAAAGAAAGAATAAAAGTAAAAGTAAGAAGATTAAAAACAAAAGAAATGAGTAAAAAAGAAGAAGGAAAAATAAGAAAAAAGAAAATAAACGCGAAAAAAAGAAAGAAAAAGAAAAAAAAGATAAAGAAAAGAAAGAAGAGAAATAACAAGGAAAATAAAATATAGAGAAAATAAGAGATAAATAAAAAGAATTTAGAGAGAAAAGATAAGAAGAGGATAATAATAGAGTAAGAAAAATAAAGAAAGAAAAATAATAGAGATAGGGAAATAAAAAAAATAAGAAACAAACGGAGAAAGTGAAAAAGATAGAGAAAAAAAAGAAGAAGAAAATATAAAAAAATAATATAAAGAAGCAAAGAAATTAGTAAAAGAGAAACTATATGAGGAAAGAAAGATAAACAAAAAGAAAAAAAAGAAGAAAAAAAAAAAAAAAAAGAAAAATAAATAAAAGAGAAGAAGGAAAAGAGAGAAAAAAAGACAAAAGAAGAGGGTAAAAATAAAAAATAAAGAAAAAAAAAAGAGAATAAAAAGATAATAAAGAAAAAAAAGAGGAATAGAAACGACGAAAAAAAAAAAGATAGATAAAGAAAGAAAAAGTAAGAAAATAACAGGAAAACGAAAGAGAGAAAATAAAATAAAAGAAAAGAAAAGTAAGTAAGAAAAAAGTAATAAAAATACGAAGAAGAAAAAAAAAAAAAGAATAAATAGATAAAAGAAGAGAAATAAATAAAAAAAAAAAGAAAAGAAGATTATAAAAAAAAAATAAAAAAAAAGAAAAGTAAAAAAAAAGGAAAAAAAAGAGAAGGAAATGAGAAAAATATGGAAAGAAGAGAAAGAGAGATAAAAGAAATAAGAGGAAAAAGAAAAATAAGAAAAGAATAAAATAGAAAGAAAATAGAAAGGGGGAAGAAAAAACAAAAGATAAGAAAAAAAAAAATATAGAACATTAAAATAAAAAAAGGAGAAAGAAGAAGAAAAAGAAAAAAGAAGAAAAGGGAAAAAAAAAAAGAAAAGAAGGTAGAGAAGAAGGAAGAAAGATAAAAAAGAAATAGATAAAAAAAAAGAAAGAAAAAAGAAGAAGAGAAGAATGAAAGTAAAAACGAAGAGAAAAAAAATAAATAAAATAAAAGAATATATTAATAAGGAAGAAAAAGAGAAAAGAGAGAAGAAATAAGAAAGGAAACATAGAAAAGTAAAATAAAAAGAAAGTAGAATAAAAGAAGATAAAAGATAGAGAAATAATAATAAAGGAAGTAAAAACATAAGATAAATAATAAAAAATGGATAAAAAAGAAGAAAGTAAAAAAAAAAAAAAAGAGGTAAAAAAGAGTAAAAGGAGAGAATAAGAGAATAAAATAAGAAAAAAGAGAAAAGATAAGAGGAAAAAAATAAAATAAATATAAGGACAATAAAAAGAAAAAAAAAATATAAAATAAGAATAAGTAGAGAAGAGAGCAAAAGAGAAAACAAAGAAAAATAAGAAGAAAAAAGAATAAAAAAAAAAAAGGATAGGATAATAAAAAGGAAAGAGAAGATAGTAAAATAGAAAAAAGATAAAAGATAAAGATTAAAAAAAAAAATAAAAAAAGGATATAAAAGAAAAGAAATAAAAGAGAAAAAGAAAAAAAAAAAAAGAGGAAAATATAAAAAAAAAAGTAGTAGAAAAGAAAAAAAATAAAAAAGAAAAAAAAGTACAAGGCTAGAGAAAAAAAAAAAAAGATAAAGATAAAAAATAGGGAAAATAAAAAAAAACGAATAGGAAGATAGTAAAAGAAAGTAGAAAAGGAAGAAAATAGAGAAGAAACAAAAAGAAAGGGAGAAAATATTTTAAAAAAATATAGAAAGAAAAGAAAAAAAAAAGCAAAGGAAAGAAAAAGGTAAGGAAAATAAAAAGAGAGAAAAGAAGAAAACAAACAATAAATAAGAAAATAAGACAGCGCTAGAAGAGGAGAACAAGAATAGAAAAGCAAAAAGAGATAAAAAAGTTAAAGAGGAGGAAGAGAAAGTAGAAAAGGAGAAGAAATAGTGAGAAAAAAAAATAGAGAGGGCAAAGAAAAATAGTAAAAACGAAAGAAAAAGAAGAGAAAAGAGAAGAGAAAATATAGAGAGTAAAGAAATAAAAAAAGAAAAAATGAAGAGAAAAAAATAAATAGGAGAGTAAGAAAAGAAGAGAGAAAAGAAAGATAAAAAAAAAGAAAGAAAAAATAAAGGAGAAAAATAATAGAAAGCGGAAAAAAAGAAAAAAAAAAAAAGAAAGATAAATAAAAAAATAAGAACAAAGAAGAAAGAAGTAAAGGAGAGAGAAAGAAGGAAAGAGAATGGAAAAGAGAGAGAAAAAAGAGTAAAAAAGAGAAAATTTAAAAAATAGATAGAGGAAAAAAGACAAAAAAGAAGAAAAAAAAAAAAAAGAAAGAAGATATAAACAAAAAAATAAAGAAAGATAAGGAGAAAAAGGATAAAAGAGATGAGGAAGGAACAAACAGTCGCCATTTCATTAATAACTAAATGAAACAAGGCCGCCATAAGATTGATTTCATCAAGAAAGTTCATATCGTATTGTAAGTTCCCCAACTAACGGCGTTAAAAATCTGATTTGCATGCAAAAACTTAAAAATCAAGGCAAACACTTAACAATCAAATCTCCTCTATTCACATTAAAAATCACTACTTGCATGCAAAAAGTATGTTTTAACACATTAAGAGTGAGTTTTTGCATGCAAGTGGTGACTTTTAACGTGAAAGTGGTCATTGCAAGTTTATTCCATTTTGTGACCCAAACGGCCTTTCATAAGATACTCCCATACATTATGAAATTTGGTAATATCCTGCAAAAGGTTGCATTCCGGTAGGTAGAAATTTTCATTTCCATGAATTGTTGCAAACTCCAACTTATATACGCAATAATAATAAAGCATTTTTATTATCATTTATAATAGATGAAGTGGGTTTACACTGGAAGTGTGAACAAATATAAAGTTTCCCAAGCAGTCATGAAGAGAAGGTGATCTACCTTCATAATACTTTTAGTGGTTAGCAGATATTGTAATCGGTAGTTTTTATTGTGAATTTCACACTTTTCCAAGGCACATGGCTATGATCTTTAGAATCTTCCCTTAACTGGGACATCTGTGTTTGCTATTGAATAATAATCCTTCAGATCAAGTCATTTTAACATGATATAAGAACTCTGTTACATGTTTATAATGTACCAGTACTGGGCTTTCAAAAAAGGAATCTTTTAGGTTTGGATTATTCATAATATTAGTTTCTAATGCAAATTCTGAAGAATTTTCTTAGAGTTTTGGTAGAGTTAGTATGTGATCCAAGTTGCTATAAGGTTCAGAAAATAAAAAACCTACCCTTTTCATAAAGAATGGAACTTTTAGGTCTTAGATTAGAAATTAATAAATATAAGGAAACATGAATGTAGCAGGCATAACAAAGTTCAAATGATAATTGTAAATTATAGATAACCCTTGCTTCATAGTATTAGCATGACAATTACATTTCTAGTTACTTTGTAGTTTGGTAAACATATAACAGTCAGCATTCAACCTATTGTTATTTTTTATTATGGTTGTGTGTGTGTGTGTTTGTGTGTGAAATATCCTTATATGAAATAAAAATTTTGCTGATGTAGTCTGAAAAGTCAATAGATATAGAATGTACAGAGTGTTTTATTATATATATATATATATATATATATATATATATATATATATATATATATATGTGTGTGTACTATATATATCTCACCCATATTTAGGGAAGATTTACATTTTACTCCAGAAACAAACACATTTTTTATGACTGTAGGTAGATTATATATTGCAAGAGTGAAAAATTGATTGCTAAATTTCTACTAAGTACACTATATGATAGTCATTGTTTAGAGACTATTAGACGACCCAAAGTAAATATTAAGTCTTCCATGAACTTCCTAATTTGTGGTTTAATAATGTCCAGTGTTCATAGGAGTGATATTCAGTAAATTTAAAAAGAACAATCTGAACAATATCTTCTAGAAAAGGATAATGGACTAAAACAGGTCTACCTGTAATGCATGAAGTTTTTACAAGGCAATATGTTTTATCTGTACAACCTATTTTTGGAAAGTAGACTTATTGTTTTGGTTTCTGACAGAACCAGGATGTGCCACTTTACCTGGGTAGACCTATACCAGTAATGATTCATTTGATGGTTTGTTTTACGGTAAACCATTACTCCCTGAGCCAGGATTAGTCCATATTATCTTCCTGTTAATATTTTTATAATGATACCCTACATGTATACCCCCAAATATTTAATGAAATAACTTACATTTATCTTTTTCATAATTGATCCAATCACGTGTCCAGACCCGGTGCATCTTGTATTATTATTTTTATCTGTGAGTGATAAAAGTTTTACAAAGCATTATAACTTAAAAGCATCAGTTTCGGCTTTCTTGAAGTATCATTTTTGGACAATAGATGGGTTCAGTAAGTAGTACATGTATTAGCAAAGCAAGTAAGCAGCAAGGGTTATTTCCCTTTGTTGGCCATATCATGTGGCAGAATATAAATTTTCCTTAGTAAATTAACCAAATAGAATAAATAATTTTTGTAAATAAATAGCTTGAAAAAAATCTTTTTGGACAGTAATATTTATTTCTGGTCTTCAGTTATCTAAACAGCCATGGGAATTTCAATAAAAAAAAAAAGGACATTGCTTTTACTAAAAATAATAATCCAATTTGATTGGTTACAGGAGAAAACTTGTCACATTTACCCACAGTATGGCCTTCAAAGGGGAACAACTCACAAAATGCTGTTAACTGTACACATCTATGCTTTAATACTGTTAGAATGCCTATAATGAAAATTTTATTTCTAATGAGTCTTGTCCAAATAGGAGGTAAACCTTATATTTTAGAGTCATGTGTTTTGTATCGTTAATTATGTAGATGCTAAAGAATTTATTAAATATATACCCAACCGACATTTTCATCAGGAAGTCAGTTACTTTTTCTACAAATATGGACTTTTGATACTGTCCAGCAAATCAAATCAAAATGATTGTTACTGTATGACTTAAAGATACAGTTTGTCTTACAGTTTTTTAAGACTTGTTTGTTACTATTTCATTGTGTGAGTAAGATGTTTTCAGGTGACTGTGTGAGCCTAAACACATTGAGGCTTTGTTATTGTTATATACAGTCAGCTGACTTGGTGCAACTGTGGATGTCACAGCATTGAAGATTTTATTGTTACAGTTTTATCTTGTTTGTAAAAAGTAGTCAAAAGACAAAAGAGAATGTTAGTCTTGCAGCAATGAAGATTTGTTTTTTCTCCCATGGTTCATAGAAGTTTTCTTCTTTTTTACAGGGAATGATTTCCTTGTCAATCCCTAGGGTATTGACAAGTATATGATTTGATGTCACTTTGCAATTAATGGTGTATGACTTTAGGGCCCCAAGAAGGCCTAATGAGGATACAGTACATTAGTACTTCTGTATAATGTTATTTGCACACATAAACATGTCTTTGAAGCATGGGAGAAAGATAAACATTGGTGTGTTCAATGACAACAAAAATATCCTCCCTTTTGGCAAGAATCTTTAAGTCCAATATTCAATTGGGCAACTAGAATCTTACCACTCAGGTGAAGATTTCCTTATTGTATTAAACACACTTGTGTAAGATTCTTTTAATCTTGTGAGTAAAAGGTAGTTAATTTACTTTGTGCAGCTTACAGCAGTGGAGTTTTGTGAGTTACTGTCTCTGTCTTGTGAGTAAGAAATTGTTGACCTATGTGTATAACTGTGAGATATTACAGCACTAATGATTCAAATTTTGTGAGTAAGAAGTGATTTGTGGATATTGATGAGCTTCACAGAAGTGATTACTTTGACTCTGTTTTGTTTTATGGCTAAGATATCTTTTGCTGACCTTTCGAGCCTCATGGCATTTTGGAATTTGTAAATTACTATTTTGTTTTGACATGACATGGTGCAAATTTGAGTATCATAACATGGAAGATTTGTTAATTACCAATTTATCTTGTAAGCAAGAAATAGCTGACATTTAACTCACAGCTCTATGGAGTTTTGTTGTCTCCCATTTTCTTTTAATGTGGTGTGAGTCTTGCATTATTGTTACATTTGCTAGTTACTGTTTTGACACGCAGTTGCGAGTGTCACATGATTGTGTGTAGGTTACTTAAGTTTTTCTTTTGTCTTGTTAGAAGTTGCCAACTGACCTTTTGAGCCTAACAGCATTGTGGAATTTGTGAGTTAGTTTTGTTTTGATTTGGTGTCACTTTGAGTGTCACAACATTGAAATTTTGTTAATTACTATTTTATCTTGTAAATAAGAAGTAATTAACTGACTTTTTTAGTCCATAACATTGTGGATTTTTGTTAGTTATTTTTTTGTTTTGAGCTGTTGCAGCTTTTTGTCTCACATTATTGTCAAATTTGTGATGTTACTATTTGTTTTGACATAGTGCAGTCTAACATAATTATGGACTTTTCTGTTATCTTGTAAGAATTGATTAGCTGCCCTTTTGATTCTCAAATTGTTGTTAGTTTTTGTTGTTATTTTTATGGTGTGGTCTAGTTACAGTCAGAAGATATGGTGGCAAAGTTGTTAAAGTATTGACTGTAATTGTGGGCCCATGATACCAATTTTCATAAAATCAATACTAAAATTAATTGTTTTATTTAATCATATAACTAAAGTAATATTTGGCTCTGATAACACCATTTAAATTCCAAAGTTTTCTAAAGCTAAGATAGTCATCTTTTTACAGTGGTTACTCTTAGATGGATTTTGGCTATACTTTTAGATTTATGATTTGACCTTGTATGATACCACTTAAATTGGAGCTCAACTAATGAAGTCTGATTGACAGAAACAATCATCTTGAACATTATAACTTTGGTATTATGTTTAAAATATTGGTAGTTTTTTCATGTTTAAAATTTCTTACCTTGCTGTCCATCTGACGTCCAATTAATTTGAGTGATTGTAAGATAAATCATCTGGTTTTGTGATTACATTTTATTGAGATATTATAAAAGAAGCATTCAGAACATTTATATAACTATATCATTGTTATGTAACTTAACATGGTTTCTTTTCAAACACACTGTAAAATCTGCAAACATGGTTTAGATCATTAAATGCAAAGTGAGCAGTAAAGTTTATAATTTCAGTATATGTCCTTCATGCTTGTTTATTGTTTACATACATTAATTGTATATACGATAGTCTAGTTTATTATATGATAATTATTTTGTCATACTCAGCCAAAGTGATGATACCCTATAATCTAACTTACTTTAACAGGCATACCAAAATTGAAATCTATATTACTTTAATTCATTTCAGCAGGTGGTCTTATTTTCTACAAAATCAGTTAAAAAGTTAATGAATATTCAATAAGAAATACAAATCTTGGTAGAATGCTTGTAAAACATATTCATTTGTATCATACAGTGAAAACAAAAATCATCAAACTTTTAATGTTATAACAGGAATCATTTTCCCAAAGAATGCCTCATCATAAAAATTGTCTGGATTGCAAAAGATACCAGTCTATGAAATTATTATGTTTATCTTTTGGAGTCAGCAGTTTGGTTTAGCTGCTGTATTTAGCTTTGGGAAAACACTTATTTTATCACCCGCTGTAAAACAATAGACTCTTCTGTTAATCAATGACTTAGATGAGTTTAAATGTGTCTTTAGGGGTGAACGAGTTCAAAAAGTACCATGTAACTTTGTTTGATGGTGATAGAACGAGATGACATTAGTTGACTACGTCTTTAAATTTGTACCTTGGACTTCACCTTGGACTCTGATTTTATGAAATACAATGCTTCAAATTTCATCCATGCCACCTTTACCTGTTTCCTTTTGGAATTGTGTTTAGACACTTGTTGTTCCTGTCGTTAAGTTCTTATTTGTTACAACTAAAAGTATCTATACTAATTTATAGAGTCCGCAAAGAAATCAAAATTTGTTAACAATACACACACATTATATATATATATATATATATATATATATATATATATATATATATAAGGTATATTAAAGGTGCTAAGATTTATTTAATTTTTGTGAAACTTTAATACTGAGTGTTCATGAGAAGAATTACCATGTTTTTGAGTAGCATTAAATAACAAGTCACTTGGGACTTTGTCAATAGATCAAAACATTGAAAAATTCAACTCATTGAAGATTGACTCATCAAAATTCTACTGTTTGTCTTAAGCTTTTATATGTATATATATACTATTAATTAGACTTCATGTGTTAACATCTCAGCACAATAATTTGAATTTATATTTCATTTGTACAGCTGATATTTATCATGTTACAAACTAATTATTTACCTGATATTATTTTTATAGCTCAGTTATTTCTAGGACTTGAATGTCTCTTTATCATAACACTAAATGCATTGTTTCCTTCCTCTCATGCTTTTCATTTTGATCATTTTCAAAAACATATTTGCCAAGTGTAACTTGAATGTAATGGAAATGTCTCTTTGTTGCCATGCAAAATTGTTTTCATCATCCAATGCATTAACCATGATGACTGTCCTTTTTCATTGCAGTAAATTCGGCAATATTCTTTAAAATCTGTTTATCTTTAATCACTTGGTTAACAAAAGTCAGAATGATGGAATGTTTTCATTTTATAACACTTCTGTCTGCTACCCTACATGACTACCATTCAATGGAAAAGGTTAAAAGTTAAATTTAGTATAATTACAATGTATTTTGCAGACCTACTTTTTATAATTGAATTTTCTTCATATATCTTCTGAGTGATAATCAGATATATGCTTCTTTATTTATGTCACTTCCTCTATTTAGTTTTTGTGTTTTTTAATTCTCAAATCCTTAATTATTTTGGCATTTCACCTGTGTTTTCAAATTGTATCTTATATATTACCTGATTGTCTGATCATCGTATATTGTCTTTTACAGGGCAGGAAACAGGGTTATCTAGTGTTCAAAACACACCTTGGTTTATATTTAGTTTCAGTTGTAAACACATTTCAGTAAAAAGTGTTTTAAGTGACAAGCACTGTTGGTTTTCCATGGGTAAACACTCGTAGCTTTAAATTGTTCTTAACAGCCAAGAGTTGGAATTGTAATGTCAATTATTCATTGCAGTAAACAGATCATTTTTTTTACATTTTACTGTTAAAAGGTGAGATCTCAAGAATATGGTCAAGGAAATTTTGCAATTTTCAAGGATAAATTTTATTATTCAGACTATTACATGAAATACTGAATATCTTGATATTTTCACTCCCATTTAATTTTCGCCCTAGGATGAAAGAGCAAATTTAAATTGAAAGCAAACATTTGCATCACAGCCATATATGCCATACATTAGATTCAGGGGAATTTAAGACAAAGTGAATGTTTTCTGATGAAAAAAGGCAAAAATAACCAGGAGCAAAATTTTTCCAAATATACAGTATTTGAGACCATCAATGAAATTTCCCTGATCTGAAATGTGAAATTACCCCTTGTTTGTGCAGCAATTTTGCTGCTTTGTATGGGTTTTCATGCAGTTCAATTTTGGGGTTATGGACAAAATTACAACAGTTTATAATATTGTGAAATGTATTATTTTATGTCAATACCAAGGAAAATTTCATTAGGTATAAAAGAAAAATTATTTGTCTTTCATCTGGACATCTAAAATATGAGTATAGATAAATAGCTGTACAATTTTGGTTTTAAAACAAAAGGAAACGTTGGATACTACACAATTTAAAAATATAAAGCATGTTGTAAATTTGTAACCAATGTTAATATACAGTGCTTCTAATAAATATCTTATCCAGATTGTACCTCTTGTTTCTTCTTGAAGAGTTTTTCATGTTTATGAGTTCAGAAAAACATTCCTTTAATGTTTTTATGACACGCAACAATTTTTTCATTTATAAGTTGGCGGCAAGTTGTTAATGGTCAGAGAAACAATGTTACAATGTAGGCTACCCAGGAACAGAACATCGACCTGCAAGTAAACTGTCTCGCAGAGTCAATATAGGTTCCATCTAGACTCGAAGCCGCACTGACTTAAAGCTTGATGAGTTACGGATACTGTCTCAACATTTGTAAGGTAGATGAGAAAAAGGGTTACAGAAAGAGAATCTAAGGCCGAATTTGTTGCAAATAAACTACTTTGGGTTTTGATTTATGGTTTACATCTAGTTTGCAAACCAGTTATGAAACTAAAACTGGTTTCCGATGGCAAAACTACCAAAATGGGGTACAGGAAAAAGTAAACAGTCGCTCTTTTATGTGAGATGTAAAAATAAATAATACCGATTATAGAAAAAGAGTATTAATCCTATTGCAATATTCATTAACCCTGATTATTACGTTTCCACTTTTTGAATTGCTGGGGTTTAATACATGTGTATGCTAAAAAGCAAAAATCACTCTATGGTAATTAAATAAAATGTGAATACATGATAAACAAAATGACAATCGATAGCTGATAAATTCATCAATTCACCGTTTTCATATTGTAATGCGTCTCTCTGTCATTATAAGTACGGTTTTACTACCCAAGTACATAAAATGTCCAGCAGGGCCCGAAGTCACCAAATTTACTCAAAACTCGAGCTCAACTTTTATTTCATTATTTTGACTACAGAATCGCTCATAAAACTTCGAATTTGAGTGAATAGGAAACGTTATAATTTTACATCAGTCTCATAAATCTGTGTGTCATACATGTGATATTCCCGTTGAAAAAGAATAAAAGCATTGAGTACGGTAATTAAAATTTGAGTATGTACTCAAATAATTTTTTATATATCTGAAGTTTTCTTCAAATGAGCAATAACTTCCACCATTATTTACAATCGTATGCCATAATGTCCAGTTACAAATTTTGCCTGTTTTTTCGTTAATATCAAGGAAAGTTAGTTGAGCTTGAGTACTAAATAAATTTGGTGACTTTGGGCCCAGAAGACAGAAAAAGTATCCGATACTACTACTGGTGCATGTTGTAGCCGCCATATTGTTGTAGCAACAAACTTGCATAAACCTACTAAACACAGGAGGCAATTTGAATGGTTTGATGAACTAGTTTGAGTTTAGGACAAAACAATTGAAAAACCAGTTTTAGTTCAGAACCGGTTTATGTAACAAATGGAAAGTTTACTAAACTGTTTCAAAATTTAAACAAGTTTCTGTAGAACATGTTAGATATGAACGAATAAAAGAAATGATACTTAAAGAGTATAATGACAAAGATAAAGAAGTAAAAAAGAGTATGTTTTATTGACATTGGGTCTCCAGAGTATCAACTTCAGGGTATCATTTTGGACATCTCATACATCATTGTTCAAATCTCTTAGGTCTACTGTACATAAAGGAACAAGTAACTGCCAATTTTTCAAGGTCACATTCGCTAATAAGGGCATTGACGCTTTGAATTTAAGCAATATTTTGAACTAAAAATCAACCCACACTAAGATCCCTCCATACTTCCAATACAAGGAGTCGAGATCTTCAATTAAAGTGATATTTGGCATTGATAGCACGTACATTTAAATTCTAAATCATTCAAAAACTTAGACAGTCATCTTTTTACAGTGGTAACTCTTAGACGAATTTGGCTATGCATTTAGATTTATAATTTGGCCATGCATTTAGATTTATAATTTGACATTAGAATTAGAATTTCTCTTTAGAAAATCCGAAGTGGAGCTCAACTGATAAAGTCTAATTGACAGAAACGATCGTCTTGAGCATTATAACTTTGGTATTACGTTTGTAATATTTATCAAGCAAGTCTGCAACAACTCGACTTCACCAGCTTTTCCTAGAACCCGTTCTTACGTTATTATTCTTTGAGCTCATGTATGTTCCATGTGACTAGACAGGGTCAACAACCCTGACCTCAACACTGTACTTAACAAACATTACAACAACAAACAAAGAAAAAAATACGCAGAGACCCATTGTCAAAATACATGTACATGGAACCTGTCTCGTTTACACGTCTCGAAAGGTTTGACAAATTATCATGGACGTATTTGAAAAGTACACCAAACGTTGGTCTAAGAAAGGAAATGTCGAAATTGACATTCTTTTGGAGTGGATTGAGTCGATCAGCAGGCCAGTTAGTACTATCCAGTTCCACCAAATGTAACGTGTCCGACCATCACGACCACACAACCTGGTGCCTGCTCCGAGTTGGGTTCCCATGATTTATCAGTATTAGCGTTACAGAGTGAGACACTGCCAAAAAATTTTGAATTTGTCCCGGCTACGACAATTGTTGTTCTCTGATTTTCTCAAGAAACAACGTTATCAAATGTCGGCTCTAAAACTGATCAGGAACCAAAAAGATAATGAATTTTCAGAATAAAAATTGAATATTTCATTTATGATGAAATTATTTTGCAACTTTTTCGTTCGACTTATAGACCATTCACAAATCGTGGTTAGTACTGGCAAAGCCGATTTTTTATCTTGTGAATCATGGCAAGTATCAGGCACTAGATGTCCTGTAGTGTGCCAGTGTGGCCGTTGTCGTACACAATACCTTTGTGGGACTGGCATGCAAAGGCTAACACTTATACTAATCCGGCTTTTCCAAGGATGGTGAGCTTGTGTCTAATGGTCAGCACCTTTTGTTAATGCACGCTAGGGAGATTAGGAAACAAAATCATGGTCAGTCAAGGTTTGCTTGTGATTTATAGGGGCTTAAACAAGATTACTGTGCCATTAATGAGTTAAATCTCCAAAATTGTTCTCAGTTAAACCTAGTTTTTCTCCAGTTAAACCTAGATTTTCTCAGTTAAACCTAGTTTTTTCCCCACTCATTTTCTCATTTCTTTGTTAATCATAGGGGGGACACCTAGGTATAGAGAAGGTAAGAAGTTTTTCTCGTAACCCTTATTAACTGCAACTTTATGAGAAAAAGTATGTCTCTCTGCCCACTCTACTTTAACTGAGAAAAACTAGGTTCTCCCTCACTGATTAATGCCATTCATCTTAAAAAGTCTAATTGACAGAAACGATCGTCTTGAGCATTATAACTTTGGTATTACGTTTGTAATATTTATCAAGCAAGTCTGCAACAACTCGACTTCACCAGCTTTTCCTAGAACCCGTTCTACGTTTGAGCTCATGTATGTTCCATGTGACTAGACAGGTGACCTCAACACTGTACTTAACAAACATACAACAACAAACAAAGAAAAAAATACGCAGAGACCCAAAATAC
Source organism: Atrina japonica (assembly GCA_030159075.1). NCBI lineage: Eukaryota > Metazoa > Mollusca > Bivalvia > Pterioida > Pinnidae > Atrina > Atrina japonica. Next base: position 928,075 of record BROG01000097.1, read on the forward strand.
ATGTACATGGAACCTGTCTCGTTTACACGTCTCGAAAGGTTTGACAAATTATCATGGACGTATTTGAAAAGTACACCAAACGTTGGTCTAAGAAAGGAAATGTCGAAATTGACATTCTTTTGGAGTGGATTGAGTCGATCAGCAGGCCAGTTAGTACTATCCAGTTCCACCAAATGTAACGTGTCCGACCACGACCACACTGGTGCCTGCTCCGAGTTGGGTTCCATGATTTATCAGTATTAGCGTTACAGAGTGAGACACTGCCAAAAAATGAATTTACGTCTCTGATTTTCTCAAGAAACAACGTTATCAAATGTCGGCTCTAAAACTGATCAGGAACCAAAAAGATAATGAATTTTCAGAATAAAAATTGAATATTTCATTTATGATGAAATTATTTTGCAACTTTTTCGTTCGACTTATAGACCATTCACAAATCGTGGTTAGTACTGGCAAAGCCGTTGTGAATCATGGCAAGCACCCCTGTGTGCCAGTGTGGCCGTTGTCGTACACAATACCTTTGGTGGGACTGGCTTATACTAATCCGGCTTTTCCAGTGAATGGTCAGCACCTTTTGTTAATGCACGCCAAAATCACATTAATGAGTTAAATCTAATTGTTCTCAGTTAAACCTAGTTTTTCTCCAGTTAAACCTAGATTTTCTCAGTTAAACCTAGTTTTTCCCCACTCATTTTCTCATGTTAATCATAGTTTTTCTCGTAACCCTTATTAACTGGAGAAAAAGTATGTTTAACTGAGAAAAACTAGGTTTAACTACGCTAAATACTCGTTAATGTGATTGTGGCGCAGTTAAATCTAGTTTTTCTCAGTTAAACTAGGGCGTTCTCGAGAAAAACAAGGATATTTTTTTTTGTCATTTTGCGCAGTTAAACTTTTTTTTTTCAGTTAAACCTAGCTTTCCTCACTCAATCTATGTTTAACTGGGGAAAACTAGGTTTAAAATCTGGGTTTAATTATTAAAGCACGCAGAAATTACCATAATGAGTTAATCTTAATTTTTTTCTCAGTTAAACCTAGTTTTTCTCCAGTTAAAGTGGATTACGAGTTAAACCTAATTTTTCTGTAGTTAATCCTAGTTTTTTTCGTAACCCACATTAACTGGAGAAAAAAATATATTTAACAGTGAAAAACAGATTAACTGCGCGAAAATCATATTGATATTCATTAATGTGATTGCGTCGCAGTTAAACCTAGTTTTTCCCAGTTAAACTAGTTTTTTCTCGAGAAAAAACAAGGTTTAACACAGTTTTGTAATTTTGGCGCAGTTAAAACTAGTTGTTTTCTGTTAAACCTAGATTTTCTCCAGTTTATGTGGGTTACTGAGAAAAATTAGGTTTAACTCATTAATATGATTTTGGCGTGCCATTCTTTCTTAGCTTGACAATATAAATCTATAAACCGATCTTGTCGCTCTCTCGTTTTCTGGTATGTCGCGTGAGGATGTAACTCAATCTGCTATGTAGCCTGGATTCCTGGCCCATTGTCTGTGGGATCTTTATTGTGTATTTCTAAAACGATTAAGTGTAAATGGTGCACTATGCGTATAATACGCTGTAAATTCTCGTATCACATCGACTGAGTATTGGGGCACCATGTTTGTTATGATTTTATGCTATTCTACAATTCAATATGGCGGAAAAGGTAATCTTGTCCAATCAGAGTATTCCACTTGGCTATACTGACTGCGTTAGCATCAATGAGCCAGGATCCAAGACTATCTGCTATGGGGTCACATGCGGATCATGTAGGAGTGTAATGTTCCACCAATGAAAATGCCACTTATGCGATCTTGTAAGTTTATCAAATGGCAAAGTGATGTAAACATTTTTAACATCATTTAAACAACACCGAACACAAAATCTGGAAGAAAAGAATTATTTTGATAACATCGGATATATAGGATCTGATAACCAAAGATATCCCGAATGTATTCTGCGGGGGACTAGGATTACCGACCAGTCCTAAGGCCCACTAGTCCGAAAAGACGAAGGCAGAAGACTGAGGTTGATTTAGGAGTAGGCGAACCACCCCTACGGCCGAGGGACTGTGTTATTTTGTCATTAGAATACATCGTATTTTAATGCAAATGAAATCAAATACTCTCTAGGATTTATCATATGCTTTGTGTAGCCTACACAATTGGAACCAATATACAGTGTAGAACACAGCGTGAAATAATGTACAGCTAACTATTAGTATAGTAAAAATATAAACATAAACATATCTGGCGAAAAATTCATCTCGAGAAAATGAACTAATATTTCGTTTTCCAGAGATCATTTTTATGGAAAAAAACCGAAAAATCCACCAAAAAGTAATTTCCGCCATGTTGTCTTTTTGTAGATTTTTGCGTTCCGAACATTTTTGCTTCTATCACTTTCTCCCGATAATGACGAAATGGCCAAAAAATCTAATAAAAAGGGGAAATAACTCCCATAGGCCTTCTCCTGTAAGTTTCCACCACTAATGATTATTTATTTGATTTTGGTGCAGTTAATCCTAGTTTTTCTCTTTTAAACCTAGGTTCACCTACATTAACTGGAGGACAACTTGGTTTATCTCATTTTTATTTTGGTGCAGTCAAAACTAGTTTATCTAGTTAAACTTAGATAATGTGGGTTAACGGGAAAAACTAGGTTTAACTGGAGACAAACTAGGTTTAACCGAGAAAAGCTCGGTTTAAGTCATTATTGTGATTTTGGAATGCTTTAATTATCAGCGAAACTTAGTTTTTCTCAGTTAAACCTAGTTTTTCCACAATTAACTAAGTTAAACCTGTATCCCATATAAAGTGGAGAAAAAGTAAGATTAACTGGGGAAATCTATGTTTAAATTGAGAAAAAAAGGTTTAACTCATTGATGTGATTTTGGCGTGCCATGAAACATTACCGTGTCATATTTCTATAATAAAATATACCCCGGCCATTTTTCTATGGTAGAATTTTTCAAAATATACCCGGGCCTTTTCTACAAGTATAGATCAATATACATTTCCTAAATTTTCCTACAGGTACGATCTATTTTCTCTCTGTGACTGGGTGTGATTTATATGTAGAATAAAGAACCCTGTGTTGTTGTTGTTGTTTTGTTTATTAGTTTTCTTTTTATTATTATCATTTTTTTTTTTTAGGTCACTTTTCTACGTTACACTGGAAGAACCCGAGTCTGGCACTATCGAACTGGTGAACTTTCGGAATAGTGGTCCTTCGGACTGGCGAACCTTCGGACTGGTGAACCTTTGCACGGACCCAAGGATTAAGGCGTGAAGGTGCGGCTATTAATTGAACATCGGTAATAATAATAAAGGCCGGCATTATCGTAGTGGTGAACCTTCAGACTGGCAAACTGGCGAACCTTCGGACTGTTGTTTCGGTTTCTTTATTTTAAACTGAATTACATCTCTTTGCCATTCGCCAAAAAACTTTCACAATATCACAATGTAAGTGACCCCCATAGCGGATTGCGTTAGATCTTTTTAGTTATATGCAACTTATCAGAAAAAAACGGGGCGGTTAGAGATCTATCGGTTTTGTTAACTTAACACACTGTATTTTTCGGTGTTTCTTTTATAGTGGAATTTTATGAAAAGTAAAATTGATACATCACTGGTCAATTTCGGCAACCCTGTATCACATTTCACCGATTATAAATCTTTATGGGTGAAACGGGCCTACTAAATGAAGAACTCTTGATTCGTTGGGAGAAGAGTGTATTTACTTAGAATCAATGAATTAAATACAAACAACCCACATATATATGCACTTTTATAGACATAAAACTTGAAATTTTATAGGTTTATAATAGAAAAAATTCAAATTACGCCAGTTCGAGGTGGCACTTTCTCATTTCGTTTTCTTTGAATTCATCAAACGTCTATTTCCAAATTATTCTTAAAGGGAAGAAGGACACAAGGCCATGTGACCAGAATGTCAATATAGCGATATAAACTGGAACTGATGTTGGCAATCTAAACAAAAATGGCATACGACACAAATTTGTCCACAAAAGACACAAATTGAATGGTAAATTCACATCGTGAAGTTAATTAAATTGTTCTTTGTGAAAAAATTAATTGAACAGTCATGTGTTTTCGTGTCAGCTATGAAACACAGCTCACATTGTCTGGCATCTTTTGTCCCTCTGTCTGTTTCTCTGGGTACAGTCACACTTTGACATAAATTATCGTTACTTTCTTATTGTATATGATACTTTTGTGAAACTTACAGGAAATGTTCCTTGTGATGAGGTGCATCGCCCAGTCAAGGTCAAAGTCATGTTCAAGGTCAAACTCAAGGTCAAATGGTGGTACAGTCTTCTCTTAAAGAATTTTTTTAATTAAAAAATACTCAATTACGACATACTTCAAGATGTTATTCTTCGCTATATACCCACAACTTGTTTTATTGACTCTAAATAATTGTGAACCATTTTGAATTGATCATTTACAGAAAAAAAAATTGATGACTATTTTTTTTACAGTGACCGAATTTAAGATCTAAGTGTTATAAAAATTTAGTATTTTGGGACTCACAGCTTACAATCTTTTGTCCTCTTTATCAACCAGTTCTAATGAAAGCATAAAAACACATTGATACCATGGCGTTAGAAAAAACTATACGAAGTTAGCTAAAAAAATGAGTTTTGTAAATAAATTACGTTTTTTTTAATAATGAATAGGATAGTTGATAAAAAAAAGAATCAAAATTCTGGAAAGGGGCATAACTCTTGCATATGTAAATATCCCTTATATACCCATAAATGTGCCAGATTATTAATTCTTCACTAAGTTATGAATAAGTATGCAAAAAAAAAAGAGAAAAAATGATGATTAGTTTTTGTATACCCCATGGTACCCTTCTTCCTCTTAAACTATTTATTCATTTATGGTAAATTAATATATATTTTTAAAGATTTATTTTTCATTTCATACCAACCGTTTTATACCTACCGGTTTTACTCGGGTGTATGTGGTTGTTCCGTTATGGTTGATAATGAGAGTGTTCGATTAATTTTATCTGAAACATTCGTTGGGCTAACTGTGTTATCTTTTCCTTATTATTTACTTATATTTATTTCATTCATTTATGTTTCTATTTGTTTATTTATCGATATATTTATCATCGTTTTCACAGATGTATGTTATTTTAACCACTCAACCAGTTCATCGTTTCTTGTATTTTGTTCAGGGTTCGAGGTTTGCCGAACATTTTACACCAAGGAAATGACGTTTCTGAGCTAACAAATATGGCGTCCGCTCTCTTTCGGAGTAGCAGACAGGCTGTGGATAAATTTAATTTATTCTCAGCTTCGAGGGTGAGATGTTATACGCAATAATTTTAAGTGAAGTTAGATTAATTGTTGATTTATTGCAATAAGACTTGCATTTCTTTTCTTTTTCTAATTAAAGAATACCCATACATATATTTCCCCTACAAATGAATAGCAGTTGCTATGACTTTTATGTCCTTGGCTTAATAGTAGGTAAGATTAGCCACAAGGCTATACCGGTTTAAATGCTGCGTATGTGTGATGCTATCGATTAATTCAGTTTGGTTTGGAGTAGAAACTACAATATCATTCTAGCCAGTGTAAGTCGTACAAAGTTTGATAGCGCCATTGACGGTATAAGTTAACTCTATAGTCTATAGTCAGAATCACATTAGGTCATGAATTTCAAAATGAATTTGTAAGTAACCAATCGTCTAAATAAAAATATTTTTACTGATATAAGTAAAAAAAACAAAAAAGTATAAATAATACATAGGAAAACATATGGAGAGGGCGAAGGCATTCATCAACAGTTTACATGTTCAGTTAATCCCTTTGGACATTCCGTCGTGTTGCCCCCTGCCGGGGGGCAACACAACAGAATCACCAAAGAGATTAATATTCAATGTTTTTATTTCGTAAATGTCTCGGTCATTCACTCATTGTTTTATTACTTTTAAATAAAATATTGAGTGGCTGACTGTTTCCTTCGTGCTAAAACTTAAATAGAATCTATGTGGTATTAGTCATGAATTAAATGTACAAATATGTTTTTATGCAATATATTTTTTCTATCCCAGCCTATCCATCATTTTGTGCAGTTCAGTTTACCAGAATAATTTAGGTGCTTCGTGATCGGGTTCGATGTACAACCCTAGTCGTTATGGAAAAGTCTCGGTCTATAAATGTTTCTTAGTGTGGTAGTTTATTACTTCATTTGCAATGCGCTTTTAAGTAATGACTTTGCATTTTCGACATTTTGTTTATGTTGCGCGCAAATTCCCGATGTGAGCAAAATTTTTACCATTAGTAGTTCGGGTCCCTGGATGTAGTAGGAATAAAAAATGTGAGCTTCTCTACATATATGAGGGCTTTGCCCTCTATAATCCTTTATCTCTTCTACATACTTTTCTCTTTATTTGGTGACTGGTTGCTTCAATTTTTGAAAATACTCTTCCTACGGGAATCTCTGTGTTTTCCATGCGCTATAAATAAATTAAATTGGATCATGTGAGTGATCATTAATATACTCACACCTCTCTAGACAAAAGAGTTATATGAAGGGGAATAACTCCCAATATATTATTGTCGTAAGGAATCAGTGATTGTGTAGTAACAGTAACCTTTCTTTTCACAATACAAAACGATAATACTTGGAAAGTTCTGAAAACATGTCTTTCGTATGAAAACAAAGTTGTTTAAAGTTTCTTTGTTAACTACATATGGTTAACACACTCCGAGCATTTTCATTGGTCAAAATAGGAACATGAACTTTGCTTCATTGACTGATCCTGCTCTATTACTGTAATGGAAATTTTGTACATAAGTTGCATCAAGCCAGCTGTTGGCAATAAATATAATTGGAGGGAAATGGGTCGGTTATTGAAGATCTCTGATAATTTTGGGTTTCCTATAGGTCTACATATTGCAGTGTTCAATCTAGGCCGCGCCATTGCTTCAATGGCCCGCTTAAGGTCTGCTATATGCTGTCAAGCGTATTATGTGCGTCCATGTGCAGACAACGTTTTTCTCTCTGTCAAAATTCAAAAACATGAAGAGAATATCAGACTTTTTCTCAGTCACCAAGAGTTCTAAAAAATCTCGAAATGATATTCAAAACAACCCAAGCTCATCATCAAGTGGAAAAACATCAGTAAAATCAGAATCTGTCTCTGAGAATCAGAAACAAAAGTTTCAAAATCAGTGGTTACACGACGAACGTTTTAAAAACTGGTTGACTTATAATGACATATCTTGTACCATGAACTGTAGTGTATGCACAAAATTTAAAAAAGTAAATCCCTTCACTACAGGTTGTACCAATTTTTGTATATTGGTGAACAATGTATATGGACAATTATGATGGTTACAGTAAACTCTAAACTCATCACAACTGGTCAGTTTTTCTTTATATGTTATGGCCCCTTCTTTTTTAAAATGGCCCCCTGATTTTAATAGCATGGGCCCATCTGGTCCCCTTGTTCATGGTCCTAGATTGATCACTGCATATTGATATAATCTGGAGAAATTGTCATTGAAGTGAGGTACAGGTTTGATGCGATCATGAGAGTCCGAGCCCGATAGTGTATAGATGTGATGTAGGCTAATGTTCATGGATACTACGGAAGTTTTCAGCTATGGTAGAAATAGATTCAACAACTTGTGTAAGTTGATCATCACTTTTATTTAACTCTCTTTAATGAATTTTCAAAATTTGAAAATTAAGAAAGTCGAGTTAGATAATTAAACATGATAATCAACTAACACTCATTGTAGAATCTCTATATATTTGCTAAATTGTTATTATTGTTATGTCCACATGGTTATGAAAATATCACCTTAGAAATATTATCAAGGGGACATAATGACCCCAGAATATTCAATCTTGGTTGGATCCCTGGTCATGATCAGGTTAATTGAGATGTAAAAATAATTCAGAGAAGAGCCTTATAATCTTTGATTACTGTATATTTTTGTCATTGTTGTCATCCATATTTTTTTTCTCTGCATTTTATAAGACAAAAAAGAAAAATAAGTATTGAAGTTTTTACCCTATATAATTAAATCTGTTGTAAATATTTGTTTTAAGAAACAAGCTTATTTAATCAAAAAGTCAAAATTCCGAGTCCTAGTTTTTAGTTTATTGGCCTTTAACATAAACTTGTGAAGGCGTTATTAACTTAACCCTATCTCAAGTCTCAAGTCAACTTGACACGGATAACGTTATATACGAGTAGTTCAAGAATAATTAATAGTTATACTTGCTACATTTACAATGATAAAATGTTACACATCAATAACTAAAGTCTGCAAAATTTTGGGTAGTGGTAAAGATAAGATCTGATTTTGTCAATCTACGGTAGTAAGTTGCAAGTCCTACTTGTAATTTTTTGTAAAATGGATGATGTCTAAGACTTAGAGTCTTTTGTAAATGTTTCATGGATTACATGAAGTGGACTATAATGTACTTATTTTGTATTTCAGATCCTGTCTGCAGCAAATGCATGTCCCCCGTGTCAAAACCATCAACAAAATCGTCAGCTATCAATTCATGAATATTTGAGTTTTGGTCTCTTGAAAGATGCAAACATACCAATCCCTAAGTTCAAAGTTTGTGACCATAGTGAAGAAGTACAGAAGGCAGCAGAAGATCTAAGTGAGATTTTACATTTGATTGATTTTTAGGTCACCTGAACCAAAAGCTCAAGGTGACCTACAGCGATCGTCATTTGTATGTCGTCCGTCGTGTGTTATTATTTTTTAAACATTTTCGACTTCTTCTCAAGAACCAATGGGCCAATTTCAACCAAACTTGGCAGGAAGTATCCCCATGTGAAGCCGCATAAAGTTTGTGAAGGAAAGGGGCTAGGGCCCATAGGGGCCTCAAAAGGGACCAAAAAGTACCAAAACTTGGTACATCTTTAAAAATCTTCTTATGAACCAATGATCAGATGACTTTCAAATTTTGTGTGCATGATTGTTAAGTCATTGTCTACAAAGTTTGCAAATTAAAATGAAATCTGTCGATAAACATGCCACTAGGGGGCACTTTAGTAAATGGGAGGGTATTTTGGCTGTATTGGAGTTATGCTCAGGTGACCGTCAAGGCCCATTCAGCCTCTTGTTCTTTTACTTATTATGTGTGTGTGTGTGTGTGTGTGTTTATTTCATGTCATCTGAGTTGTTTGTATATTGTATATGATGCATGTAAACTTAAAGTAATTGATTGTACTTACAAAATGTTGAACCATGTGATTAGGACCTTGTTAAAATTTATTTCCATCATAACTCATTAAAGCATAATTATGTAGATTTGAGTAAGTGACAAGGATTAACTGATAAAGATGTAATTTCTACACCACAAAGTCGTAAATGCTTACATGTAAATATGTATATAATCTATTGAAAAGTTGTTGCTGAGCTATATATGGTCTGTTGTATAATCATTTATCAAGTAGATTTGACTGCACAGTATAAATGTTACAGTGTAACCACTAAAGATTATCACTTGTATTATTGTCGTAAGTTATTTATAACAAAATAGTCTTAAACATTTCAATGGAGATAACATGAAAAATACACAGAAAAGATGGAATTTTACACAATGCTCAACAATTTTTCAGTTATGCACTGGTGGACAGCTTTTTAATGCTAAAAACCCAAGTAGGAAAAGACCACTGGCTCTGTGCAAGTAAACTGGCAAATTTCTCAATATAATCAACTTAGGTTCTCGTGGGTTTTAGGCTCACATTGACTTTAGATTAAACCCTTTGAAATGCATTTACATATGAATGATAATGCTGTACTGCATTCTTTCAGTATGGAGGAAAATATACTTGAAATAATATTTTCTAAAATATTTGTCATATAGGTATCTTGAAATGTAAAATGGACATAGAAATAGGGGATTTTTTTTTCAAATTTCTGTTTTTAAGTGAGAGAGGCTGACAGTTCAGATGTTGTGGTCAAAGCCCAGGTGTTGAGTGGAGGAAGGGGCAAAGGTCATTTTACAAGTGGTTTGAAAGGTGGAGTCAAAATATGTTTTTCGTAAGTATTTTAGCCATCAGTATCAAGAAGGATAACGTAAACAATAGTGCTATGCATAAGATATGATGCTAATTGTTGAATCAAGCACAAGGGATATCATGTGTAAATAAATTATGGTAACTAAATCATGTAAATAGCTAAATTAAAAAAATGATTCTTCCCAAGGTAAAAGCAAATTATTGGAATTGGAGCTAGGATATACTCGATTTGTTAGTATAGCATTTGGCTATTCTAAAAATATGATAAAAAAAAAAATATCTAACAATGATCTAAAGATAAGTAGAAATTACAGAAATAAAAAGAAAACAGCTAACAATGATCTGAAGATAAGTAAAAATTATGGAAAGAAAATGAAAACAGGTAACAATGATCTAAAGATAAGTAAAAATTATGGAAAGAAAAAGGAAACAGCTAACAATGATCTAAAGATAAGTAAAAATTACAGAAAGAAAATGAAAACAGGTAACAATGATCTAAAGATAAGTAAAATTACGGAAAGAAAAAGAAAACAGGTAACAATGATCTAAAGATAAGTAAAAATTACGAAAAGAAAAAGAAAACAGCTAACAATGAACTAGATATAAGTGAAAATTACAGAGATCCACAAGTGTCTTTGTTAAGAATTTTTCATGGTGATTTGTTTGTTTAGTTTTTGTTTCTTCATCTTTTTAGCTCACCTGAACTAAGTAGATATACTAAGTTTACTGATGTTATAAAGATACCAGTTTGAGTGATCATCTTTTAAAACTTAAGCAGCCGTAGCTAGATAACATGTAATATCAAATTGTCATGTGCTGGGACACCTGTTTCTAACTTTTTGAGTTTTATGGGAAAATAAAATTACAGATGTCGTAAAAATATTGTAAAATTACCGTTTGCTGTACCTTGGGAGTATTTGTTGCTCCAGTGTCAATAGTGAAAATGGTGATCACCTGTGCTCTATTGACCAATGTATATAACAGAAGGTTATATACCATGTGATTGTACCTGGTACACAAAAATATCCATAATGGAATGAACTTTAACAACTGCGTTCTGAATGTTTATGTTACATATATTAGCTGTTTGAAAAAATATTGTAGAATTCTTTTCAATGAGAACTGCTGAAAACAATGGGATCTAGTATTTTATACTTACCATTACAGGATAGATGAAGCTGCAGATATAGGAAAACAGATGCTGGGATCCAGGCTAATTACAAAACAAGCTCCCATGGGAAGGGTCTGTAACCAGATTATGTTATCAGAAAGACTGTACTCCAGGAGAGAGTTTTACTTTGCCATTGCAATGGAGCGTTCTTTTGCTGTACGTAAATGGTCATGAATATATATGACTTTTGTTCACACAAGGGTTTGAGTTCAGTCATTATAGAATCACAAAATGAAAGTTGATTTTTTTCTTGTAGTTGCTTTAATACTTAGATTTAGCAGAAATTACCAAAAGAATGCCTTTGAAACTCTCAGTCAATGTTAATCAACTGGTTTTCACAGTTTGACAGTTCTTACATCTTACAAAGGAGGTCAGAAATGTGTTTGAATAAATATTGTATCTCTTCTAATTTTAAGGAAAGAAAACTAAAGATAACTCTTTTAATACTATATTGCCAGATATTCATATCAAACCCCTGTCTTCCTAATGCTGAAATGACACTATATTGAAAAGTGAAGCTTAGCCTAGTCCAACTTGAGTAGAGAAAGAAGAGAGAATGAAACTCATCAAAGTTATAGTATTATTCAGTGTCCAGTTATAATTGAAAGTTCTATGATGAAGTAATTAATATTTGTGTGTGTGTATGTATGTATGTATGTATATATACAGGGTCCAGTTATGGTTGGAAGTTCTTTTGATGAAGTACTATATATATTTACAGGGTCCAGTTATGGTTGGAAGTTCTCAAGGTGGAATGAGCATAGAGGATGTAGCCAGAGAGAATCCTTCTGCTATTTTGAAAGAACCTGTAGATATATTTCAGGGCTTGAAAAGAGAGCATGCTGTGTCCATGGCAGCAGAAATGGGCTTTACTCCACAATGTATAGACGAGGTAATTTTTCGTATGTAACATTGAAAAAAATGCAGACATATTCTGTGCTTCTTTGGATTTTGAAACACATTTTGAAAAGAGCTACTCCCCTTTTCCATAAATTTGTACAGAGAAAAAATATTTCTTTTTACGAAGCTTTGATTGAAGTTATTTAAAATTGATACACATTACGTTCTCTGAAACCTATATTACTTTTCAAATCATTCAGTTTAAAGTAATTTTATCATGGTTTATTTTATTTGCAAAACATATTTGTCATTGAATTAATGATGTGTGTCTGTCTGCATCAACAAATTAGTTTTGCTTTTAGCTCAGCAGTGAGAAAACTATTCATTGTATCATGCTGTAACTTCACATGACGATAGAACATGATGACATTAATTACTGTGGCCTTCATTTTTATCTTTGAACTTCAACTTAGAACATAAAAATTAAAATTCCAAATGTACTGATGTTGAACAGTGGTTTTAAAATACAATGTTTTACAATTTGACCTTACCACCTTTTATGGTTCCTTGTTGCATTGCTTCATGTGTAATTAATCACAATTTTTGGCCAGATTGCAAAGCATGTCTGGTCTATAGATTGATGATGTCCATCTGTCTGTCCATCAACATTTTGGTTAAAGTTTTGGTTGAAGCAAATTCTCATCAATTGATAGAGATTCAGATCTCATACTTGGCCTGTACAGGGCTCAACATTGACTTTTAAAAGACCTAGACCAGTCGGACCAGTACCAGAAATTTTTACTAGACCTGACCTCAACATCACTAGACCTGACCTCGGTTACATCATATCTATCGATATCTCTCTTCCAGAGTTTCATATCCTACTTAATTAGGGTTACATCTAGACATTTTAAGGGTGAAAACACTATATTTTAGTTTTCAATAAGTGGTAAAATATGGCTCACATATTAATTTTATAAATTGTCCGACGAACTCGATGACAGGCAGAGGACTTGTGCATATTTATGTCTCATTTTTAGCTATTGCTGCACTATTAATTGCTATTTACTGCTTTAACTAATTTTTTAAATAACATAAAAAAAAACCAAATTTGATTCATGATTGAAATAATTCCATATAATCTCTAGAGTACTCAAGCCTACTAACTCTAATAAGTAGGACTGGAATACAAGTATGATTGTTCCACTGATTTATAATTTTATCAAGAACAAAATAAAACCTGAATAGACAGTTAGCTTGAATGCTTTGACAGTTCATTTACAGAAGTCAAGAAACAAGTGTGTGTATATAAGTTTGAATTTTTCTTATAGGCCTAATCTTTGATACACCCTCATCTCTAGTTATGCCTCCACTACTATAAAGAAGCCGTCGTCAGTCATTCAGTGTAAACAGATACTGATAGTTATCGTGAGATGATCTGCTTAATAAGAGATATCGTGACTCAATTCAAACAAAACTGATATGCCTAGGCTATGCTAGCAAAGCTGCACGCACTTGTGATTTTATGACCGATGCTTTCAGTTTCACTTTCAATCCAAATTTTTGCGGGTCCATAGAATTACCGAAATGACGACATTTACCAGAATGACAGGACATGTAACTGAATTGAAGCCCCTTTCCATCGTAATGATAATTTTGTGGAATAATTTGCTTTTAAATGTTTCTAATATAGGTATTACATTAAATGAAAAGATATTTTGTCGGTATTTTCCTTGTATTTACCTATCTAGCTTTTCATATTTAAGCCATATCAGTACTAGTGTGATGTTGAACCCAACGTAACTACTCGTACAATTTGTTGGTAATATTACTATTATTCCGGTTATTTTATAAACTAATCTCTCACCAGAGGGCGTATTACATATTGACAAAATGAAAGTAAGTCTATACGGCACGTAATATCAGTGACATATCTATTATCACAATCACCGGTAATGTAAATAAATTTCTCACTATCGATAAATGAATTACAAAAAGAACAAAATGGTTTTCCACAACATTTTTTTAAATAATAGATCTTCAGTCTATTTGAAGTGATATTTTTGTTAACCCGACCAGTCGGGCTACTTTGACACAAATTAACTAGACCGGACCAATCTTTTACTAGTCAGGGTCGGTCGGACGTGCCTTAGTGTTGAGCCCTGCTGTACTTTACCTGTGGCAAGTGCAATTGAGTTATGTGGGTTTGGATTTCTTTTTCTTTTTTTTTTTGGGGGGGGGGGGGGGGGGGATGGATCAAAGTAGTAATTGGGATGGGGATCAACATTTTGATTAAAGTTTCAGGTTGAAGCAGGTTCTGGGTAATGGATAGAGGTACAGACTTCAAACTTGGCCTGTAGGTTACCTGTGGCAAGTGCAATTGAATTATGTGGGTTTAAATTTCGGGGTGTGAATCAAAGTAGTAATTGGTGTGGGGATCAACATTTTGGTTAAAGTTTCAGGTTGGAAGTTCTGGGTAATCCCTTCATACATCTCAAATTTGTCAAAGAATAATGAAAATACATTGTATTTCAATTAGAGATTTGAGTGATATAGTTCCAGACACATGGGCATTATACACACACACCATACAGAGTCACAGTACCGATAAATAATTGGTTGTTAGAGATTGAGAAGTTAAGGTTGTTTCATGTTTCCAAAGTTGAGCAATTGAATAATTAATTGCAGTTAAACCTGTCTTGAGAGACCACCCCATCTGCCAGTGAAGTGTGGTCTCTCAAGAGAGATTTTAATTAAAAGATTATTTAACCAAGTGATTTTCAGGATGTAGTCTCACTAGACAGGTGGTCTTTCATGAGAGTGATCTTTAAAGACAGGTTCTTGTATACTTGATTTTCCTGTTTTTATGAATATTTTCTATTTTTCAGGCAGCAGACATTTTCATGAAGTTATACCATGATATTTTTATAAAGCACGATGCAACACTTATAGAAATTAACCCAATGTCTGAAGCTGCAAATGGAAATGGTAAAAGCACATTCTAATATTTCTGTGCTATCTCAGCTATAAATTCATTCTGTTTTCCTGTAGATATTTAATTTCATTTCTGCACATTTTGAAAAAAAATGTTTGAGTAATCTCTGCTTACTTGTCAAATTCTGAAGTGTGTTGCATGTCACTGAAATCATTTGGAATTTAGGCATAAATATGAAATCTATTTTTCATACTGATCAAAAGTACTATTCAAGTATTTTTGAATATCTAATAGCTACTTCATAAGTCTGTCTGAAATAAGAACAGAAAAGTTTTGAGTTTATTTCTATCTTCATACTCGTATTGATAGTTGCATTGCATCAACTCTTTGTATGAACGGAAAACCCATGTAACTAAAAATAGATTGATCTCCAAGATGATAAGACTTTGGCAATGCTTTCGGAATACCTTTGGTAACTTCCGCTTATCTATGGTTCATTTGGAAAACACCAAAATTTAGTGGTCAAATACCACATTGATCGCTTCGTCATTTGCAAGGAGACAAAAGAAAATTGATTCAAGGCAGTTTAAAAATGAGATATTTTTCAAAATACATGTACATGTATGATCTGTACAAAAGACATTTCATTTTGTTGGAAAAATGTTGATTACCATTATATTTGATCAACTGTTTGTGGGCAGCAAACCAGTGATCTACAAGTTGATATATGTAATAAAACTTGAAATACAGCTGTTTATTGATTTTCGGTCAGTAAATATTGGACAAGTAAAAATCTATTTTGGGCAACCAAATTTGGGCATTTACTTACCTGGGGACAAGTGCATGAAAGTCATATTTCCACACCCCTGGTCATAAGTGCCGAGCATAGCCGAACTTTAAAGCCCTTCATCGGCATTCGTGACGTCTCCATATGAGTGAAAGATTCTTGAGTAGAATGTTAAACAACATTACAACCAACAACATTAGTGACATTCAATTCCACAGGTCAATATTTTAGGCACCTCACCTTATTCTAGTGATGTCTCCATATAGGTGGAAACATTTTTGTGGGACATAAAAATAACAATAATAGAAATAAAAATTCAAAGTTTGAAAATGTATCTTACAGTAGATAAAGACATATGATATTTAATTTGTTTTCTTTTAACAGTTTACTGTATGGACTGTAAAATAAATATAGATGATAACTCATCCTATAGACAGAAGGAAATATTTAAATTAAAAGATTGGTCTCAAGAAGATACAAGAGAAGAGAAAGCTGCTGAAGCTGATCTTAATTACATCGGTCTTGATGGTAATATTGGGTGTCTGGTGAACGGTGCAGGCTTAGCCATGGCAACAATGGACATAATTAAGTTACATGGAGGAAGTCCCGCAAACTTTTTAGATGTTGGAGGTGGTGCTACAGCTAAACAAGTAATGGAGGCCTTCAGATTGATTACATCAGATCCTAATGTAAGTTTTACAAGTATTTGGAGATTGGGTTATGTTCAGATCCAGATTTTAGTCAGTTGATTAAGCTCAAATGACTTAATCTGGTGATCTATTACATTGTCAAATGTTGTCAAACAAATGGGCATTGTGCAAAACTTATTTGCATAAATAATTCTGATTCCACTGAGCCAAATTTGGCTTGATTAAGACAACAAAATAGAGACTTTCTTGACAGTTGGATGAGAGGTCCTATGAATAGGGTTGAAACTGAGGTGACCATCTGGACACTTGTAAAGATAATCCATAGTGCTATGATTAACATTGTTTTATATATTGCAGTGCAATCATCTAAGAATATTTAGGTGTATAAAAAAACCTTGGATTTATATCTTTGTATTTTTTCTTCTTGGCAAATATTTTCAAAATTTGAATTAGAAAATTGTGAGAAAAAGTTATTTTTACACATGTCCAAGATTCAGGGCAATACTTGTTTCTGAAATGGTTTTAATTTTTTTTATTCATGGTTTTGATAGGTACAAGCAATTCTAGTGAACATCTTTGGTGGAATAATGAGATGTGACGTGATAGCTCAGGGTATCATAGCAGCCGCTGAAGAACTTCATTTAACTATTCCAATTATGGTTAGATTACAAGGTGAGGATTTATTCATTTATGTATGTGTGTGTGTGTGTTTTTGTGTGTGATATTCTTGATAATTTTTATGAGTTGTTATGTAATAACAACCAATTATGGGTTTACTTCGACTTTTCATCGAGGGCTATTCTGTTAGCATTGAAGAGGTCATGAAGGTTGCATTTGTAAAATATAGTCCAACTCAAGAATTCAACTTTTACAGAATCAAATATTTTGGTGTACGTGAAATTAAATTTAGTTTGAATAATCATTAATGAAATACCACATAATTCTACTTACTTCTGCCTTTTGAAATTATACAGTACGATTTGTAGTCAGTTTCAACAAAACATCATTGATCTATTTGTAAATAAGGAATTCCACTATATAAGATTCCAGTGATATTGAGCCTGCCTTGAGAAACTATAGTATTACTTCACCATTCATCATATTGATACAGCTACAAGCATACAACGATTGTAAATAGAAATAATTACATATCGTTGATACCAACATGAAGCTAAATCAATTTCTAAATCAAAACATAATATTGCCCGGTTTTCAGGTGAGACAGGACAAGTCTGTGCGGAGCCATTTTGTTTAGCTTCAATACAGCGTAATAAATAGCTCACACGAAAATCCCTTCTTGAAATGTCATATCTATGTGTTCATAAATTTTTACCACATCATCACCATTTATTGGCATTTGCTTGCAAATGTGATCAGTGATCAGTTTATAATCAAACAATGAATTGAAAATTATAGTTACATTATAGATGGGATGAATTAATCAGATATTTATTAGTGGCCTGGCACTGTATTTTGATTGGCTTAATGAAAAATAAATTTTTCATTAAGCCAATCCAAATACAGTAAAATCAGTGAAAAATAAAGCTTTTATTTAATTGATAAATTTAATTAAAAATGTAATAAATATACTAATGCAATGCTTGATATTTTTTCAGTTATTTCAAAAATTAATAAAGAAAAGGTATAGAAATGTCTGTGATAAAATACTGTGAAAAATGTCAATTTTGGGCATTTTTTTAGATATTAACTGAAATGTTTGAAATTTTTATACCAGTTATATTATTTTTACAGGAACAAAAGTAGAAGATGCTAAAGCATTGATGGCAGCCAGTAGTCTTAAGATAATGTGTGATGATGATTTAGACAAAGCAGCAGCCACAGTAAGTATATCTACAGTTTTTTGTACAGTATGTTATGTTTTCTTGATACAAGGTCAGAATCTTTTGCAAAGGGGGGGGGGGGGGGGGGGGGGGGGGGGGCATTTTTACTCTTAATAATGTGGAAGGTTGTCAGTCTTTATCCTGGTATATTGTAACAGGGTTTTCTCCTCCACCATTAAACCATTTAAAGGAAACATTATTAAGTGTGACATAATACAGCTTATAAAACAAATCACAAACATTAATCTAAACAGTGATAATGTCAATTTGTTTAATTATCTGTACAATTTTGCTACTTCACTGGCAGAAGACCAGTTCTCTTTTCCTGGGTAGATTGTAACTATAAATCTCCTCCGGCCACGTGTCATTATGTTAAATTGTTTAATCATCTGTACAATTTTGCTACTTCACTGGCAGAAGACCAGTTCTCTTTTCCTGGGTAGATTGTAACTATAAATCTCCTCCGGCCACGTGTCATTATGTTAAATTGTTTAATTATCTGTACAATTTTGCTACTTCACTGGCAGAAGACCAGTTCTCTTTTCCTGGGTAGATTGTAACTGTATTTTCTCCTTCAGCCTCATGTTATGTATGAACATTTTCTACTTCTTTTCAAAAACCACTGGACTAATAAGAGAGGTTCATGTTTATCTGGAACCCTTATCAATTTGGTATTTTACTGATTGTATGTCATGTGACTTACAGTTGTTATAAGCCCAGATGAGTTCCGGTCTTGTCTAGCTATTGTATACAACTTTATGTTTCATTTTGGTAGACTGTATTACTTTGCTGCAGAAGGTTTATTTACAGACAAAATTAAATTAGGAAACTTCGTAAAATATTATCTATTTTATTTTCTATTTTATTTTCCGACAAAATGAAATCTCTGATGGCTAAAAAGAGCCAGCTAAAATTACTACCGAAAATCTGTCTTGTTTGCTAACTCACAGTGATGCAGAAATCCTGTTTTCTCCCTTTACTTAAAAAAGAAATTCATCTATCCCAAAAAATGTTTCCAATTGTTATACTATTTACTCAGTAATATGTTTCTGAACTTTAATAGACAGATGTTTGCTTACTATTGCTTCAGACGAGAGAAAAGAACTGTCCCTAAGTTGTGTATGTCTGCGTAAATGAACAAGTTTGATTTTATATTACAATGAATTCTTTGTTTTTCAGGTTGTCCGACTGTCCAGAATTGTAGCGTTGTCAAAGGAGGCAAATGTTACCGTTAAATTTGAGTTGCCATTATAATTAGTTTGAAGATTGAAAAGACTTTGACGTTTCTTTTATTTTTCGGCAACAGAATATTTTTTTCGTAGCCTGTACAGTCTACTTGATGTATCCAGACCAAACAAATCTTTACAGACATTAGAAGCATTGCCATAAAATGAGTAACTTTCACACCAGTTGATATTAGCTACAAAACAGCAGAACAATAGTTAGCAAATTGAGCATTCAAGCTTGTGACATCATGGAGGTGATTTTTTTCTCAATGTTGATTGAATTCAGCTATCTTCATAGTTTTCTTCTGGATTTCTCAGTTGTGAAATGTTGATATGTTTTATAGGTTATAACTTAAACTAGAAATCTTGTTTTCCATCCAATGTCATGTCTGTGTCAAAAGCGAATTCTGTCTCGAAATTTGAATTTGATAAAGAGAAATTGATCATTTTAGGAAAAAGACAAATATATCATATCTATTATCTTCAAGTATGGTTATTACATTCAAAGTAGTAAATTTTAAAGTAGGTAAATGCAGAGAGTAAGAATTTAGAAAAACCTTCAAGTTGTACATTGTCGGAGATATCTGTATATGTTTCTGAATGTGAAAGGAATGAATTTGTGTTGTAGACATATAACATTAAATATACAGACTAATGATATGCATATCTTAACTTTTAAGTTTTTTTGCTTAACTACATATTAGCATAAAATATTGTAAAATCGAAATCAAGGTGTAATGTTTCTTGAAACAAATTTGCCAATTCCTGTATAATGTAAAAAAGTTTTTTCAATGCAAATGCCTTGTAATATGAATCCAGATATATCTCCAAAATGTGATATAATACCACTTTATTTACATCAAGTTTGTTGGTGTTTCAATATTTATCAGGAAACCACCCACCTTTTATTGTTGTTTATTGATTTGAAAGTTTCCCATTGGAAGATCCCTTACAGAAGGAGAGTATTGCTGCAATATATGCTGGCATTTTGTCTTCATTTTATTTTAAAACTGATACAATGAAAAAAGTAAACAAAGAAAATAATTTTTCTTTTTCCTATAGATATTCTCTATCATTCTGTTTGATGTGATAGTTAACAAAACTAAAAATCATAGAAATTGATGTATGCATAATACTGTCAGTCATTTTTTGGTTTATTCATCTGAGAGAAATGATTGAAACAAGTAATATAAGGTCATTTTAAGTCATTTTCTTAGAAATTCTAAAACATCTTGAAAATTAAAACCAAATGTAAATGTACCAATAAACACATGGCTGAGCCTCCATATATCTGTTGTTTTCTCATTGCCACAGCAGTACATCTTGTATCTGAAAGGATGTGTTGTTGATTTTATCATTATTAAATAAGATATGTACTATTTATTTCATGATATTGTTTTCTTTTGTTATACCTGATGAATTCATCTCAATGACTTTGTCTCTAGATACCTTTATAATATCTAAATGTTTTAGTCAGATTGAATTCCTCTCTAGATTCTAGAGGTATTAACGTCAAAATGTTTTAAAGGAATGGTTCACCCTAAACACAAGTTGCGTTTATTTTAAAGAGATTATCTTCCTGATTCCAAAACCGGAAAAAATATTTTCAATTTGACCACGCATTTGCAAGAAATCGACTTTTAAAGTTCAAAATTCAGCTGCTATGGGGAAATCCACCTTCGTGATAGAGGACGCTGTTTTCGTGAGGTAGGTCACACCGTTTATGAATAGCCAACAAGCCAGGAAAACGCGCTCTGTAATTCTCTTTTTGTCACTGACAACAAATAAATTAATTCAACAGAGAAGTATGTATTATTACTTGTTTGAATGAATAATTGACTATTCTTTATCACCGCTAAATGGAAACACCAGCATCCTATGTCCCCAGCTAGGTCTAATCCTCTGTTGTGTACAATACACTGTAAACGCGTAATCAAAAGTTGTGATGTCAGTACCTACATCTCTTAATCCTGAATTGTGATTACACGTTTTTTTCTATCATCGATATTTGGAACATTCATATTCAAGTTTTAGCCATATGAAAACCAGAGGTAAACATGCGTAGATGTAAAACCAGGGACGTCCCTATTTACCTTTAGTATTTACCATCGGTGTATGAGAGAGAGAGACTTGGACAATGCACTTTTGATAAATAGTCACATAGCGGTAGTTGTATTCTTTACATCAAACAAAGCTAATATAACACAAGCCAACTGTCTTTATACACAGTGCCCAAGCATGCATATATAATATGACACATTCCTGAATGTGGACTGTCACAGCGGGGCTTTTATAATGATAGACATATATTTCGGAATCCTCAACCTCTCACTGAAATCAAAACACACAAATATATTAATAAATCCCGACACTAGGGTAGACCAGACTCGTGCTACGTCTCTGGGTAGATCTAGATTTTTTAATTCATGCAAAACAGATGCAATCAATAATTATTTTTAACAAAATTGGGATTTTAAAATTTTTATTTCATTACCATATAACTTGACTTTTTAAAATTCGAAACCCAACATTTTAAAATAATTTTAGGAATAAAATGTGATGCGAAATCTGTTAGCATGTACGTACTTGGTGTATATGAAAAGAACTGTGTAGCCTATGTCACAAACAACAGAGGGCGCTGGGTTTTTTGAGTGTTTGAAAAACAACAATGCCGCCTATAGTTGTAATCATAAAATGGCAGTATCTCGGTTATGTCTTGTCAGAAAAATATAAAATTTTCGGAATAGACTCTGGGAATCATGTTAACTATTTTAAACAAAACTTGTCAAATTGGTGAACCATCCTTTTAAAGTCAGATTGAGTTCTCTAGATCCAAGCAGTGTTGCATCTAAATGTTTTAAAGTCACTACATCAGACTGACTTCTTTAGATCCTAGTGGTGTTACATCTAAATGTTTAAAAGTCAGATTGAGTTCTACTCTAGATCCTAGTGGTGTTACATCTAAATGTTTTAAAGTCACTACATCAGACTGACTTCTTTAGATCCTAGTGGTGTTACATCTAAATGTTTTAAAGTCAGATTGAGTTCTACTCTAGATCCTAGTCGTGTTACATCTAAATGTTTTAAAGTCACTACATCAGACTGACTTCTCTAGATCCTAGTGGTGTTACATCTAAATGTTTTAAAGTCAGATTGAGTTCTACTCTAGATCCTAGTGGTGTTACATCTAAATATTTAAAAGTCAGATTGAGTTCTACTCTAGATCCTAGTGGTGTTACATCTAAATGTTTTAAAGTCACTACATCAGACTGACTTCTTTAGATCCTAGTGGTGTTACATCTAAATGTTTTAAAGTCAGATTGAGTTCTACTCTAGATCCTAGTGGTGTTACATCTAAATGTTTTAAAGTCACTACATCAGACTGACTTCTCTAGATCCTAGTGGTGTTACATCTAAATGTTTTAAAGTCAGATTGAGTTCTACTCTAGATCCTAGTGGTGTTACATCTAAATGTTTTAAAGTCAGATTGAGTTCTACTCTAGATCCTAGTGGTGTTACATCTAAATTTTTAAAGTTACTACTTCTAGATCCTTGTGGTGTTACATCATAAAGTCAATGTTTTTAAGTGGTGTTACATCTAAATGTTTTAAAGTCGCTACATCAGACTGACTTCTCTAGATCCTAGTGGTGTGTTTTAAACATACATCAGAACAGAATGTTCTCTAGATCCTAGTGGTGTTACATCAGATTTTGAGTTCTACATCAGACTAGATCTCTAGATCCTAGTGGTGTTACATCTAAATGTTTTAAAGTCAGATTGAGTTTTTAAAGTTACGCTAAATGTTTTAAAGTCACTACATCAGACTGACTTCTCTAGATCGTAGTGGTGTTACATCTAAATGTTTTAAAGTCACTACATCAGACAGACTGACTTCTCTAGATCCTAGTGGTGTTACATCTAAATATTTTAAAGTCACTACATCAGACTGACTTCTCTAGATCCTAGTGGTGTTACATCTAAATGTTTTAAAGTCAGATTGAGTTCTACTCTAGATCCTAGTGGTGTTACATCTAAACGTTTTAAAGTCACTACATCAGACTGACTTCTCTCTAGTGGTGTTACATCTAAATGTTTTAAAGTCAGATTGGTGTTAGATCTAAATGTTTTAAAGTCACTACATCAGACAGACTTCTCTATATCCTAGATCCTCTAAATGTTTTAAAGTCAGATTGAGTTTACTAGATCTAAGTGTGTTACATCTAAATGTTTTAAAGTCACTACATCAGACTGACTTCTCTATATCCTAGTGGTGTTACATCTAAATGTTTTAAAGTCAGATTGAGTTCTACTCTAGATCCTAGTGGTGTTACATCTAAACGTTTTAAAGTCACTACATCAGACTGACTTCTCTATATCCTAGTGGTGTTACATCTAAATGTTTTAAAGTCAGATTGAGTTCTACTCTAGATCCTAGTGGTGTTACATCTAAATGTTTTAAAGTCACTACATCAGACTGACTTCTCTAGATCCTAGTGGTGTTACATCTAAATGTTTTAAAGTCAGATCAGAGTTCTGACTCTAGATCCTAGTGGTGTTACATCTAAATGTTTTAAAGTCACTACATCAGACTGACTTCTCTAGATCCTAGTGGTGTTACATCTAAATGTTTTAAAGTCAGATTGAGTTCTACTCTAGATCCTAGTGGTCAACTGACTTCTCTAGACATGTTACTAAATGTTTTTAAAGTCAGATTGACTACTCAGATCCAGTGTTACACTGACTTACTCTCAGAGATCTCTAGATCCTAGTGGTGTTACATCTAAATGTTTTAAAGTCGTCACTGACTTCTCATCTAGTGGTGTTACATCTAAATGTTTTAAAGTCACTACTCAGACAGACTGACTTCTCTAGATCCTAGTGGTGTTACATCTAAATGTTTTAATGTCAGTACATCAGACTGACTTTGATCCTAGTGGTGTTACATCTTTTAAAGTCAGATTGAGTTCTACTCTAGATCCTAGTGGTGTTACATCTAAATGTTTTAAAGTCGCTACATCAGACTGACTTCTCTAGATCCTAGTGGTGTTACATCTAAATGTTTTAAAGTCAGATTGAGTTCTACTCTAGATCCTAGTGGTGTTACATCCAAATGTTTTAAAGTTACTACATCAGACTGACTTCTCTAGATCCTAGTGGTGTTACATCTAAATGGTCAGATTGAGTTCTACTCTAGATCCTAGTATGTTACATCTAAAAAGTCGCTACATCAGACTGACTTCTCTAGATCCTAGTGGTGTTACATCTAAATGTTTTAAAGTCACTACATCAGACAGACTGACTTCTCTAGATCCTAGTGGTGTTACATCTAAATATTTTAATGTCACTACATCAGACTGACTTCTCTAGATCCTAGTGGTGTTACATCTAAATGTTTTAAAGTAAAGTTCTACTCAGATCCTATGGTGTTACATCTAAATGTTTTAAAGTCACTACTCAGACTGATCTCTAGATCGTAGTGGTGTTACATCTAAATGTTTTAAAAGTACATCGACAGACTGACATCCAGTTACATGAATATTTTAAAGTCACTACATCAGACTGACTTCTCTAGATCCTAGTGGTGTTACATCTAAATGTTTTAAAGTCAGATTGACTACTCTAATCCTAGTGGTTACATTAAATGTTTTAAAGTCGCTACATCAGACTGAGTTCTACTCTAGTGGTGTTACATCTAGTTTTAAAGTGTTACTATCTAAATGGTGTTACATTATAAAGTCACTACATCAGACTGACTTCTCTAGATCCTAGTGGTGTTACATCTAAATGTTTTAAAGTCAGATTGAGTTCTACTCTAGATCCTAGTGGTGTTACATCTAAATGTTTTAAAGTCGCTACATCAGACTGACTTCTCTAGATCCTAGTGGTGTTACATCTAAATGTTTTAAAGTCACTACATCAGACAGACTGACTTCTCTAGATCCTAGTGGTGTTACATCTAAATATTTTAAAGTCACTACATCAGACTGACTTCTCTAGATCCTAGTGGTGTTACATCTAAATGTTTTAAAGTCAGATTGAGTTCTACTCTAGATCCTAGTGGTGTTACATCTAAATGTTTTAAAGTCACTACATCAGATTGACTTCTCTAGATCGTAGTGGTGTTACATCTAAATGTTTTAAAGTCACTACATCAGACAGAGATCTCTAGATCCTAGTGGTGTTACATCTAAATGTTTTAAAGTCACTACATCAGACTGACTTCTCTAGATCCTGACTTACATCTAAATGTTTTAAAGTCAGATTGATCCTAGTGGTGTTACATCTAAATGTTTTAAAGTCACTACATCAGACTGACTTCTCTAGATCCTAGTGGTGTTACATCTAAATGTTTTAAAGTCAGATTGAGTTCTACTCTAGATCCTAGTGGTGTTACATCTAAATGTTTTAAAGTCACTACATCAGACTGACTTCTCTATATCCTAGTGGTGTTACATCTAAATGTTTTAAAGTCAGATTGAGTTCTACTCTAGATCCTAGTGGTGTTACATCTAAATGTTTTAAAGTCGCTACATCAGACTGACTTCTCTAGATCCTAGTGGTGTTACATCTAAATGTTTTAAAGTCACTAGATCAGAGTGACTACTCTAGATCCTAGTGGTGTTACATCTAAATATTTTAAAGTCACTACATCAGACTGACTAGATCTAGTGGTGTTCTAAATGTTTTAAAGTCAGATTGAGTTCTACTAGATCCTAGTGGTGTTACATCTAAATGTTTTAAAGTCGCTACATCAGACTGACTTCTCTAGATCGTAGTGGTGTTACATCTAAATATTTTAAAGTCACTACATCAGACTGACTTCTCTAGATCCTAGTGGTGTTACATCTAAATATTTTAAAGTCTACATCAGACTGACTTCTCTAGATCCTAGTGGTGTTACATCTAAATGTTTTAAAGTCAGATTGAGTTCTACTCTAGATCCTAGTGGTGTTACACTAAATGACTTCGCTACATCAGACTGACTTCTCTAGATCCTAGTGGTGTTACATCTAAATGTTTTAAAGTCAGATTGAGT
Organism: Atrina japonica; assembly: GCA_030159075.1. NCBI lineage: Eukaryota > Metazoa > Mollusca > Bivalvia > Pterioida > Pinnidae > Atrina > Atrina japonica. The sequence goes on from BROG01000097.1 coordinate 954,596, forward strand.
TCTACTCTAGATCCTAGTGGTGTTACATCTAAATGTTTTAAAGTCACTACATCAGACTGACTTCTCTAGATCCTAGTGGTGTTACATCTAAATGTTTTAAAGTCAGATTGAGTTCTACTCTAGATCCTAGTGGTGTTACATCTAAATGTTTTTAAAGTCGCTACATCAGACTGACTCTACTTTCTCTGATCCTTACATCTATGTTTTAAATCACTAGTCAGACAGGTGATCCTAGTGGTGTTACATCTAAATATTTTAAAGTCACTACATCAGACTGACTTCTCTAGATCCTAGTGGTGTTACATCTAAATGTTTTAAAGTCAGATTGAGTTCTACTCTAGATCCTAGTGGTGTTAACATCTAAATGTTTTAAAGTCACTACATCATTGACTTCTCTAGATCGTAGTGGTGATCTAAATGTTTTAAAGTTCTCAGACAGACTGACTTCCTAGTAGTGGTGTTACATCTAAATGTTTTAAAGTCGCTACATCAGACTGACTTCTCTAGATCCTAGTGGTGTTACATCTAAATGTTTTTTCAGATTGAGTTCTACTCTAGATCCTAGTGGTGTTACATCTAAATGTTTTAAAGTCACTACATCAGACTGACTTCTCTCCTAGTGGTGTTACATCTAAATGTTTTAAAGTCAGATTGAGTTCTACTCTAGATCCTAGTGGTGTTACATCTAAATGTTTTAAAGTCAGAGATCCTGAGTTTCTAAACTCTATTGAGTTCTACTAGATCCTAGTGGTGTTACATCTAAATGTTTTAAAGTCGCTACATCAGACTGACTTCTCTAGATCCTAGTGTGTGTGTTACATCTAAATGTTTTAAAGTCGCTACATCAGACTTCTCAGATCCTAGTGGTGATCTAAATGTTTTTCACTCATCAGACAGACTGACTTCTCTAGATCGTAGTGGTGTTACATCTAAATATTTTAAAGTCACTATATCAGACTGACTTCTCTAGATCCTAGTGGTGTTACATCTAAATGTTTTAAAGTCAGATTGAGTTCTACTCTAGATCCTAGTGGTGTTACATCTAAATGTTTTAAAGTCACCACATCAGACTGACTTCTCTAGATCCTAGTGGTGTTACATCTAAATGTTTTAAAGTCAGATTGAGTTCTACTCTAGATCCTAGTGGTGTTTACATCTAAATGTTTTAAAGTCACTACATCAGACTGACTTCTCTAGATCCTAGTGGTGTTACATCTAAATGTTTTAAAGTCACTACATCAGACTGACTTCTCTAGATCCTAGTGGTGTTACATCTAAATGTTTTTCAGAAGTCAGATCCTTGGTGTAACATCTAAATGTTTTAAAGTCGCTACATCAGACTGACTGACTTCTCTAGATCCTAGTGGTGTTACATCTAAATGTTTTAAAGTCGCTACATCAGACTGACTTCTCTAGATCCTAGTGGTGACTAAATGTTTTTCACTACATCAGACTGATCTCTAGATGTGGTGTTACATCTAAATGTTTTTAAAGTCAGATTGAGTTTACTCTAGAAGTCACTATCTAAATGTTTTTAAAGTCAGACAGACTGACTTCTCTAGATCGTAGTGGTGTTACATCTAAATATTTTAAAGTCACTACATCAGACGACTGACTTCTCTAGATCCTAGTGGTGTTACATCTAAATATTTTAAAGTTATATCAGAAACTTCTCTAGATCCTAGTGGTGTCTACTCTAAATGTTCCTAAAGTGGTGAGTTCTACTCTAGATCCTAGTGGTGTTAATCTAAATGTTTAAAGTCACCACATCAGACTGACTTCTCTAGATCCTAGTGGTGTTACATCTAAATGTTTTAAAGTCAGATTGAGTTCACTCTACATCCTAGTGGTGACTCTAAATGTTTTAAAGTCACTCTCAGACTGACTTCTCTAGATCCTAGTGGTGTTACATCTAAATGTTTTAAAGTCACTATCAAGACTTCTCTAGATCCTAGTGGTGTTACATCTAAATGTTTTAAAGTCTGAGTTCTATCTAGATCCTAGTGGTGTTACATCTAAATGTTTTAAAGTCGCTACATCAGACTGACTGACTTCTCTAGATCCTTGTGGTGTTACATCTAAATGTTTTAAAGTCACTACATCAGACTGACTGACTTCCTTAGATCCTAGTGGTGTTACATCTAAATGTTTTAAAGTCACTACATCAGACTGACTTCTCTATATCCTAGTGGTGTTACATCTAAATGTTTTAAAGTCAGATTGACTACTCTAGACTAGTGGTGACTAAATGTTTTAAAGTCACTACATCAGACTGACTTCTCTAGATGGTGGTGTTACATCTAAATGTTTTAAAGTCAGATTGAGTTCTACTCTAGATCCTAGTGGTGTTACATCTAAATATTTTAAAGTCACTACATCGCTGACTTCTCTAGATCCTAGTGGTGTTACATCAAGTCAGATTGAGTTCTTCTCTAGATCGTAGTGGTGTTACATCTAAATATTTTAAAGTCACTACATCAGACTGACTTCTCTAGATCCTAGTGGTGTTACATCTAAATGTGTTCAGATTGAGTTCTATCTAGATCCTAGTGGTGTTACATCTAAATGTTTTAAAGTCACTACATCAGACTGACTTCTCTAGATCCTAGTGGTGTTACATCTAAATGTTTTAAAGTCACTACATCAGACTGACTTCTCTAGATCCTAGTGGTGTTACATCTAAATGTTTTAAAGTCAGATTGAGTTCTACTCTAGATCCTAGTGGTGTAACATCTAAATGTTTTAAAGTCGCTACATCAGACTGACTGACTTCTCTAGATCCTAGTGGTGTTACATCTAAATGTTTTAAAGTCGCTACATCAGACTGACTTCTCTAGACTAGTGGGACTAAATGTTTTAAAGTCACTCTCAGATCTTCTAGATCCTAGTGGTGTTACATCTAAATGTTTTAAAGTCAGATTGAGTTCTACTCTAGATCCTAGTGGTGTTACATCTAAATGTTTTAAAGTCGCTACATCAGACTGACTTCTCTAGATCCTAGTGGTGTTACATCTCACTACATACTGACTTCTCTAAAGTACATCTAAATATTTTTAAAGTCACATCAGACTGACTTCTCTAGATCCTAGTGGTGTTACATCTAAATGTTTTAAAGTCAAAGTCTACTCTAGATCCATCTAAATGTTTTAAAGTCACCACATCAGACTGACTTCTCTAGATCGTAGTGGTGTTACATCTAAAGTCAGATTGAGTTCTACTCTAGATCCTAGTGGTGTTACATCTAAATGTTTTAAAGTCACTACATCAGACTGACTTCTCTAGATCTAGTGGTGATCTAAATGGTAAAGTCACTACATCAGACTGACTTCTCTAGATCCTAGTGGTGTTACATCTAAAAGTCAGATTGAGTTCTACTCTAGATCCTAGTGGTGTTACATCTAAATGTTTTAAAGTCGCTACATCAGACTGACTGACTTCTCTAGATCCTAGTGGTGTTACATCTAAATGTTTTAAAGTCACTACATCAGACAGACTGACTTCTCTAGATCGTAGTGGTGTTACATCTAAATATTTTAAAGTCACTACATCAGACGGACTTCTCTAGATCCTAGTGGTGTTACATCTAAATGTTTTAAAGTCAGATTGAGTTCTACTCTAGATCCTAGTGGTGTTACATCTAAATGTTTTAAAGTCGCTACATCAGACTGACTTCTCTAGATCGTAGTGGTGTTACTCTAGATCACTACATCAGAGACTTCTCTAGATCCTAGTGGTGTTACATCTGTTACTGACTTCTCTAAATGTTTTAAAGTCACTACATCAGACTGACTTCTCTAGATCCTAGTGGTGTTACATCTAAATGTTTTAAAGTCAGATTGAGTTCTACTCTAGATCCTAGTGGTGTTACATCTAAATGTTTTAAAGTCACTACATCAGACTGACTTCTCTAGATCCTAGTGGTGTTACATCTAAATGTTTTAAAGTCACTACATCAGACTGACTTCTCTAGATCCTAGTGGTGTTACATCTAAATGTTTTAAAGTCAGATTGAGTTCTACTCTAGATCCTAGTGGTGTTACATCTAAATGTTTTAAAGTCGCTACATCAGACTGACTGACTTCTCTAGATCCTAGCTGTGTTACATTTAAATGTTTAAAAGTCAGATTGAGTTCTTATTGAGATCCTAGTGGTGTGACATCAAAATGCTAAGTTTCCACTAAGTAGATTTTGTAATCTTTTAAATACCAGTCGTGTGTTCTTTAAATTCCAAGTAATCACAAGAGATTTAGTAACTCGACAGAATCAAGTGGTGTTCCATCTGTATATGTAAATGATAAGTTTTAAGTAAAACTATTTGAGCATATATCAAGAGGGACTAAGTACGTGTTACGTTTTTGAGTACTGAAAAAATCCAATTCTGGTACACAATTGTACAACGTGATAATTATATTTGCTCTAGTATGACCAGTCTGGAAGGAACATGATATATAATGTTGGTGGTTGGTAATATACTGACTTTACAGTCCATGGCAGTTGCCCAGACTGACCAGTATTCATACACTGTTAACTTGAGAAACAATCTTGTTCGAGAACAATAACTGAATTATAATAAAATGCAGCTGTTGTAGCTCTAGTTGTACGGCAAATTAAAGCATTTTACAATATATATATATATATATATATATATATATATATATATATATATATATATATATATATATATATATATATATATATATATATATACACTACTCGTTATTTTACTTGAAAAGAAATACGTTGGCAAGGGGGATGTAATCCTGTAATGCATATTATACATTACAAGGGTAAATCAAACCTTGATGATAATCAAATAGTTTTCTTTCCCACCTATTTAAATTGGACAAATTTAAAAAATGTAAATTTGATTTTTACGATATATTTAGTAAATATGTGCCGAGATGTGAACATGCATTCTAGACAGTAATGATATATAAAACATATATATCTAACAATTTATTTAATTCTTTATTACATAAATATCTTTATTATTTTCAACACTGCATTCATCATTATTTTGCTCTCTAATATAATACCATTCCTTTACTTAAGTCAAGTCCTCAAGTCCGTCTTGATTGATTGGTATTAGGTCTACTTTGTCGATAACATTCTTTTGTATCAAAATGTACACCTGTCACATAACAAAAAAATTCAGTCACCGAGGACTTCAGCCTTACCTGTGCTATGTTTCATCTTTTTACCTGGTTGATACCTTGGCAAACTAGAGGTGATAACTCGTGATATATTTTATGAAGTCAAAAAGTTCAGGATGCTCAAAGAATCATGGTAGTACTTCCAAAAAGAACCATTCCACTACTTGTAAATGAACATTGCCAGTACTTGTAAAACAACAATTCCAGTACTTGTAAGACAACAATTCCAGTATTTTATGAGTGTGATAAAAATTAAGCTTGAGTAATGAGTAAATTTGGTGACGTCGGTCCAATGTCACAGGAAAATCAATTTATTCTAGACACTTGTGAGTAATATACCACTGCTTAGAAGTAATTATAAGCTCAACAATCTTAAACATCACCAAATTTTTAGTAAATCGAAGCTCCACGTACTTTAACTTCACCAAATCAGATGTAAATCAAAGCTCAACAGTTAAAATCTGAACTTTATGATCGACAGACAAGAAAATCAAAAATGTAGAAGTATATTTTATTGTCATCTCAAATTATTCTTCAACAACACAAAGATATTCAAAACATATATCACGCACACACAAATATACATACACACAGTAAGTTTTGATTATCATTAGTGGAGATTGGACTAGAAAATAACAAATGTACAGCAGTTTCCTTGGTGTTTTAGGTATGAACATCAAAGAAGACGTCTACTTCTTCATAGTATGCCTAATAATCGACTGCGATTTTTTAATTCAACAAACTACTCGATATTGTCATTCATGAATGTTCATATAATATATTTAGTTTTGATTGTATATAGTTACAATTATTTCTCACATACCTAGAATATCACTCACAACGCAGTTTGTAAGTTCAAGCCAGTGATGCTTCCTGTCACCCTCATGTGATGTATGACTTTCTGTTAACACCATTGGTCACATCTGATCGCCATTTCACCACTGACGTGCTTGCATTTGATACACAGGAAATATTCTAAATGATGATTTAACGTCGCTTTAAAAGGGACGTTTTAAGGACCGCCCATTATCAGTACAGGTAAATCAAGTATGTAGTGAATATTTGCTATTTTTATGAATGACATTTGTATTTCATCGGTTGAATCAGAAAAAAAATTATCAAACACCCCGAGAGCTACGCACAAAAAGTAGTCCCAAAATTTGAAAAAAGTGTTTTGATTATCCTAGTGAAAATAACACAGTTTACATTGATTTTTACATGGACTGTTATTTTTCATACTTGTCACAAAAATCAGACTTCTTGGTTCAAAGCGCGATGCTCAAACTACTCGGGACACAGAGGCCCCTATTTAACTGATTATCCTTATATTTCACAACCAAAATGTAATTAGATATAGATTTTCAACGTGTGTGTGTCTGTCTGTGTGTGTGTGTGTGTGTGTGTGTGTGTGCTGACAGACTGTCTGGTATGACATACATATTACACACGCTCATTTTGCTAAGAAAATGGACTTTTGTACTCAAAAGGACATGGAATACTGGATTGCTGGGGGACTGTCACATTCACATTAGAGTAGAGCGGTGTATAATCCGTTGTTTGATCATATGACTGTGGGGTATTATAACTTCCATTGTGAGTCGTCGTATTGATGATATCGCCATAATACGAACTTTGTACGGTAGCTACTGGTGGGTATGCGGGATCATCTGGAGGTACAAAAATATTTGACGATGGATGTACCGGAACGGGAACCGGTTTTATTGAAGTTTTCTTTACCCTCTGTACAGCTTGCTTTGGCGCTTGACGTGCTGCAGTTTTAGTATTAGAAATAATTAAAGCATTTTTCTTAATTGGATTTGAAACAGATCTATTCTTTGCAGAACGCGCACAGCAAACTACAATTACAACTATTGTGGTAATAATTATCGCTGGACCAATTGTATACCCGATAATTTTGGTATTAAAAGCTTCTTCCTCTTTGTACTCGGAAGCGCCTGTTTCTGAGCTTTGATCTGAATAAAAAGTAATATATATATATATATATATATATATATATATATATATATATATATATATATATATATATATATATATATATATCACAAGAAATGACATTATATTACTTGTTACATGTCACATAACAATAAAACGGGACAAATTATCTATATCACATGATGTATAATACCAGATACCAAAGTACTAATCTTAAGAACTTTAAGGAGACAATATACATGTCTGGTGAACATTGGGCAAATACGGACCTCCGAAAATTCAGAGGTGAGATCAGGTGCCGTGGAGGAGAAGGCATCCACTTTAGACCAGTCACATCCACCGTGACTCAACATTTCATTTAGAGAAACACAGTAATTGCAAACAAAGCCATTATACCGACTAAAATTTGCGGAACGTTGATATAAAACGATATTCCTGATAAAGCGATGAATGAAGTTAACCATTACAAATGTCACAGAATGTGATTTCATACAGCCATAAAAGGTAGGTCTAAAGATTAACGAGTATTTATATCCAATTACAACCGTATTAGACAGGTCTGGCGAGAAAAGAAGTTCCAACATTGCGAAGATCATACGATGTGAAAAGCATATAGAAATAGTCAATCATGATTTAAAAACAAGATAAACATTACCAACATAATTATAGAGATTGAACATCAACATAATTTGATTTTGAAAAGTATTGTACGTCACTTATTTTCTCAGTTGCAGGGTGACAGCCAGTTTTTATAGGTGGAGGAGAGAACCCGTTTACAATGTACCCGGGAAGAGACCACCGACCTTACATTATTTGATTAACTGTTTATATATTGCCGTAATATGAAAGAAATCGTCCGGTGCAATATCATCAACAACATCGGTCAGTATGGAGAAAGTCGAACAATATCAGCATAGGAAACATCCAAATTGCTGATACATGTACACGAACGTGAACATGAAGAAGTGAATGTCAGATAAATACATACATATCATTGACTTCATTTAAACTGTATACATAGATTATCAGTAAAAATGCTAAGGATTAGGTAATTCCTGATTGGCGTATTTATTAGAATAGAATTAGCAAAGTATTAACCTATAATAATAAAACATGTCAAACATTACCTGTACTACACAATGTTGATGATCCTATGTAATATTGTATCCGGAAACCTTCGGAAGTTACCGATCCGTCTGTATGGAAATGCAGCAAAATATATTTTCCGTAGGAATGATGATAGCACTGATCAGACTTCGAACCGCAGAGAGTTATCCATAAATCATTACTTGTACATGCACCTGAAATAAAGACGAACATGTAACACAGTATCTAGGTCTACAGACTGCTCAATTCTTGTGGTTATACTGATCACATGGTCCTCAAAATGTATTTCTTAAATATCTATCTGAGACACACTCCAAAAGACATGTTCACATTAAACCTTAAATATCTATCTGAGACACACTCCAAAAGACATGTTCACATTAAACCTTAAATATCTATCTGAGACACACTCCAAAAGACATGTTCACATTAAACCTTAAATATCTATCTGAGACACACTCCAAAAGACATGTTCACATTAAACCTTAAATATCTATCTGAGACACACTCCAAAAGACATGTTCACATTAAACCTTACATGAGACCAATACAATTCATTCTCTCTCTCTCTCTCTCTCTCTCTCTCTCTCTCTCTCTCTCTCTCTCTCTCTCTCTCTCTCTCTCTCTCTCTCTCTCTCTCTCTCTCTTTCTCTCCCTCTCTCTCTCTCTCATACATGCCAAGTTTTATGTGTATTTAGTTATATTTTGTAGTTAAGTGACTTAAGAGAAAGTCGAGAGTATGAGTACATTTTCTTTCTATTTAAAGACAAACAATAAATTGGGCTCGCATTGGCTCTGATGTTGGCGTAAGATGTGTGTACTATGAGAGAAAACAAGAATAGCCAGAGAAACCTCATATGCCCAATCTGGTTACTAAGATGTCAGGAAAGGATATTCCAACAACATAATATCGGATAAGTTTTTATATACATGTAGTAGTGTTGGATCTCAGGTTAAATTTCCCTTGCCTGTATCAAATCACTTTAGTCCGTCTTAAAATATGTCTAAAATGTGAATGTGGGTTCTTGTCTCATTTGACTACACTTATTTGAAAGTGGCATTAGCTGTGTTTATCAAAAATACTATTTCGATTCTTTCTACTTTTACTACAGTAGTAGGACAAAAGTGAGTTCTCAAAAATGTATTTCACAATATATTCTTGGTAATTCTGCATTTGTTTAATTTTGTTCTCTAAATTTAATAGACATCCAAAAATAAATGAAAAATAGCGCGTTTAATTTTGGACATCTGGGCCTAATTTTGACAATATTTTAGGTAGTTTACATCCGTAAACTACTTAGGTGTCAATGGTTTTTATTTTGGTGTTTTTGTGAATAAACGATGAATTCTAGATGGGTTGTTGAAAAAAAAACATGAATTTACTAATAATGTATAGTGAAAATAAACTTTGGGAACTCACTTATGTCCCACCACTGTACTTATTCTCAATGTAAAATAACAAATAAGAGATATACACAGGAATATCCTATATATTTGTGATAATAAGGTCAGTCATCTATTTGACTGTTTGACTGAAACGATCCTCTTCAATATTTGTTTGCGATTCTTTGTAAAACTCTAACTTTGGTTTTCTTAATGTATATATATATATATATATATACCATTATATATCTTGAGATAGTCGTAGCGACAGGTCGATGATACTTCTGTAGCGAATTCCTCCAGATAAAACTGTACTGTCTGTGTCTCACTTGGTTTAGTTATTAACCAGTAAGTATCCAAATTACTGCAACGAAATGAAATAAAATAAAAAAATAAATAGTATTACTTGAGTTTTTATCACAGTTTTAGTTTCAAAAGAAACAAAAGGTTTGGACGGAAGTTATGTCCTCTCCATGGCTTCAAAATGTAACAAAAAATGATGATGTACAACAATAAATACATGCAGAGAGAACCTCATGTTGCAATTAACTACAGCTGTAAGATACAAAAAGTGATAAAAAACAATCAGAAGCTTAGATAGTTTAGTAAATCACACGAACATGTGAGTAAAGGACAAATAATTTGATTTCGACCAAAGGAATCGTGTATGGGGAAATGACTCGTTGTATTCAAGTCGTGTTACTTTAAGTATCAAATAGGATATCTCCCTCTCTCTTTGATTTATCCTTTGAATTTTATTTCTGGCAGTGAAGTACCCTTTACCTGAAAATCTTATCTGGAGCTCTAAATTCTTTAATGTTACCTCTAATGCTGACATTGCCAAAATCAAAACAAAATAATTGTGAAAACTATGCGTACCTCATATTTTCAAATCGTACCGCCATGTCAGGTGGAGTTTGGCAGTTCATGATCATACTTGTCAAGAATGATAAAGTCGATAATGCGATGGGACGTGTAAAAATGGGTCGAGATCACCCGATATACCCGGCACGCGGATAATTTCAGAAATGAATGTTTTGAAACGACAGAAAAGACCAACATTGCCTTATTTAGGTATGAAATGATGAGGTACGAAAAAAACCACAAAGGATATAAGAATAGAATATATATTAACTGCAAATTGCAGGCGCTTATTGGACACTCGGTAATCTTCGTAAAAATACCGAAAGTTAATTTACAGTGCTCAAGGTAATGGCGGACAAACAATAAAAAAATTTTAAAAAATTTCAGATACCAAAGTATAAATCAATAGAATGTCCAGGACATAGATACAAATCCGGTAAAAATGGACAAACACGGACCTCTGGAAACCAAGAGGTGGGATCAGGTGCCATAACTGAAACTACGGGTTACGATTGGCAAAATCTTTGCAATTATACGTATGCATTTGTTATTCTAACCACCAAATCTCTTTGGGATATATATGATAAAATATTACGACATCTCGTATTAAATTAACCACGTCACAGAAACATGTTATTTGTGTTTTTGTGAATTGATTTTACCTGAAAATCCACAATAATCAAGCAGTTTTGAGGGAAATATTTCATGATTACCGGTATAAATTTACAGACAACATAGTTATGTTGTACAAAAGGTGCACGTACAAACATCATGGTATTACTACTATAGTAATATTAATGACATAACTATGTATTTACGAAATACAGACAATAAATTTAAGTGTAGAAATAAAAGCCAGTTTCTTTGACCTTTGACTAGGATAATTTTTTCTATTATTTTGGTTTTTGTTTTACGCCACACACAACAATTTTTCAGCTGTATGGTGGTGGCCAGGTTTTATTGGTGGAGGAGACAATGACCACCGGCCAGCAAATAAACTGGCAAACTTTCTCACAAAATCAGCTTAGCTTCCAGCTGGGCTCGAGCCTGCTCTGACCAGAAGTGAAAGACTTCATAGTTCAAAGCGCAATGCTCTAACCACTCGGTCACGCACCTTTGAATAGGACATGTAAATATGTTTACAAGAAAGTTGATAGTGTACGTAGGTAAATTGACGGTAATATTGAAGGTATGATAAAGAAAATGCCACACCATCCACGGACTTGCATCCACTACAATACTATATGCATTTATATATTAGTAAGATTATACGTTGCATATCTATAAGATACATGTATTACATATGGAATTTAACCTTTAAAACGCTGGGAAATTCTATTGTGACAGGGAATCTATACGTATTTGATAACTGGAGTGATAATTCTGTAATTAATTATTGATACCTGTTTACTATCTTAAAAATATCTAATATTTGTAAAATTATCCTCAGCAACTGTTGGGTCAGTAGAGGTCATTAGTTAGTTGAAGAATCGCGTAAATCTAGCCAATTTTAACGTTACGCTTTAATTCTTATATAAAACTATACTGTAATACAACAACACATCTGATTGTATACTTAATTAGACATTAGAAGATATTGCTAATAATGTATATATAAGGGAGACAGTCAAGGGATAGAAATTTGATATGTTAAGTAGATATTTACTTTATGGGTTAAAATATAAAAAATCTCAGATACCAAAGTATAAATCATTAGAATGTCCAGGACATAGATACAAATCCGGTAAAAATGAACAAACACGGATCTCTGGAAACCAAGAGGTGGGATCAGGTGCCATGGAGGAGTAAGCATCCTCTGTCGACCGGTCACATCCGCCGTGACTCCACAGTCAAGTCCAGTGAAATACGTGAGGAGTGTATCCTCATCTCAATTGGTACAGACGTCTCAACAACCGCCAACAAAAAGGCAACTCAACATTTCATTTAACACAGTAATCGCAAACAAGACTATTATACTGACTGTAAAATTTGCAGAACGTTGACAATAAACGCGGTTTTCGATATCCCTGTGTCAATAATTTGTCAGTGAGTAGTTTACCTCTGTATATGAAATCTTCATATGTTGTACACGCCCTGGCATATCGGATCATTTGTGAAATATAAACTCCATATGCGGATGACTGAGGTTTATTACTACTTAATTGTGGAAAATTTACGATGGGAAAGCCGAAATCTTTGCGTTTGTCGTATAGCTTAGTTGCTAATTTCCGTCTGTGTCTATACTAAGTAAAATGTCTAAGTATGAAGCGTGTGTGCTTGATTCTGTTATATCTTTAATTTCTAGTTCGCTGGGATATATCGCATCGCATATGTATGAAAATTGTCATTATTAATTGACAAAACGTCGTCGATAAATCTAAATGTCAAATTAAAGGACACCGCTAACTTTTTCTTCTTTTGATTCTTCAGTTTCTGAATGAAGTCTGCTTCGTATGAATAAAGGAAAAGGTCGGCCAATAAAGGGGCACAATTGGTTCCCATTGGAATGCCAACAGTTTGTTGAAAGACCGCGTCTCCGAACATTAAAAATATATTGTCTATTAGAAATTCCAGCATGTTTTTATATAAATGAACAAATTATTTATATATGATATTTCACAGACAGTCGTGTCTTTAGTCAAATTTTGTATTTTCGAGTAAATTTCAGCTTTTGGTAATTATTGATGAGATGAACACAATTATATCGACTCAAAATACAAATATCCAAAACGCCTATAATTAAACATTCATCTGCATGGTCTTGTAAAGTTTATATAAGGAATTCAGAAACCCTCATAAAACAATCTTCCCACGAATCCTCCGAGACAGTAAAATCCATCATACAAATCATAGACAGTAAAATCGTTCCCATGATTCACTGCAGACAGTAAAACCTTTCCCCCCGAATCACTGTAGACAGTAAAACCCTTCCCACGAATCACTGTAGACAGTAAAACCCTTCCCATGAATCACTGTAGACAGTAAAACCCTTCCCATGAATCACTGTAGACAGTAAAACCCTTACCATGAATCACTGTAGACAGTAAAACCCTTACCATGAATCACTGTAGACAGTAAAACCCTTACCATGAATCACTGTAGACAGTAAAACCCTTCCCATGAATCACTGTAGACAGTAAAACCCTTACCATGAATCACTGTAGACAGTAAAACCCTTACCATGAATCACTGTAGCCAGTAAAACCCTTAATATGAATCACTATAGACAGTGCAAATCAACCTGCAAATTATATTAGACAGTAAACCCACCCGCAAGACGGTAAAATCCACCCTTGAATTTTCTTAGAAAGTTGAACCTACCCCACGAATCTTCGTAGACCGTAAAACCTACTTTCCTACGAGTCTTCTTAAACAATTAAACTCATCACATGAATCTTCTTAGACAGGTAAAACCATTCATATGAACCTTCTTAAACAGCTAAATCCACCCCATGAATCTTCTTAGACAGTTAAACCCACCCCATAAATCTTCTTGGACCAACGGATCGTCTAAATAGGAAGCCCCGCTATATTAAAAAGCAATATTGCTCATGCATTTACAATTACTGAATACGAATATAAAATTTCGAACATAAATACAAGTGTAAAATTACCGATTATTGCAACGCTTGACACGCCTTACACAATACTACACATACTCACTTGTAATAGTTGCCCTGATTTCCGTGTGAAGCAAACACTTGACGGGATGACGACGGAACAAGACTTATGTAAGATGAGAGTGAGCATGTCGGCGTGACTGAAACGACAATGAAGTCCTTCTTTATACATTATTGAGACGGGACAAAAATGAAATTATATTGGGGACATATCATTTTTATGTTTACTGCGTTTGTTCGTTTAATTGTAGGTTTTTAGATATTTGTCAACTACATTGACATGTGACCAGTTTTAGGTAAAGTGTAACTAATTTGATTTGTGCCACTGACAGGTATCATTGCAGCAAGAGTTATTTAATCTGTCGCGATTGTCGTGACAGGGTACATAGGTTATCAGTCTTAGATTAGGCCCGACATCAGGGTCCCGTTTTATCAAGAAGTCGTAATCTTTCGTAAAACGGGTCACGGGTCAGTTACGAGTCGATCGCTTTACAACTAGTCCAATGTGAGCGATAGTTTGGCTCTCAGAACAAAACATTAATAAGAGGAGCCTGCCCTGGCATAATGTATAAGTTGTGAAATGAAAACGCCATATGCAGGAGAAGACGAGATATCAGAGAGGTTGAGCATCGTGACGTCTACACGTAAATACACGTACACGTACCCGTATTCGTGAAATCCGAACCCGTGTCAAGTGTCTTAGCAACATGTACATGTCCCTTTATTTGTTCACTGGATATAAATAAATTTTCTGCGCGGCAGCCACAAGCGTTCCGAGTATTAAAATTTTATAGGCCTACATTACGAGCTTATAACTACAGCCGCATGTATACTCTAGGCCTACAAAAATTACTATTTCAAAATTTTCCTTCTTTTTAAAACTTGATTCTAGAAATTGAACTGGATCTAGGTATGTCAATCACTCATTAATTTATCTGAGGATGTATGAAATTATCGATGATATCAGATATAGTCTATTGATCTATCGATGGATCTGCTGATAAAGCCTAAAATTCAACAAAGCAAAATATTTAAAAGGGCATTTTGATATCATCGCACTCATATGGAGACGTCAACATATGCCGGTGAAGGGCTTCAAATTTTGCCTATGTTCGGCACTTGTAGCCATTGAGCAGTGAGGGTTCTTTAACGTGTTGACACCTACTGTGACATGGGACCTCGGTTTTTACTGTCTCATCCGAAGGACAGGAAACCAACTTGCCACCGGCTGGACTCGAACTCGCAACCTTACGATCAAGAGTCGGGCGCACTACCGACTGAGCCAGGCCGGCTATCAGCGAATGTAAACGAGGTCACATGTAACATATTGTTTTGTGGAAAATCTTTTTCAAACTTAGAGAATTTTATTCCCCAAATAACCACTTAATCTTGTATCTTATAAAGATATGTGTTGTTCTGTGAACTCATTTACAAACAGAGAAAAGCTACAAGTTTGTGCATACGTGTAGTTCGCACTTTGCAAGTTCTTTGTACGTGTAGGTTTTCGGAATTATCACAATCTGTTGACGTGATACGCTGTTTCTGTAGGGGATTCCCCTTCCACACGAACACGTACCTGTACACGTTGCGATGCTCAAATTCTATATTACTTCTAATGAACGGAAGTTCGTTATATGGAAATTGAAATATTCATATTTGTCACAGAGAGAGATATGAAGTTCATCGCCCTTTCAAATCGACAAGATTAAATCCAGGCAATAACGGTCGTTCATAATGAATCATTTTTAAAGTCGCACTTTTCACAGAGGGAGGTATGAAGTTCATCGCCCTTCCAAATGGACAGGTGTTTAATGTAAGAAGCAGGTGTGTTACTGGGAGTGGAGCGGTAAAGGTCGCTTAATACGATACTAATTACGTTAATTATGAACAACCAAGCTTCTAATAGTAAAAGACTAAAAGTCTGTAACAACGGCCGTGTGATAATGAATAATTTTTAAACGTCACCACTTTTAATTATATATCTAACTTGAACAGAAACAAATATATGAAAGAAGCAATAAAGGTTTTCCCTTGATTAACTTTAAAAACAGCAAAACACTCAATATTGACATGAAGCTGTATATTATATATATATATATATATATATATATATATATATATATATATATATATATATATATATATATATATATATATATATATATATATATATATATATTGTCGTCTCTCACTTAATAAAGACCAAGGGGCCGAAAATTTGTGAAAATTGAGTGTTTTACTACTTTTTCGCATAACGATACTTCCCTTTGGAGGACATTGAATTTTATTGCAATTTTGAAAAGTCTTGATGACTAGATTCTATATGGGCATTTCTATGTCAACATAACATTTTTTGAATTACATAGGAAGTCATATATTAAAAGAGTGCTTGGACTAGATGACAGTCATTAGTTATATATCATCATCAAAATCAAGATTGAAACTATCATCGGTGAGTCTAATTGTCGAGTAAATATCAACGAGATTTCAGCTTAATAGTGGACATGTTAAAAGTTGTAAAACAACCTAAAACGTTATGTTAAATTAAGATCCAAAGGTGAATTTCAATATTTTATATTTCATCAGCAATCACCTGATGCCCAGTAGAATTTAATTTAGACTACAAGAGAGGTCATGCAATGGTCTGCACTATTCAGCTTATCAAAAGCCTTGACATTTTTCTTTTCAATAATTAACAAAGAACATGTTAGTTTGTAGTTCATATGTCCGACCAATATTTTTTGTCCATGGTGCACTATGATTTTAACTTTGAATATATTACCCAGAGTCATGATGTACCTTTTAGTCTTGACCAATAATATATTTAAGTTTGAATATATTCGAAGCAAGGGTTGGAAAGTAAGTTATAGCTCGTCGACACATTCTGTCCATGGATGCATAGTGACCTTGATAATGATAATATGAACCAGGTTTAAGGTCATGACGGACCTTTAGGTCATGGTCGAAAAATATCTAAATTTGAATACAAAAACATTCCAAAAGCAATTGTA
Organism: Atrina japonica; assembly: GCA_030159075.1. Taxonomy (NCBI): domain Eukaryota; kingdom Metazoa; phylum Mollusca; class Bivalvia; order Pterioida; family Pinnidae; genus Atrina; species Atrina japonica. The sequence continues at coordinate 971,687 of BROG01000097.1, forward strand.
AAATTATACAGAAAGACAGACAATTGTGGCTAAACCAATTTATCTCCCCGTCCTGTTGGGGAGGCATAATAAGAACTTTCACTGAATTGTGTTTAGCTTCTTTCAAAGTTGACCATGTATGTATATATCAACAAATAGGAGAGTGTGAAGAAGACTTGCTCCGGCCGTTTGATTACATGTACTACAGAAATTAATTATAATGATCAAGAATGATCACACATCAGAAAGGTAGGCTCCTCTTAACGACAGATGACAAATGACAAAGCAATAATATTACGGAGAAATCGTATAATTTTCTCCATTCTTCATCCAGTTAAAATTCTAATTCAGGCTTACCATAGGCATATTTTTTCAATTCAAGTCATATTTGCAGAATTGTGGTAAATTACAGATTACAGAAAAGAAAACTGAAGAATATGCCACATGGGATATTGTGTAATATTTACCAGAGGGCACAGCCTGATATGTAAGCTGAAATCCAGTGTTTATGATCGACCCATCTGAATGGAAATAAATGTAGGCGTATTGTCCGGATGTTGTATACGTAGAAAGTGTAGGGGAACCACGAAGATTTGCCACTGTATCATACATATTACTGTTACCTGTAAATTAAATCAAGTGCATTGGTAATCTTATTTCTCCTGGACATCTATGTAGTATATATAATTAATAAACCGACAGCATGGAAATGTTAAAGACAGTATACATACAAAAGTGGTAAGGATAAGGAATTTCATGATGCGATAATCAGGTGGCCCAGCGACCATAATGCTCACCTGATCACAACTGACAACAACGAATACCTTCTGATCAGAGGAATTCAATGAAGTCTTCGTTTTAAGTGAATAAGAAAACATAATGTTTCGGACACCAATAAATATGACAGCCTCATTCCAAAATATGACAATATAATTTGGTAGTATGTTTATAATATTTATAACCACTAGGTCTTTGTCACTGCTGGTGGACCGTTTGAGTCCCCGAGGGTATACATAAACCTAGTACCTGGTATTTCGGTACCAGCTGTTCATCTTATACTAAAGTAATATTTGGCACTGTTAACATCATTTAAATTCAAATTCAAAAGCAAAGATAGTCATTTTTTTACAGTGGTTACTCTAAGACGGATTTCGGCTTGAGCATTATAACTTTTTATGTTTAGAATATTCACTAATAATTGTTGATGAGACTTTATCACATGAAATATTATTTGGCCTTTTTGCTGTATAATACCACTTTCTACTTTAGAAAATACACATAACTTTTAATTGGAGAGCTGAAAAAATTGATGACGTCAGATGATTGACAGAAAGCACATTGATATCGTCTTGAGCATTATAACTTTGGAAGTATGTTTGAAACTTCAATATTCACTAATAATTGTTGATGAGACTTTATCACATGGAAATAGAAATAAAATAATATCTTACCATCGTATATTGTCAAGAAGTCACAACAATGTTCTGTATCAATAGCTATCATAACACTAACATTATATATATAATTCTGTATGGAAAACGATGAACCTTGACCTTTTATGGCTATCAATTATATCCTTCAACCGCAATCAAGATTGCTTGAAAAGTTCTATAGTTTTTTAGCTATTTTGAGATAAAAAACCTTGATTTATTCGACTTAAACTTCCAAATACCATATATAATATATCATTATTGACACTGTCAAAACCCACAATGTCCGGGTAGCGCAGTGGTTTTTAGCGCAAACTCACTCGCTTTATCCGATGACCATGAAATTTCGTATGAATATTTACAGCAATGCGACCCGGGTTCGATCCTCGGATTGGGCAGGGAAGTATGTGAAAATTGGTTACCTCAACCCGGATACGCTCCTGTCCTTCGGACTGAGACAGTAAAAACCGAGCCCTTTTTTCAGCCGTGTCACAGTGAGTGTCGGCACGTTAAAGAAACCCTCACTGCTCAATGGCCATAGGGACATGTCGAGCATAGGCCAAAAATTTGAAGCCCTTCACCAGCATTGGTGGCTGACGTTTTTGCTCTCCATATGAGTGAAAGATTCTTGAGTGGGACGTTAAACAACAATAAACAAACAAACAAACAAACACTGTCAAAACCCACAATGAATTATTTTCTTCCAAAACCCACAATGAATTATTTTCTTCCAAAACCCCTCAATTATAATTTACTTCATAATGCTGCTTTCTAGAAGCAGAATGTATTTCTTGTTTCCCCTATTTAAACCCATACAAAGTTGTTGTTAAATACTTTGTAAAATTACGGAATAAAGTGTGGTAGATTTCCCTGATTCAGAGTGAGTGAATGATTCCGATGGAAAAACCCAACACCATTTCATTTGTTTTGTATGTCTGTCTTACATTATCCGGTCATGTTTAATATGCTAACTTCCTAGATCGACAGGAACAATTAGACAACGAATGAGATATTCTCTGATATATTTAATTGTCATGTGACGTATGGATGATTTTCGAATCTGAACTGAATAGATCGAATGATACATTCTTTACAAAATATTGCAATAATGTATATGTTGTTTTATATCTATATGACCAAGTTTTTTTTTACACATCTACTGTAATAAACAAATGCTAACCACTTTTGGTATTATAATACAGAGTAATTTGTATAAACCGGCCTTTGTTGAATCCGGATTTTCGTCAATACCCGAGGAATTATTTGGGTCCGACATTTTCTTTCATCTTATAACTTTGATAACTTTGTTGATTACAGATCTTGTCTACTCTGAAAATCGGCGTGTTTTGTTATTGTTTACATTAAAAACAAAGCACTAATTATCTGTCGAATCCGGCGCAATAAAAATGAGCATTCGAAGTGATAAAACAATCTTAGGTAAAACAAAATACGGATAAAAATTACAACCATTAACCCGAATGTTCGGAGCTACTTGAACGTTATTGACATATTGAAAAAAAATCTTTTCACTTTTGCTATGTAGAAGCAATAAGAAATCAATGGTAAAATCTTGTGTTCTGAAAAATCCAGATTTTGTCTAAAGCGGACAAATCCACTGATCCCATTAGCAATCGCTTTAGACAGAGTTTACTGCATATAAAACTTAAATGGATCCTTGTTCCCATTGTAATAACTAAATTCTCTAATCAATAATTGTAAAAAGATTCAATGTACGTATCATTCAGAGAATATATTTTACTATAAAATGGGTCCATCTTTTTTAAAACTGTTGTTCATGCGTGACTCCAAACTGCAAAACGAATCAAGTAAACATGTAACTATAAATCTGATTGGCTAAGAGTGACGTCAGATTTGGAGTTTGGCATAAAATTAGTTTTTTATACAATATATCACTGAAACATACTGTGTATCTGGAAATCTTCGCTCCTGGTTATGTTTTACCTTTACGACGGAAAACATTCACACCGTCTTAAATTTGAACTAAATCACCATAGTCTCATATATGACATATCTATCCATGCTTCAATTTTAGCTTGAAAATTTCGCTTTCATTTTAAATTTACCCTCTCGTCTAAGGACGAAAATAAAACGGGAGCAAAAATTGCCAGATGTACAGAAAATATAAGAGACAGAACCTACTTGTCATAATTTAGCGGAAAGTTCGGTGACAGAAGAGTGCCAATTGTTTCATTACTAGCTGAAAATGTTGCCCGACAGGTAGAATAAACAGGTACAGATGTTGGAACTGTATAAGACATCGTATCTACAAGAGAAGTCAAAACAGATTTTTATCGATATCAACGATAATCGGTATAGTCTCGTTACGTTCAGTCTAGGTGTTTAGACATATCTTTATCGATAATAGCGATTATCGGTATGGTTTCTTTATGTTTAGTCTAAGTTTTAGACATATCTTTATTGATATTAACGATAATCGGTATGGTTTCGTTACGTTCAGTCTGTTTTAGATAAATCTTTATCGATATTAAAGATAATCGGTATGGTTTCGTTACGTTCGGTCTATGTTTTAGACAGGTGCGGATCATTTTATGAAGTAATAAAATATAACAAATTCAATTTGCTGGATCCTGTTTTAAAAATTACCGACATTATGAAAATGAGTCAATATTTTTATCTTGTACAAGTTTTCGCAAAGCCAAAGTACATGTATAAAATATCAACATAACCTGGCGAGGGAGAGTCTCGTGAACCCTTTTTGAACCTGAGCGAGTTTAAATTTTAGGTTATGCATCATAATAACACTGGTAAGGGTCATCACACCCACGTGTATCCAGTGCAAAATAAAAAGGTTTTTGTGAATTCTGTAATATCCAAAAAGTTGGTAGAATCGGCCTGCGATATATGAAAAATTACACCGCCCCGCCAAGTAATGTTAATCCCGTCTTTTTAAAAAGTCACAACATAAATGGTGTAAATCTGTACACCCAAACCTAAAACCTGAAGTTTCATGACATTGCACTAAGAAATAAACTTGTTACAGCGCTGACAGAAATATTTCAATGGAATAAACAAAGGGCAATCACTCTGGTAATAAGGGAGCGCGGGTTACGAAACCCAAACTAGATATTACGTTAGTAAACCCTTGTATCAAGTTTAGTGAAATTCCGTTGAGATATAAAATTATTAGAGCGTTGACAAAAATATTTCAATGAAATACTCAAAGTGCAATAACTCTATAAATAAGGGACCGCGGGTTACGAAACGAATTCTAGTCCAAGATATATTATCATAGCAAACTATGGTATTAAGTTTCGCGAAATTCCGTTGAGAAATAATATTGTTAAAGCGCTGACAAAAATATCTCATTGAAATAAACAGAGGACAATAAATAAGAGGCCGCAGGTTACGAAATATGAACTTGTGCGGGATATTACTACAGCAAACCCTTGTATCAAGTTTCGTGAACTTCCGTAGAGAAATAAAATCATTACAGCGCTGACAAGGCAAGTGTAATGTATGTACGTACGAGCCTAATCTTATATCCCTCCAAACTTCGTTTGCGAGGGGATAATAAGTCTTTCATCATTAGTAAGTGCGGGTTCAAGTCCAACTGGAACCAACGCTGATTCTGTGAGAAATATTTCCAGTTTACTTACGGAAGGCCAGTGGTCTCTTTCCGGATACATTGTAACCGGGTTCTCTCCTCCATTCTAACATTTCCGATTTACTTATTGAAGGCCAGTGGTCTCTTTCCGGATACATTGTAACCGGGTTCTCTCCTCCATTCTAACATTTCCAATTTACTTATTGAAGGCCAGTGGTCTCTTTCCGGATACATTGTAACCGGGTTCTCTCCTCCATTATAACATTTCCAATTTACTTATGGAAGGCCAGTTGTCTCTTTCCGTATAAATTGTAATCGGGTTCTCTCCTCCTTTATAAATTGTTGTATGAGGCGAGAAATATCATTAGAACAAAACTAAATTATCCAGGACTTTATATACATGTAGTTACAAAAATGTATTTATGAGAAAAACAGTTTTCAAAGGACAATTTCAACTTACTGCTAAAGGAGGTACTGATAGCAGAAATGACGAATCCAGTATATTGAGTATAACTTTCTCCTCTGAATTCAAGCGTAGCATTGGGAGTTGTGATTTCGACCGTCACAGATCCATAACCAATAGTATCATAATTGGGAACCAAAAGTTGCTCAACTGCGTTCCCTAAAACAAAATATTTGACATATAATTCAAATTCCTGATACGATTACACCAATCAACTCTTATTGATGAAATGAACTATCCTGGCTGAGAAAGGATATATCTCAAATGATTATAGTTTAATTGTATAAAATGATGGTAATGCTATACCAAATGGACTGGCGTCAATAGCCTAAAGATAATACCAAAGTTATAAGTTGGGAAAATGGTCAAAATGAATGTTCAAGACGATCGTTTCTGTGAATACAACTTCATTAGTTAATATCGAATGATTTTGACTAAACTAAAATTATAATCACCGAGGACTTAACCGTTGGTAAGTCTCAAAGGAAATATAAAAGTGGTAAATATCAGATAAATATCGACCTCTAGAAAATTTATAGGTAGTAGTAGATGCTACAGAGTCGAAAGTAATTCCACAGCGACCGAACATACTTATTATTGAGAACGCAGTGAAATTCAAATCCAAGTATTAGATATTATATCACAGATAACCTATAGTCGATTTTATCATAGGTAATCCTCGGTCTCAATAGCTATAGGCGATTATATATTGATTATAGATAACCCTTGGTTTCAAATGCTATAGGCGATTATATATTTTATTGTAGTTAACCCGTGGTCTCAATTGCTATAAGCGATTATATATTGATCATAGATTACCCTTAGCCTCAATTTCTATAGACGATTATATACTTTATCATAGATAACCCTTGGTCTCAATTGCCATGGGCGATTATTTATTTTATCATAGTTAACCCTTGGTCTCAATCTAATAGGCGATTATATACATTTTACCATAGATAATTATTGGTCTTAATTACCATATTCGATTAGATCTATAAATCTTATCCAAAGTAAACCTTGGTTTCAATTGCTATAGGCGATTTAAGATTTTATCATAGATATCCATGGTCCCAATAGCTATGGTCAACAAGTACTTTCGAAACTATTACTCAAAATTACAGGCAATGAAACAACACAGTTGCAAATAACATTATAATATCGAACGAATTTTTTTTTCGAAATGTCGACTTCAAAATCAGTGCTTCATATCTTTATCGGTACATGGTTTTGACTTGCAGTCGTATATTACCATCACGAATTGTTAAGCCGTCTGGGGACGAGAAATCATAGTCTGCTAGTAGAACGGTCAGTCTGGCTGAGCTAGAGGTAAACGTAATGGTGGCAGTACAAGCACAATTTCTGAAAGAGGAAAAAATATAAAATCATTTTCTTATTCATTTTGATAACATGCAAAAATAAAAGACGAACAAATAAGATGTCTCTTAAACTGATATATTTTACCCAGATATCCTGATGTAATGTGATTTACAGTATATGATTCAAAGCATTGTTTCAGGTAAATCAGACATGTTGGCATCTCTAAGAAAAATGAATTTTACTTTGTATATATATATATATATATATATATATATATATATATATATATATATATATATATATATATATATATATATATATATATATATATATATATATATATATATATATTATGTATAGTAATTACCCGTTGTATTTGCTTGGAAACGTTGAAAGCGCCACTGTTTTCCTAACTGAAGTTAACTGAATCGTTGGACTTGAGCCAGAATTGCAATTCAAAGATATAAGATTAGGACTTGAATCTGAAATGAACGATGTAATGGTCTTTATGTTTAAGCAGTTTATTTCATTTGCATGCAAATTATTATATAATTTACTATTAATTGATACATAAAAAACATAACCTAAATTATCACTACAGTTTACTTCAAACAATGCAGCATTGGGCATAAAATAACTACATTAAATATTGGGTTGCTGTAGACCTAGGATGTCTTACAATCAGAAAGATGGTCTTGACTATGAGTCCCTATCGTTAAGTTATGTGGTACACATAATACCAATGTGCTCTTTCACTGAATTCCATTAATTATTTTTATCATAAAACGTTTAACTTTACTAAAAATAACATTCATTGCAATGTTTTAAAAATTGCATCTATTATTAAGACACACGGGGTGAAAGCGGAATATATCGTCTTCAATGGTTTGTGAATTACACAAACTATATAAAACCCGTACAGGAAATATCAAACAACTATACATCAACTACAGTCAAAATTGCTTTATAGGTAACCTATGTATAAAGGGCACCTGTCTATAAAGGACAATGAAACATAACCTCTGTTAGCTTTTTATAGTGAATGAACTGAAAAGAAACTGAAAGACTTTCCCTGTCTATTTTGTAATAAATAAACCAAAATATGCAAAACCATTCATTTAATAAAATAATAGGTATTATGTCTTAGGTCGACATCAGATTTGTTGAACTTATAAATGCATATTCACTGAGACATATATTAAATTTTTCAGGAGTTGACGAATTCTTATAGGCACCTGTTGTGTAGTCAGTTATCGTGTATTATACCGACATTCCCGGAGAAACATATTAAAACAAAGTCAACGTCAAATAACTGGAATGTTTGTATGATTACTTCATCCTAATTATTAAGATGTGTATAGCTTTACACTCATAGTGAGAACTGATCTCATTATGTCATATAACGGGAATTTAAATATTCTCAAGTATATGTACAACAATTACTTACCCCAAATACTAAAATAAGTTAGCTTGAATCCACTTCGTGTAACACTTGTATCTGTGGTAAATCTCAGATATAAGTTATTTCCAGTACTTGAAAATATCACCGGGGATGTGTATTGCCCTGATCTTTGAGCTAATAATGTACCTGAAGTTGATGATCCTGAAAATATTTAGGATAAATATTTAAAACTATTTGAATACAACATGAGCATGGAGTCGAAGTTAATCGAAGGTTCTGAAGAACGCGGGATTTATTTTGATAGATAGATAAACAGATGGATAGCTAGCTAGCTAGCTAGCTAGATAGATAGATAGATAGATAGATAGATAGATAGATAGATAGATAGATAGAAAGAAAGATAGAAAAAATAGATAAATAGATAGATAGATAGATAGATAGGTAGATAGATAGATAGATAGATAGATAGATAGATAGATAGACAGATTGTAGATAGATAGTCTTAATATTAAAGATAAAAATAGATACCATCATAAATGTAGAGGTAATCGTATCTAGATTCCAAGTTAAAATCTCTGATGTTTATCACCACTTTTTTATTAACGTCAGTTGAAATTAACCAGGCACAGCGCATATTACTGTAAACAAAACATAAAGTCTATGTGATGTAATATATTTCAAATTATATAAAATAATGATTTCACTGTCAGTTGTTTACTTAAAAATCATTAAAATGAATATTCATACTACATCTACATTCAACAAACCAAACACCGCAGCTCTTTCGGATAATATGCAGCCACAATTCATTAAATCATTGTCGCTTATATTGGCTAAGACGATTGGGTCTTTCCTGATTTCCTGATTCTAGATAGTGTAGTGGCGAACCATCTAAGTCTCCTTGACATTTTTCTATACAACCAATAAACTTCAGCTTCTATCTAAACAACCTTGACATTTTTCTATACAGCCAGTGACCTTCACCTTCTGTCTACACAACTTTGGCATTTTTCTATACAGGCAATAACCTTCACCTTTTGTCTAACCAACCTTGACACTATAGAGCTAATTACCTTTACATTTTGTCTTAACAACCTTTGCATTTGTCTATGCCGGTAACATTTAAAGTAAAATGCATATAACCTAGATTGGTGGAGTCTTGTGAACTATTTCTTGAACTGGACGAGTTTAAAGTTAAGGTAATAAATCATATCATTAGCATTACACTGACTAGAGTAATCGTTACTACTTGTCACCATACATCCAGTGAGGGATAAAACGTTTTCCTCGTGCAGCTGGACATAACCTAAAAGCATAGGCGTCGGAACCGGGGGTGGGGTGCTAGGGGGGCTTAGCCCCCCCCTTTTTTTGGCAAAGATAGGCATAGGTGTTGAAAATTGGGGCTTAGTCCCCCAGACGTTTCTAGCGTGTGTGTGTTTTAAGTTGGTTTAGCCCCCCCCCCTTTCAATTTGCTTCCGACGCCTATGAAAAGTGAATAGAATTATCCGTATGATAATCAAAAGGTTACTCCACCATGCACTCTTAAGTGAATCGGACAATGCCTTATGTCTAATCCTTTACATTTATCTATATGCTCAGAAATATTTACCTTTTTCTAAACTGCCTTGGCATTTTGCTAGACATCCCGAAAAATGTCTAAACGTCATCAACTTGATGTTTGTATGAACAACAAGAAATTTTGATATTTGTCTATACATATTACCTAGCAACCTTATCATTCTTTCGTCATAGACAAAATTATACCTAGGATTCTCATATTTGTCACACGTTCTCCTTATGAGAGGGGCGTGACTTTTGTTTACAAAGGTCAAAGACCAGTTGCACCTGGAATTCTCAAATTTGTTACTCATGTCGAGAGGAAGAAACCTATTGATTACAAGGTCAAATGTCAAACTCATTACCTGATTTTAAAGGAAACTAACTTTAAGGCAAGATACTAACCAAGTCAGGATTCATATTTGGTACGCATACTCTTTATGATGTGAGAAAGACTCTTAATTTTTTCATGGTTAGAGGTCAATGGTCAAAATCAAGGATTATCTTTGAATGAAAATAACTTGGTGTCAGAGTCAAAATCATGTATTTAGGATGCTGTACCTATCCTTGATATAGAAACACGGATATGCTTTTTTATCAAAATCCGACATTGAAATAATAATGTAGTCAAAATACAAAACAAAAGGCCGCTAAATAACTTGAAAGGAAGAAAACGTGTAGAAAAGGCGAAGAACATACTGCTGTACCTTGGATTCTCAAACGTGATACACATTCACCTGATCGGAAGAGGAAGATGCCTGTTTATAAAGCCCACATGTCAACGGCCAAAGTAACAAAGCAACATTGAGGAAAACACATGGGTAGGCAATGTACAGACCAAAAATATTTGTACATATTTAAAAAGAGGAAGAAATTTGTTGTTTGCAAGGTCAACTATCAAGGCCATGACCTAATTTTGAAGGACAATAACTTAAATGCTAGATACCAAACAAGCAATAGTATCTAGGATTCCCCATTTTAGTACACACACTATCATGATGCGGGAAGATATCCTTTTTTCAAGGTCAGAGGTAATAGGTCAAGTTCATGAACTTACTTTATAGGTAAATAACGTGTAGGTAAGGTAAAGACAATCTGGTGTATCCAGGAGTATCAACATGTGTACACATTTTCCTAATCAAGAAGATATTTTATCAAGGCCAGAGGTCAAGGTCACAAAGCAACCTTGAAGATAGATTTGTAGACAAGGTACAAATCAAAAGGCCACTAACTAACATTGGAGGGAAAACAATTGCACGTAAGGCGAAGAACAAACTTGGATTCTTAAGTTTGAGACACATAATCTTTCTGGCAAGAAGGAGACGTTTAGCAACGCATTTAGCTACAAGTGTATTGGTCTTTTCATAACTATTAAAGTGACATTAGCTGTGTTTACCAAAAACAATATTTCATATTTTTTTACTTTATTTTACTTGTACTTGATGTGAATTAACATGTAATAGTTACACACAGGCATAAAAAAAATTCTTATTCATATATATTATGTGAAAATAAGATCAGGTCTAGTGTGGTATTCATATACATATTGTAATGTAAGGTTGAGTTAATTGCAAGTGAAAAAGAACCAAATCTTGGTTTCTCAAGCAATTTTCACAAACAAATATATAGGGATTTAAGAATCTGTCTTTATATATATCTTTTTGTTATTGTATATCAATCTAAGTAACAAAACGGTGAAACAATTTGAAAAAAAACATAACCATGTCCCTTTATTATGGTATATATAAGTTTCTTTCCTACATTTGGGGCGTCAAACAATAACAAAATGAATGTATTGAAAAAATTACAACACGTAATATTTTATAAAATTGGTGATATAGGCAGTCACGTCGCCTTCCATAAAAATCACCCATCGAATGAATAAAACCTGATCACCACCATATTACTGAAAAATTGTCGAGTGTGATGTAAAAGCCAAAACAAACAAAAATTCTTACATATAATGAAAGTTTCTAATACTTTTTCAACCTCTTGTCCCCATAAATTCTACTTTTCTGATTACATAGTTTCACATCAAAAAACCCAGTCCTATATTATATGTCACGTTTTCATTTAAAAGTACAATAGCTGTGTTTTTTTTCAATTTGTCTTTTTTTAATACTTAGATTGATTTACAATAACAAAGAGATATACACAAGTATAGCAATTCTAATATTCCTATATATTTTGTAAAAATTGCTTGCAGAACCCAGGTTTGACACTTTTTCCATTGCAATTGATTACCTCAACCTTACTATTTGTATATGAATACCACACTGGACCTGACCTTATATTCATAAAATATAAATGAATATAAGATTTTTATGCATGTGTATAGCTCTTATTTGTTATTGTACGTACATCAAGTAGAAGTAGTAAATTTAAAAAAGACAACGTTTATCTACTTACTTGGAATAGCTTGAAGGGTGGTTACTTGATTGAATTACTCCCACGTCGTCGTCAGATGCAGTTAATGTTAGAATGGAACTACATTGTTGCATGCTCTCTGTTCAAGAATACAAAGAGAAACTACATTACTACTGGTATAAGGTTCAGTTATATCATATTCTATATAATCGTTTGTTTTAATCCATACTTCACCTTGAAAGAAATTTACAGTGTCTGGTATCATTACGTCAAATGTTCTGTATCTGGTATCATTACTTAAAGGGTCATTAGATGTGTTTTTTTCAAAAATGTTGTCCGCATTTTTACTATTTATATTAATAAACAATAAGAAAAAAGAGATAAACACAGACATAAAAATTCTAAATCCCTGTATAGTTTCTGAAAATTACTTGAGAAACCCAGGTTTGGTATTTTTTCAATTGCAGCTGATTAACTCACCTTACAATTTGTATATGAATATCACACTTGACCTTACCTTATTTTCACAAAATATATAGGAATTTAAAATTTCTTATGCCTGCGTATTGCCCTTGTTTGTCATTATACACCAAGTATAAGTAGTAAAATTCGAAAAATCGAAAAAAAAATGTTTTGGTAAACACAGCTAACGCCCCTTTAATAAATTTAATCATAAACTATGGTCCTGTAATATCCGAACCGGTCAACAGGGGATGCTTACTCCTCCATGGCACCTGATCCCACCTTTTGATTTCAAGAGGTCCAATTTTTACCAGATTTGTATCTATACCCTGGACATCATAAAGATTTATACTTTGGTATCTATTCATATAAATATTATAAACATAATACCAAAGTTATAATCCTCTAGACGATCTCTGTCAATTAGACTTCGTCAGTTCAAGTAAAATATACTTTGATCAATGGCATCTGATTCAGAAGGGAAACAAACAAGTTGTCGTGTACTCATATCAAATTTACCAAAATTAGATTATATAAAACATCTCAGATACCAAAGTATAAATCTTTAGGATGTCCAGGACACAGATACAAATCCAGCAAAAATGGACAAACACGGACAACTGGAAACCAAGAGGTAGGATCAGGTGCCATGGAGGAGTAAGCATCCCCTGTCGGTCACACCCGCTGTGAGTCTACAGTCAAGTCCAAATGATACTTGACTATATTTATTTTTTTATTTTTTTTTTTACTGACGTTTCATTCTATCTATCTATCGATCGATCGATCTATCTATCTGTCTATCTACATTGTAACCAGATTCTCTACTCCATCATTAAAAACTGGCCGTCACCATATAATTGATTGAGTGTGGCGTTAAACACCATTAAAAATTCACTACAACATTTGCTATACACGCAAAGTCCATACTCATTTACAATATAAAAATTTCATAAAAAAATAAATCAATAGAATGTCCAGGACATAGATACAAATCCGGTAAAAATGGACAAACACGGACCTCTGGAAACCAAGAGGTGGGATCAGGTGCCATGGAGGAGTAAGCATCCCCTGTCGACCGGTCACACCCGCCGTTAGTCCATAGTCAAGTCCATTGAAACAAGTGAGGAGTGTATCCTCGTCACAATTGGTACAGACGTCTCGACAACCGCAACGAAAAGGCAACTCAACATTTCACTTAGTTAAACAGAGTAGTCCCAAACAAGACTATTATACCGACCGTAAAATTTGCGGAACGTTGACATTAAACGCGGTTTTCGATATCCATGTGTCAATAATTTGTCAGTGAGTAGTTTACCTCTGTATATGAAATCTTCATATGTTGTGCACGCCCTGGCATATCGGATCATTTGTGAAATAAAAAATCCATATGCGGGTGACTGAGGGATATTACTACTTAAATGTGGAAAATTTACGATGGGAAAGCCGAAATCGTCGCGTTTATCGTATAGCTTAGTTGCTAATTTCCCGTCTGTGTTTATATTAAGTAAAATGTCTAAGTATGAAGCGTGTGTGCTTGATTCTGTTGTATCTTTAATTTCTAGTTCGCTGGGATATATCGCATTGACATATGTATGAAAATTGTCATTATTAATTGACAAAACGTCGTCGATATATCTAAATGTCAAATTAAATGACACCGCTAACTTTTTCTTCTTTTGATTCAGCAGTTTCTGAATGAAGTCTGCTTCGTATGAATAAAGGAACAGGTCGGCCAATAAAGGAGCACAATTGGTTCCCATAGGAATGCCGACAGTTTGTTGAAAGACCACGTCTCCGAACATAACAAATATATTGTCTATTAGAAATTCCAGCATGTTTTTTATATCAACTTCAGTATATTTATGTGTAGAATCAGAGTGGTGTTTTACGAAATAAGTATCCTGATAGCCAATCACTAGATTTTTAAATTTTTCGGGTACCACCTTTAGTGAAAAAGCAGTTTTCTATGATGCTGAAAAGTCTTTCTTTTAATTTTTTATGTGGAATAGTAGTGTAAAGAGTAGAGAAGTCATAAGTTTTGATACTGTGAATTCGAGAAAAATTGTGTGCAAATGAATGTTTCGATAGCGGTGTCTATAGTTCCGATCACGAGAACTTGATCGTAGAGATAGAGGTGAATGCGTAGATGGCCTAGTGGTTAGGGTGTTGAGCATGGGAGCCAGGTGGATTGTTGCCATAGGTCGAGAGTTCGAACCCCAGCTGGGACATTGTGAATTTGTAGGTGCCTTGTTATTTCTTGTTATCATTTGCCATCCAAGGTTCATAGTGAATGTACAATGCTGTAGTGATATTTGTGCTTTATATATATACACACATATATTTATCTATTTCTCTACATGCATCGTCAGATCAACTGTCTTTTATCAAGATAGAATAAAGCCCTTTCACCTCTATCTCTACGACCGAATTCTCATTTTCCGAGAGCCGGCCTGGCTCGGTCGGTAGTGGCTCGACTCTTGATCGTGAGTTCGAGTCCAGCTGGCAACAGGTTGGTTTACTGTCCTTCGGATGAGACAGTAAAAACCGAGGTCCCGTGTCACAGTAGGTGTCGGCACATTAAAGAACCCTTACTGCTCAATGACCGTAAGTACCGAACAAAGGCCAAAATTTGAAGCCCATCACCGGCCTTTGGTGACGTCCCCATACGAGTGAAAGATTCTAGAGTTGGGTTAGACAACAATAATCAAACAAAATCATGTTCCGAACTCTAGACACCGCTATCGAAACATTCATTTTTATTTTGTGAATGTTGCCAAGTGATTAGGGAGTTAAGCATGGAAGTCAGGCGGAGAGTTCGAACCCGAGGGGGGGGGGGGCGGATGGCGAGTTTGTAAGTACCTTGTTATATGTGCTTTATTATATATATATATATATATATATATATATATATATATATATATATATATATATATATATATATATATATATATATATATATATATATATATATATATTACATTAACTACGAGATTTAGGTAGCGATCTCGATAACAATACATAAAAAACGTACTCGTGTAAAAGGATACAGTTATACGACAAATAAATTCTCACCTTTGAAAACGAAACATACGAGTAGCAGAAAGAGCAAACAGAATGAATGCAGGTACCTCATCTCCGCCTGTAAGAAAAAGTTAGATAACTGATTTAACAACAAAATGAGGACACACATACCAGTGGCGGATTTAAGGGGGACGTAAGGGGCGAACCCCCACCCGCTTTTTGACGCCAAAGTACAAAATGTTTGTACGGTAAAAATAAACTCAAAAGCCCCAAAAATTAACAAAAATGTTTAAAACCTTTATAATTTTAATAAAAAGTTGTATAAATAATGAAAATGAATTACCAAAATTTTCGGGACTCGCTACGCTCGGCCAAACCAATAGCATTTTATATATTAACACGTCTGGAATCCAGAGAAAAAAATTCCCAGAACTTTTAAAAATCAAAAATTTATGGACCTCCTCATCATGTTCATGCATTTGTGTTTGCTGATACTCAATTTATTTTTGATAAATGATACGCATGTGAATTTAATGCAATATTTGGCCGGAATAAATACGAGTCGCAATGTGATAATTAAACTTCTGATCTTTAATAATTAAACATTTCTGGGACGCATACCCTGGGACAACGGGGAAATGGCGAAGTTTGTGTCTTTAAGCTAGAGGATACCTCATCGGCTTCCGAATTAATCCATCAACGATGTTTTTAATGATAAAGAGGTCATAATTCAGTGTATGGAGGATACAAAGCCAAAATTCTGTCCCGATTTTAGTAACTTTTTGCTGATTCTCTTTTTAGAAGGATAATTAAAGTGGTTTATTAGCGGATTGCTTTGCGTATTTTCGCGTCTGGGTGTAGAAAAAAAGAGATTCCAAATTTAAAAAAACTAAAACCCTACCCTAATGAAAAAATGCCTCACAATTAATCCAACACTTAGAAATATGTGCAGTGATGAGGGAGGGAGGGCCGCCTAAAGTTGATAAAATAGGTGTAAAACCTTTAATTTTTAAAAATTATAAAAATTTAAGACAAATTTCCAAAAGTTTCGAGACGACTTTTATTTAAAGTTTACACCACTCTCCAAGTTTAAATCCTCACTCTACCATTGATGAGGTATGCATCGCATAATACATTTTTAATATAAGTTTAAAAGGTAATTTTTAAAGTATAAACAAGTTTGATTTAATGTCGCTAGCCTCAAACCTTATCCACTTTTGAAAACACCTTTTGCTTTGCTTCCTACACCACTGCATAAAGAATGCACCATTTTCACGCGCCTGGCGTCTTGTCACCCCCCCCCCCCCAAATAAAAATACGCTCCCTCTTTAAAAATTCCTGGATCCGCCCATGCATTCCCGCGCTGGCGTTTATGTGTATGTATATCTGCATGTATCCAGAGAGTGTGTTATATATGTGGTGATCAGAGCTGAGCTCTTACTATGTCAAATCGTTCTTTTTACGATCCCATGTAGACATCAGTGGTAGATCACAACATACTCGATTAATTCTTTAATCTCTAAATAAGTGATTATTGTATTATTTACAACATTTTGCTGTTATTTTTATTTATCTACATACTTTACACAAAATTTGGTCTTGACTTCCGATTTTTTTACCCGAATTATATATAATTATCCAAAAAAGAAAATGATGAAAACTTACTTAAAGCTAAAGAAGAATATTTATTGAAATATTCAAATCACACACACACACACACACACACACACACACACGTATGAATGTACATGTATATATAAGCAAATTAGCGATTAGCTGCACACCAGTAGTACATTGGCTTCAAAGCCCGTTTGTGAGTCTAGTAGTAGAGAAAGCGGAAGGCCCCAAGTTCGATTTCCCAATTCACATACTAAAAACTGAAAGTAACTGTTCTTTCGCCAAACGCTCGGCATATTAAGTGAAAGCCATGGGTCTTAAGAATGAGACCTGAAACCGAGGTCCCGTGTCACTGCATTGGCGTCAGTCTATAACACTTCACCTAAATCTGGTTTCATTAACATACAAGTAAACAGACTCTTGGTGGGATGTAAACAAGAATGCAACAAAACAATGGTTTCAAAACATATAATACAATGATCCGGTGTTCCATTACCTACCCGACCATGTCACTTGTTTTCCAATGTACATTGTTTACATGTAGTATCTTTGATATCGAATTAGATTTTTTGTATAAAATATAGAAATTATTGTCATTTTTAAATGGCTAATGGAAACGATATACACGCATATTGTCTTACCTAGTGTCTCCAAAAATGACATAAAAACAAAGCCTCTCACAAAATAAACCGAATATATTTAACCGTTGCGAAATCCTGTGTTTGGGAGAATTTCTTATTTATGTACAATTAACACGTTTGTAATTCTGTGTAACATTGTTAGTTTCGACGGATTTTAAGCAATTCAGATACGTATATTGTCTTTATATTTTTTCTGTGACAAATAATGAATTTTGCATAAAACTTGAACAAGTATCTTACATATTAGCTTCGTTAGATAAGCATTACTCCATGTCAAGCTTCAGTGAATGTTTAAATGCTAAACGATTTGTTATTTATACAGCGTCGTGGTAGCCAAGCATCGATTCGTAACTAGTACGTGTGCAATATTTAAATTAATTTAGCATGCATTGAAGCAGCGTATAGACCATCTGTGAAAGTCTAGGGCTAATTATAGGTGAACAAATAATGTCACCTGGTGAACTAATTGTGGTTGAAACATCGGATAAAAACCAACAAAACAAAATCAACAACACACACAAGAAATGAAAAATAACAATACGCACAAATGATATAAAATCAATAGAACAATGTTATAAAACATTTTAAATGATTTCAATCTTGAATACCTAGAACAACCAAATCACACAAATTATGCAAATCTATAAAGTGATTTTCTTTGATGCTCTCACCGATTGGACATGGGAGTCCCAAATTTACTAGGTTTCGGAATGATAACAGTACCTTAAAAGCTAAAACGATCAATTATCTATAGATAAATAATTAGATAAATAAATAAAGAAAAAAAGAAAAGAAGATAAGTATTTTTTCTAAAACGTAAAAATAAATATGTTATTTTTAATTTCAATTATATACTAAAATACAAATAAGCGTATTTCAATTTAAAACGAAGTGACGAAAACCAAAGTGGAAACTGTCATCACAGTTTTATCGGTATGAAGAAAAAAAAAGACTATTCGTTTTGTTCAATAATTATACTGTGAATTCTTGAAAAAAAGAAAGTGTATATTTTGTATCATATATGTACATTCAGATTAAGTATGCTTAATTACGTTTGTAATCTTTAAATACAGTACTTTATTCTTTATTTGATTCAATCTTTCAATAGTTTATTTAGTTGCTACGAGTGATGCATAGTTTATGTATGATTTCATCTTTGTAACATGGATAGGAAATAATGATGTAGCCTACGTACGGTTTGTCATTTGAATTATTCTTTTCTAGATTTGTTGGTTCAAATTTTTTATGAAAGACAGATTACATGCATTGGTGTGGTGCAAAGGGTTGCGGCTTTATATTTTCCCCCTGAAGGGCATGGTTAAACTCAAGTCAAAGCTGAGGTGTTTAAGTCAACGAATGTTGTCTACTTATCACTTCTTAAACACTTGAAGTGAGATCAACAAAAACAATGTCTACAACCAGTCGCCATTTACAAAATACTATCATTGTTCAAGGAGACTTAGTTTTGATATCTTTCACTGGAATATAAAATCTTAGATTCCAATATAAACACTCAGATACCAATGTACAGGATGTTCAGGATACATATACAAATCTGGTGATATTGGACAAAGACGGACCTCTAGAAATTCAGAAGTAGGATAGGGTAACAGTATACAAATCTGGTAAATATAGGACAAACACAGACCTCTTAAAATCTAGAGGTGGGATCAGGTGTCAAGCATCTCCTGTTGACCGGTCACATCCGCCGTGAGTATTAGATATAGGAACTTTCACTTGTGATGATAGTTCGCATACCAGTCAGTTTTTCTACTCATCTGATTTATAAGTATTTTACTCCAAACTCAACATTTTTTTAGTTTTATGGTGGGAGGGTTTGATTTCGTGTGTGAAAGTTAAATATGTATTGAGTCACATGCTTAGGATACCCAGTATGATGTAGTTAGCAAATACTTCAGACTACGCAAAGACAAAGGTTCATGGCAAACCTATTTCATTTCATGTAAAAATAATTATGTTATAATTGTATTCGAATTCAAAATCACTTAATTAAATGATAAAAAATCATCATTGAACAAAATACAGTTAATCTAATAAAATCGAAATAAGTGTAGTGAGCCTATATCTAATCAGCGTTGTACTTGGAATAAAGACATAAATAACAGCTACATGTGAATGATCAATTACGAAAGTTACAATTAAAGCGTGCTTGCAAATCCCATCTCTTCATACAAGCCAATATCGTAATACATTCCTATGGATTCATCTTTCCTGTCATTAACTCTAATTCTACTTTATGATAAAATGAGAAGTAATACGTGGGGATCGTCGATATAGATCATACACTTACATAGAGACTATAAAAATAATTTATTTCTCTTTTATTTGAATTTGACCGTGGACTCACGGCGGTTGTGACCAGTTGACAGGGAATACGTCACTGTCTGTAATCGTGCTCCAGAATGCTGTCTAATATTCCTAAGAAGGGGACTTCGTAATGTTGAGCAAGATCCCCGTATCGACCATAAAACTTCTTAAACGACGATTTCAAGCGTTCAATAACATAACTTTGTGTAATTAGTTTATTGGCGTTCATAAGAAGAGCATGCTATGGCATAACGTATACGTTGTATAATGAAAACGTCAGAGGCAGGAGAAGATGTAATATTACTGCTTAGAAATGGGAAGTTCGTGATATGGAAATTGAAATCGTCGCATTTGTCATAAAGTGAGGTGTGAAGTTGACCATTCTCTCTGTCGTCCCATTGATCTCTAGCTCAGCAGGATAAATGTAATTCTGAAATTCTGAATTATTTATGGACAGGACGTCGTCGATATACCTGTAAGTAAAATGGAACCGAGATGCTACTTGTTTGTTTTCTTTGGAGAGCAGAGACTGTATAAATTCCGCTTCATATGAATACAAAAAGATGTTATCCAAAAGAGGTGCACAATTGGTGCCCATCGGAATGCCGACGATTTGTTGGAGAACTTTTCCCGCAAAATCCATGAAGATGTTGTCTACCAGAAACCTTTGCATCTTGATAATGTCGTCTTCAGTGTACTTATTTTTGGATTCAGGGTGTTCCTCCACAAAATAAGGTTCTTCATGACCTAACACTAAATATTTATATCTGCGATTTCCATTTTTGTATAGTGTATACAAAGGAGTTTTGTATAAAAGATGTTAATGTTTTTGAGTTTTTGATGAGGAATTCCTGTGTAAAGAGTCGCAAAATCAAAAGACTTTATGCTTGTAATATGTTTGAAATTTGGAGACTTTAAATTTTTCAACAATTCTCATTGACCCCTCTTCTTGAGTAAGCCGTTGTACAGAACTTCTGAAGGCCTTGTGTAATGTGTAAGAAATTTAGTGAGTAAAATAGCACTGAGATGACCCAGCAATGAATCGGTGCTAGGAGTTTATGCATTTTCGGAATCCAATAAATGTATGGCAATTCAAGCTCCGCGTCACTTGTTGTATTCAAAACAAAGTGAGAACGGATTTCTGATTATCTAATATTTCAGAGGTAGAGAAATCGGTGAGAGTTCCTCTTGTATAATGCTGAAGAAGCATCGCCCACAGAAAAATGTGAATTTGTTATTTGTGATTTGTCAGCAGGAACGATGATGAAATTTTCTTGGCGACGGGAAAGTTCTCTGACAACATCAAAGTCACGAAAATTTTAATTGTATTTTGTGTTGACAGAATGTTTAAGTCGTCGAATTCTTTGTTTGAAAACATTACTGATTGACTTAATTCACTCAGAAAAAGTTCATCTTCTTTCTTAGCCCAACGTATGGCGTACTCTCCTCATGAGTCCATATATGAAAACCAGACAGGTTCCCTAAATTTTTGGCCTTTGCCTAAAATATCTCTCAGTTTTCTGTTATGTACAATGTTGAGGACACATGTCACAACATGGTGACATGGAGCGTACGTGAACTCAGATGTAGAACAGGTACAAGGTGGAAGGTTTTGGGAAAAGCTAGGTAAATTGAGTTGCTGCATACTCGCTTTGTACTTGAAGATTTTAGAGCGTATAGCTATAGCAAATACATTGTGAATCTTTGTACTGGAAGTATGAAGAAATCTTACTTAGGACGAATTTTTGGTTTAAAATATTGCTTATATTCAAAGCGCCAATGCCTTTATTGGCAAATTTGACCTTGAGGAACGTACGATTACTCGTTTTTTACGTTTATTAGTCCTGACAGATTTGAATAATCTTTTGTATGAAATATCCAAAATGATAACATGAAGTCGATACTCTGAAAAAACCAGCTTCAATAAAATATACTGTCGTCGTAAATTTGTACAAGTCGTGTAATTTTTTCAAAGGATGTGAGTACATATATACGTGAATGATCAATTACCAAAGTTACAATTAACCAAAACGTGCTTGCAGATCTCATGTATTCATACATAGACGAAGAGTAAAACCAGTATCGTAATATATTGCTTTGGATTCTAGAGAACCCGTCTTTCCTGCCATCAACCCTAATCAAACAGACTGTAACCCATGATAATCTTTGATACAGATCAAACAGATTGTAACCCAGAGGAATCTTTGATAAAGATCGAACATATTGTATCCCATGGGAACCTTTGATACAGATTGTAAAGAGAATTCATCTGTCACTTTTTTATCTAAATTTGTGTGTTGACTCACGGCTGATGTTACCTCCTCCGTGGCACCCGATCCCACTTTTGTATATTACCTTTGTCCCTAAGTGAGGGTATTGACTTATTTGATAAATACGTGTATAAAGAAATTTTACAAAGATTGAACATTTTCGGCTTTGACACCGTACATTGTCCACGTTTAAGAAGTAATATATTGCAATCACCTTGATTTGGTGTTTGAATACCACAAATGATTGGATATGCCAGTGAATGTTCAGCATATTACCAGTATTATTTTATATATAGAGGTATACATCTTACTGACAAGTTATTGTCACAGGGGTATCGAAAATCACGTTTGCTGTAAACGGTCCGCAAATTTTACGGTCGGTATAATAGCCTTGATTACGATAAATCTGTTTCACTAAATGAAATGCTGAGTTGCCTGCTTGTTGAGAAGACTGTGACGAGGATTTATACCTCACTTATTTCATTTGGATTTGACTGTGGGTGTGTTTTAGTTTAAACACATTTTACTGCTTTTAATGCAATTGGATTGAGTACAAGTTATCGCAACTTATGGAATCTCTCTCTCCACAACAAATATATGCAAATAATGAGATAGCGACAGTATAATTAGATAATTAAATATAAATACAAATAATTTCAAAAATAGAAAGTACGAAAGTTCAATTTTGTCCGGCAAAAAAAAATTAAAATCGCGTTATTACGCCAAAAAGGCGCAATAACGGCTTTTGAAAGGCGATGTTACGCGAAAATAAAGACGTTATAAAGACTCTTGACAGGCGTTGTTACGCGAAACAAAGGTGTTAATACACAAAAAGGCGTTTTAATGACTTTTGAAAGGCGTTCAAACGCGAAACAAATGCGTTATAATGACTTTTGAAAGGCGTTATAAAACGTAAAAGGCCCTATGACGTCTTTTGTTAGGCGTTATTACGCGAAACAAGAGGCACATTTGGATCACATCGCTCATCTGAAGTGAGTTGGTATCTTACAAATACAGTGATACATCATATAAAGAAGACCTTAAATTTGAGACGATAAATATTCAGTATTTTCCACTTTTCTTAACAATATAAAAATTCTCAGATACCAAAGTATAAATCAATAGAATGTCCAAGACATAGATACAAATCCGGTAAAAATGGACAAACACAGACCTCTGGAAACCAAGAGGTGGGATCAGGTGCCATGGAGGAGTAAGCATCCTCTGTCGACAATATAAAATAAGTCAGGACCCTTAATACTGTACCTTAATTGCTAATTAGAAAAGAATATGTCAATAAAATATTTTCCTATTTCCTATTTCGAAGAGAGGTACATTCTTTAACATATTTTACCCCACCCTGGATTCACCCCTGGTCAACTACACCCCCTCTCCAGTTTTAAACATTTTATTAAAAATTCAACAATATTTTTAGATTCCAAAAACATAATTTCCCAATAAAAAAATTCTTATGAGTGTATTTAACTTTATAAAATCAGCATGTTTATAACGGTGTGACTGGTCAACAGGGGATGTGTACTCCTCCATGGCACCTGATACCACTTCTAGATTTCCAGAGGTCTGTTTGTCCAATATTATCCAGATTTGTATATATATATATATATCTATCCTGGATATCCTGAAGATTAATACTTTTGTATCTGATATTTTTATATGTGGCGTCCGGAGCGAGGTGGCCTATACTAAGGTTCGATATTGAGATTTTTATATATGGCCTCCAGAGCGAGGTGGCCTATACTAAGGTTCGATATTGAGATTTTTATATATGGCGTCCGGAGCGAGGTGGCCTATACTAAGGTTCGATATTGAGATTTTTATATATGGCGTCCGGGGCAAGTTGGCCTATACTAAGGTTCGATATTGATATTTTTATATATGGCGTCCGGAGCGAGGTGGCCTATACTAAGGTTCGATATTGAGATTTTTATATATGGCGTTCGGAGCGAGGAGGCCTATACTAAGGTTCTATATTGAGATTTTTATATATGGCGTTCGGAGCGAGGTGGCCTATACTAAGGTACTATATTGAGATTTTTATATATGGCGTTCGGAGCGAGGTGGCCTATACTAAGGTTCGATGTTGAGATTTTTATATATGGCGTTCGGAGCGAGGTGGCCTATACTAAGGTTCTATATTGAGATTTTTATATATGGCATTCAGAGCGAGATGGCCTATACTAAGGTTGTGGTGATTAGCATAGACAAGGGTTTTCAAGAAAACAGAAACCAATCAATCTTATATTTAAGAAAATGGTGGTTTGTAGTGGAATGATTGATAAAGGGACTCCACGAATATCACTTTTACTTAACTACTTAAGTGTCATAATTAAAACAATTCAAACCTACAATTATTTTTTTTGTATTAAATATTTTGACAATCATCGATGCAAAAACAATCCCAACTACTAACAAATAAATAGATCAGTAGTTTTTCATATATTAAGATTAATTTTGAAATATGTATTAATAATGCAATTATTTTGGTGCCACAGCATATGATAGTACAATTATAAATGTATATCTTTTGTCACTTATAACAGATGATGACTTTTTAAACAAGAAAATTTACAGAGATTTGGAAAAAGTAACAATCGTAATATTCTTGAATAATGATAAAAATATATAAATCAATGTCCATTCACGTTCCTATCCATTTATCTCATTATTTGATAAATTGCAATCTATATTGAAAACATCAAACATATATATTCATATCAACAATAGCAGATTAATTCAAAATAATTACCAATTATATGGGGGAAATATTTTACTTTAGTAAGAACTGAATATTACATTTCATTCAATATAAAATATAGAATTATTTCAATAACATAGAAATGGAATTATGATGAATATCAATATTATTTGTATGTGTGTGTCTATGTGTGTGGAAATTACAGGCATTAGATGACTTGTAGAATCAGCAAGCTTAAATTCATTTCTCTGATAATACAGATGTGATTAAATCAAATTTGCTGTCACTTTGACTCAATCAAACTGTCTGTCAAAGGATTAAAATCATTTAAAAAATAATGCATCTAGAATATTCTTGATAATGTTGCTAAGGATCGTATCATGAGGTATTTCTCCATGTTATTTTACAACTTTAAATTGCATTGTAACAATGCCCTCCAAACCAGCTTCTACAACATCACCCTCATTCACTGGCCCGACACCAGATGGAGTTCCTGTTAAAATAACATCACCCTCTTCAAGAGTGAAATAGTTGCTGATGTAGCTTATCAAGTATGGAATGGTGAAAATCATGTCTTTCGTGTTTCCATTTTGTTTGGTTTGACCATTAACTTTAAGCCATAAGTTGGTGTTTGATGGATTTGCTAGTTTTTCTTTTTCGATGAAGTCACTTACAGGACACGATGTATCAAAGCCTTTTGCAAGTGTCCATGGTTGTCCTTTCTGTTTTGCTTCATCCTAAACAACAAACAAAGAAGAGCATAAAACTGTCACTGTATATGTCCACTTGCACATAAAAAATTGTCGAACTAACGATTCTTGGTTGTAAATAGACAAAACTACACGTTTCAATTCTTATCAGAAGACTGCATGAGATCGTTGTAGTGAAAGGATCGTTGGATCCTTTCGCTTCAACGATCAAGTGCAGTCTGTTTATACGAATAGAAACATTTGTAGAATTTTGAATTTATTGCATTTCCCTTATTTATTAGTTGTGTACTCAAATTCAAAATTCATTTCTTTTTTAACAACGTCATCAAATATTTTGGATGACTGGAATTTCATTTAGAAAGGTAGCTCGGGTGGAATCTCTGTATCCAACATCGGAGCAATACAGTGTTGGTATTGCACGGACGTATTGAACTCTGTATTACATTTATATAACTGTATGGTTACACATGCATGTAATAAAGGTAAAATAGTATCGTATTGCGTTTGAAAATATCAGAGTACTGAATGCTTAACACTTTCAATAATACAGACCACAATGGACCAGTCTACAGAATAGAAAATACAATACTATCTAGAAACTTACGGTTGGAAGGGTTAACCAATAAACAACTTAACAAGCTGCAGTATTATTGTTAAACTTATAATTAGCAGTGATGAAAGGGCAATTTTCTTTAGATATTCAGGAGTGTTAGTGTGAAAACGCATGTACACAGTTATGAATCCTGGTTTCTCGTACCTGGAAATCTCTTGCCGTCATATCTAGAGCGAGCACATAGCCACCGACGTAATCCATTGCTTCAGATTCCGAAATTTTAGAACCAGTTTTACCGATCACCAACCCCAATTCAACTTCATGATGCAACGAAGAACAGTTCTTGGGAATCTACAATAATAGGTAACAATTAAAGAGTATAATTGTTTTCTGTATTTTCGTGAAATGTAAATAACTATCATACAAATCTTGATGAAATTCGTTTTACTGTCTATCAATATATTTCCATAATCCCAATAACATTGCCAAAGCCCGATACCTTACAATCATTAGCTTCGAATAATGAGAATTATAAATCGTTCACAGAATGCAAAAATAATCGGGCGCCGTTTTACTTTTTAATACCAGTTAGTGATATCACTCTTTCGAATAGGTGATATCACTTATTCAGTAAGTGATATCACCTATTCAAATGGGTGACCTATTGGAATACCGAATAAGTGATATCACCTATTCGAATAAGTGATATCTCCTAATTGAAAGAGTGATATCACCTATTCGAAAGAGTGATATCACCTATACGAATAAGCGATATCACTTATAAAAACGAATTAGTGATATCACCTATTCGTATATGTAATATCACTCTTTAGAATAGGTGATATCACTCTTTCAAATAGGAGATATCACTTAATACGTTTTTATAGGTGATATCACCTATGCGAATAAGTGATATCATCTGATCGAAAGAATGATATCACTAACTAATATTAAAAAGTAAAACGGCGCCCCATAAAAAAAATTGGTAAAACCCGGTATATATTACCCTAATAGCTTGGCCATGTGATATGTATGATGTAGTCGGCTTCAGAAAAAGGATTGGTTTGCTTGGAACCTTATTACCTAGTTCTGCTGCATGTGCCCTGTAGTAAAAATGAAGAAGTACCAATAGATATTCAAAATTCAAAGTTCAAATGTGTTATCCTGATGTGAAGAAAATTTAAAACATTCTAAAATAAAAAGTTACAATCTCAATTTAAAATATTATCTAATCATGAATTTTACAAAAAAAATCATTTTTAATCATTTCTGTAGGATGAAAAACATAGTTCCTTAAAATTTTACCAACCTATTATATTCAAATTTTTTAACATACGTCATTGCCCAACTACATGTATTACGCAAAATGTATTTTAAAGGTCGGCATGGTGCCAAATAAAAAAACAATAATGAACAAAGTAAAAACAACATACATGTATTAAGATTACACATCTCGCCACACACCAATGTATTTTACATCAGCCTTATGTCATGTTGTAAAATTTGAACCCAGTAAATTCAAACTTTATAAAATGACACTAACCTCACCCAGTCTTGTTAAGGACAAATTTGGTCTTAACATTCACCTGGACACTGTCAAAGTTATCAAAATGGTATGGTATTTTCTTTTTTGTTAGTGTTAAGGTCCACTTAGTCCGATGAGCATATTGCAGGTCATTTATTGACATTCCAATGGTGCAATACTTAAAGAAACCCACCGACCTGGAGCATATAACTGCAGCTTTCTCGAATCCAGAGAAAATCTAATCTAATCCTAATAATCCAGTCGTTATATTTCGCTCACTTCGATCACTACCACTGGGGGGCTTTGACTTGAAGAGGGCGCTGTAATCATTCGAGGTAGAGAAAATCCATGACTTTTTGTATAACTTACTGAGCAGGATTTTCTCTCAAGCAAGCAATGAGGGATGGGGTTATATTCGACGATCATTTAGTAACTAACATGTTGTTCCTGCGTTAGGAATTTATCGTTGGACAAACACAATTATACAAAAGGTTGGCGATGTGGGTTTTGCTTTTCTTTTAGAAATAGTCAATTTTACTTCTTTTCTTGCTAGTGACCTTTGATTTTTGAAACGTTCTTAACATAATCTTTACGCTATTCCCTAAAACTTTCACATGAAAGCCTTCCAGTTTTACGGCTCCGTCCCATTTGTCTAATCCATGTAGATGTGAAACATTATTAAATTTTATTACAGTAAGAACATAACAAGAGATCCCAGAAGAATCTTAGTGCCCACTATTGAATGTTCTGTTTAATCTATGACAGACTGTTCTTCTTTTCTTCTGATTTTGTGCCTCAACATTGACTTTGAACATAATTCCATATTTTTTGAAATACTTTTTCACAAAATTATATCGAAACTGAACTTGAACTGAGCATATTACATTTTCAGAGAGAATGGAATTCAACGTGGCTGACAGGTCTCTCTGAAAATGTAATATGCACATCTAGACCTCAGGGGGAACCTCCATAATCAATTTCGAAAAGATTCCTTCAGTACATTCTGAGAAATACATACTTCGATTGTCAAAATCCAAGATGGCCGTCTGTCAGCCATGTTGGAATCCAATCTCTCTGAAAATGTTATATGCACAACTAGACCTCACGGGGAACTTTCATGTCAAATTTAATGGAGATCCATTTCGTCCTTTCTGAGAAGAAGCGGTAACAAACTTCCTATGGTCAAAATCCAAGATGGCCGCCTGTCAGCCATGTTGGATTCCAATTTCTCTGAAAATGTAATATGCACAACTAGACCTCAAGGAGAATACTGATGTCAAAGTTCAAGGAGATCCCTTCAATACTTTTTGAGAAATAGCGGTAACAAGAATTGTTCAGGACGGACGCAGAGCGATTTAAACAGCCACCATTTGTTGATGGTGGGCTAAAATGTCAATGTTAAGAAGATTTGAATGTAATGTTGTCTTGCCTGGTATGCCCAGTAGGAACAGATAATGAAATTTACACTTTTGAAATACATTTTGGTATCTGAACTGGAACCTAGGTCGCCAACATTGCACTCTGGTGTTCTTTCAAGAGATGCCAGTGAAAAATTACGATCGGTGGACAAAAGAGGCTTTAGCAATAGATTATTTTGTTTTGCTTAGGTGACATAAAACGTATATTTTATTATGTTCAGATAATATGACAACTAAAACTTAAAATCAAATCCAAATCACGACAGGGCTTTTATTAGCATCCGTGAAATCCGAATTTTCTTTTAAAATTATTTTCAACTGTGTTTGAATTTATATTTCTACTCACATTGTGTAGGACGGAGAAAGGAATCTGATATAACCTCATCACTACTTTATGTAGATCAATGTGATAACATATGTTGTACATACTAACATAGGATATTTGTTTTACAATCTACTACTTACTGGTAATTGCGACCGACTGCGACAATTTTCTTTCCGAGTTGCCGGAACTTCGCGATGTTGTTAGCGGCCATTTTACTCAGGGACTGTATAAAAAGACTTTGTTCGAAGATAATCGGTGTATCCAGGTCAATAACCACTTCGCGTATCGGCCAACTATGGTATAGTTATAAATCTGGTTTTTATGTATGGCAAGATGCATTATGAAAAAGAAAAATCGCCAATTCAATTTAAAATTAAATATATTATTAGATCCCCAAGGGCCTAGCCCACAGACATTTGGAGACAATTTCCCTATAACTGCATTTTCTTTCAAATATTTTACCTGAATTTGTTTAATGTTTGATTTTCATAAATTATGATAAATTATTTTTACATTATTAGGCTGTTTTAAAGTTTCGATCAGCATTAGAATTTTTAAACTGAAGTAGACTCCTGTCTTTCAATTTACACAAATAACCTACATGTAGCATGTAATTTAATATATGACATTTGAAAATAAAATAAAATTTTCAACCATCGTTTTACCCATACACTTATAGATGTATAATTAAAATGGTCTAAATAACTATGCTTAAAGTTATCCAATCTTGGGATGTGAATTTAAGCAAATTTGACAGTAAATATTTTAAGAGAAAAGCGTTTTTACATTAATTATAGGCATATAGGGGAACCCATGGCATAATATTGTATAGCCATAGGCAGTAGTGAAGTGAAATGATAAGTTACATAGTCTCTAGGGCAAAACAACGCGACCTGAATCAGTGAAAAGCATAATGACGCGAATTAAAATGAGAAAGAGAAGTTGTCTGTAAAGGAACAAATACCCCGCCACACTTATTCGGAATCAGCCAGCAGAACCAGTCGGAAAACAAAATTCGGGTCCCGATTTTTTCCGATAGGGTATAGATCAAAAGCAGTCGATTTTTTAATAATATTTCTAGTCTGCACGACGTGATGTTATATATACGAGACTGTTAGTTAACATCTAAAAGCCAGTATAAAACACGGCTTTATACGAGGTACTACTGTTGGGGTACTCCTTCAAATGCGATCAAAATGTTTCGAATGATGTCAGAATGCCGTAAGACTATTTAGAATGTAGTCAGGATGCAGTTGGTATACACTTCAAATCTCAACTACGAATGCTCCTCGAAAGTTTTTTTGTCCACAAGAATGGACCATAATATTCGGAATGCACTCGAAATGCAGACAGAATATTTAGAATGCACTTCGAATATCCAGGGATATACTACGAATTTTCATTCTTCTATGCCTGTTCAGTTGGGCAGTTAGATGAATAAAGATTTACCTCTAAATTTCGGTATCGTTTGTCGCTTCAATCCATCGTCGATGTCGCGCCAACAGTCTCGCATCTAGCCTATATGATACTATGATTGGCGGATTTAGAGGGGCGCACCCCATTGACAATATTACATTAAAGGGTGAATCAAAATAACATTTTAATTTGCGTTTATTTGTAAGAAATTTACCACACTAGCAGAATATCACAAATCCCTATTTTAGATATTTCATCTCTTTAAAATGGAGAATTACAGGAAATCTTTGAAAACCATCATTCTACTGTCTTTTTAGTTTGATAAGGGGACAACAGTTTGATTCTGATGGGGGCTGGCAGATTTTGGAAATAAATATTCTGGCCTTGAAGGTATTGAAAATAAATAATCTGTCCTCTACTAGCAAGAAAATAAATAATGTGACCTCAACTGGTGCCAAAGTTTTGGTGAAAATTAGTCGATGAGTAAATATTTTAAAGCTCACTTCGCTCGCCATGTTTCATTCTTCAATTTTTTGGGCTCGCTGCGATCGCCAATTTTTTTTTAGGGAAAGACGGGTATAAAAACATTTAAATACAAAATGCAGCGATGGATTCAAGGGGCATAGGCCAGCTTTGGACGTCAAAATATAGATGTGCAGTAAAAATAAACTCAAAAGCCCAGAATTTGACAAAGAAAATGTAGAAACCCTCTAGATTTTTAGATAAAAGAAAATTCATAAAAATAAATAACCAGGAAACAATTATTTACTCTTCCTTTCATCTAACTTCAAATCATAGATCCACCCTGGCTTTGTGTGTATACATTGTATTTAGAATATCATGGCTTTTGACTACGCTTTGTTTTATTCCATGTTTGCCCTACCACCGGCATTCCGCAAATAAACTGGCAAACAAAAATCAGCTTAGGTTCCAGCAGGGCTCGAACCAGCGTTGACCATAAGTGAGAAACTTAATGGGTTTAGAGAGCAATGTTCTAACCACTTGGCCACAAAGGTCCCTCAGACACCATTTAAAGCAAATTATTGAAATGGGAGAGCGTGTTACCTTCCTAAGGGTTCCTTATCACAATCTTGCCTCACTATAATCCAATTATAACACTTTTGAATAGTATATACTTATGTTACCCCCTCAACTCCCCCTTTAAAAATTTCTAGATCCTCCACTGCAATGAAGAAAATAAATGTCTCTGGTCAGCTTGAAAATAAATATCCCCGTCATCCCCTAACATTTCATTTGCCCATTGCTCGAAAGTGAATCGAAACGTTCTTCGAATACATCAGCGTTGTTACCAATTCTTTTGAAGTGATATGACAACCATAGAATCCAATTCTGGTGTAGTCAAGAGTCCACAAATTGACACAAACATTGAAAGATGTCCCATCTTTGAAAGATACCTCTGTTACATACAGTTCTGTTAAAAGGGCATAGTCTCTCAAAATCATTAAATATTACTAATACCTACAATAATGCCAAATGAACGGTTTTAATCTTCAATAGTGTTATTTTTACACAATTAAGTTCAGAACAATACAGAAAATGATCAACGACTATTTTGTCGGAAGAAATCCAGATCGTTTGATTTTTTAATCTCCAATCAGAGAAACATTTGAATTTTGACATTGTTACAAATTTTTGAAGTTACAGATTTGTTTAACTCATTCGCCCCTCAAGACACATTTGGACTTGCCCAAGTCATTGATTTATAGAAAAGTCTATTATTTCTCAAGGGTTGATGAGGTAAGATGAAATCATTCAAGTAACATGTACATTAATTCTTATTTTATTCAATCACCTGACATTGTAAGGTTGTGTTCTTCACAGAACTTTAAATATTTTGACTTCATTTATTCTATAAAAATGTCCTGCTCAAATATTTTGAGAGCAATTTATATCACTGTTCGATTTCTTAAGAGCTTTATTGTTTCCAGCCTTGTGTTATTTATGTATTTTCACCATTTTTTAAAATTCTTATGTACAACGTTTTCTTATAAGTTATGTTAACAATACTTACTCGTTCTTCATATCTCTTTGTAATATTTACTTGGTCGGACAAACGTTACAGTATGGAAACGAAAGACACAAATGCAATTTCCTAAGTTATACAATAAATGACATTGAAACATTTCAAAACTCTGTCTGCATGTCGAGGTACTTAGCATTGTGTATATGTGGCAGGGTTAGTTATATGGTGTTCCTAATAGCTTGAACTAGTGGGTTTCCCCTTTAGCTCGATCGGTAGAGCACCAGACTTGTAAACCAGGGGTCATAGGTTCGAATCCAAGCAGAGGCAGTACTTGTCTCTTTTACAATGGCGCCCACGTTGGGACCTGGGTTCTTCCTGGTAATGTGAAAGTGATTATCCTTGTATCGCCCCACAGGTGATAGGTACCTCTAAGAGAGTCGGGACGACTCTTTCAATGGAGGGGGATAATGTGGCAGGGTTAGTTATATGGTGTTCCTACTAGCTTGAACTAGTGGGGTTTCCCCTTTAGCTCGATCGGTAGAGCACCAGACTTGTAAACCAGGGGTCCTAGGTTCGAATCCATAGGGATTACTATCAGTGATGGCGATGAGGAAAATTGGGATTAGATTGTGCCATACAGCAAAACCACACTCTGAAACTTGACAAGTCATTCCAATTCATTCTGGATCGGGGTCGCACCCAAGTTGTGAACGTTTGTTTAAAACCATTGTAAATATGTTCAAGGGTCACAAGAAGTGATAGTAATTGTTCCTCCACCTGCACCAAGTGGATATCCATCCTCACCCTTGTGGGTTTCTCTTTTCCGAGGCTGATCCTTTCGAATATCACGCCCACCGAATCTATTACCAAGGTTGGTGAACCCTGCATTGGACTGTGCCGACTTTGCATAATTCTCCAACCATTCAGGAACATTTTGCATTGCATCTGCTAAAATTCAAACAACGCTCACGAAGAATACCTCCAACAATGTATCAAGAAGTCAAAGATCACAAAACAACAACTCATGTCTGACCTAAGTAAAGATGAACTTGAAGCTATTGGAGCTGCTTTTAAAGAAATGGGAGTGAAGCCTAAAGCGCAAACAAAAGAAGAATTTCAAAAGTGGATGCTAGATTTCACAAAGGCAGTAAAACCAAAGTCATTAGGAGCAACTGCACAACAAGAAGAACAACAAGTTATATCAAATAGCTTTCAAATAGCAAGATTACCTAACTTTTCAGGTGATAAGAAAGGAGATGTTACTTTTGATTTATGGAAATATCAGGTAGAATTCTTAGACAAAGAAAAGTACTCTTCATCAACCATTGGCCAAGCAATTCGTCGATCATTGCGAGGTGAAGCTGCATGTGTAGTCATGAGGCTGGGTTCAGATGCCTCTGTTGCAGAAATCATCCACAAACTTGAGAGTATATTTGGAACCATTTCCACAAAATCTAGTGTGCTATCTGAGTTTTTCAGTTCACAACAACGTGACGATGAAGATGCTGCTGCTTGGGGATGTAGATTAGAAGATATAATGAATAAAGCAGTACATCTAAAGCAAGTCAAACCCTCAGAAACCAATGAGATGTTGCGAAATATGTTCTATGAAGGACTGAAACCATCACTTCAAGATACCATAGGATATATTTTCGACAAAACACAAGATTTTGATGAATTGCGAACAGCTGCAAGAAGGAAAGAAGAAGAGATGAATAAGAGGAAAGGACCTACTGAACATGTGAAAGCTGTAACAACTCTAAAGCCACAGTCTGATTTAGATGAACTGAAAGCTATGGTACAGAAATTGACATCAGATATGACAGAGATGAAGAAAGATGTACTTGATAAAAATATCTACACAAGATCTGAGACACAGCCACACCAACCATACAATGACAGAAATAGATCTAGTAGGACAGAAAGAAACTTTAGATCATATAGAGGACATCGTGGCAACAGAATACCTTACAACAACAGATATGGACAACAACCCAGAGATTATAATCAGTCACAAACTGATAACCAAAGAAAACATGGGTATACAGAGCCTGTATGCTACAGATGTGGTCAAGAGGGACACATTGCTGTAGGATGCAGAACCAACCTTGACCATTCTAAGCATCCTTTAAACTTGGGAAAACCTATGTCAGGGCGCAGACAATAGGTCAAACCTATGAAAAGCATCATACTGGAATTTCAGATAAGTTAGTTGGTGAAACATGTGAAATTGACTTAACTATAGACACTATTAATACCAAAGCACTTTTAGATACAGGTTCAACAGTATCAACACTGGCTAATTCATTTTACCAACAACATCTGTCACACAAAGTCATACAGACACTGGATACCTTATTTAATCTACAGTGTGCAGACGGAAATTCATTGCCATACAAAGGTTATATTGAAGCAGATATACAGGTACAGGAGGACTTCAAAATGACAAAAGCTACCCGTGTTTATTTTTGATTGTAGATGACACCAGCTATCATCAACAGGTTCCACTCCTATTAGGAACTAACATCATCACCAGCTTACTAGAAGATACCAAATCAGATCATGGTGTGAGATACTTACAGAAAGCTAGACTACACACACCATGGTTCCTTGCCTTCAGATGCTTGGAAATGAGAGAACGAGAACTACACAAAAGGAATTATAAATTAGGAATCATCAAGTCAGCTGAAACATCAAAGATAACATTACCACTGAATAGTAGAACAACAGTGAAAGGATATATAGATAACAAAGATATATTTTCCTGGAATTCTACAGATATTGGACATGTAACTACAGTGGAACATCATATAGATCTCACAGATACTAGACCTTTCAAACAATGGCGCCCACGTTGGGACCTGGGTTCTTCCTGGTAATGTGAAAGTGATTATCCTTGTATCGCCCCACAGGTGATAGGTACCTCTAAGAGAGTCGGGACGACTCTTTCAATGGAGGGGGATAATGTGGCAGGGTTAGTTATATGGTGTTCCTACTAGCTTGAACTAGTGGGGTTTCCCCTTTAGCTCGATCGGTAGAGCACCAGACTTGTAAACCAGGGGTCCTAGGTTCGAATCCAAGCAGAGGCAGTATTTGTCTCTTTTACATATATATATATATGGCAAAGAAAGGAGAAAAAAATGCAAGTTTCGAAGTTATAAATGGGCATAACTTTAAAATGATAAATGACTGACTGCTGAATTTTTTTTAAATTGGGACGAGGTAAACTAAAGTTAGACAGCAAAAGCAAAATTAGAACACGGTTAAGGGTTACACTTGATGCCCCTTCGCCTAGCCACAAGATGCATGAAAATTATGACTCGGAGGGTTCAAATATGGCGTCTTATACGCCCTCCCCCCTTTCCATGCCAATGTTTAGATGTATGTACAGTAAAAACAACCCAAAAGCCCATAAGTTAACAAAAATAGTTGGGTCTCGAAGGCAGACCATATAATGTAGCTCAACTGTTTTATGCTTGTTGTGATTTGGGACAAAATTAAGCTCAGCGCCCCAGCATTGTTGAGTAATGACCCTAGACAATGAATTTGATATAAAAAAACATTTTCTGATATAAAAAAATCGAATATTTGATATAAAAATTAAAAAAATATTTTTCATATTAGAAATTCGACTTTTTATATCAAACAATGAATTTTTGATATCTGAAAATCATTTTCTAATATCAAAAAATATGTATCATTTTCTGATATCAGAAATTCGATTTCTTATATTTAATAATACTACATATTTTTTATGTCAGAAAATGATTTTCTGATATAAAATATTCGAATATCTGGTAAAAAAATCAGAAATTCGATTTTTTATCAGAAATTCGATTATTGAATTTTTGATATCAGAATTTCGATTTTTTGTTATCATTTTCTGATATAAGTAATGTCAGAAAATAAAATTTTTGATATTAAATAAAACTACATATTTTTGATATCAGGAAATGATTTTCTGATATCAAAACAAGTTTATGATATCAAAAATTCATTTTTTGATATCAAAAAGTAGGATTTCTGATATAAAAAAATCACGTCTATTACCCGATAAAAAAAATAAATTTTTGATATCAGAAAATAATGATTATATTCTAAAACTGCAATATGGGGTACTATTATATAATTTATTCACTATTTTTTTATATAAAAAGTTCACTTTTGATATCAAATAATCAAATTTCTGATGTTAGAAAATATTTGTTGATATCAAAAGATATTGGAAAACATTTATGGTATCAAAAAATCATTTTCTGATATAAAAATCGAATTTCTGATTTAAGAAAATCGAATTACTGAAGAATCCAAACAAATTCATGATATCAGAAATTTGATTTTTTTTATTTCAAAAAATGAATTTTTGTTATAAAAAATTCAATTTTTTATATAAGAAAATCAAAGTTTGTAAATGAAAATGAGCCATTAGTGGGCACTTCAATAACATACATGTAAGATAGTTTTATGCAAATGGCTTCAATAACTCAAAACTGACTGACTTTTTGTACACAACAATATATGAAGGAAAGAATCCAGTCTTACTCTGAAATTTTGATTTATATTCTTTTTCACTAATGGTCCACTAGAAGGCACTTGAAAAACAGGGTACAGTTGTATCCAAATGGCTTAATAACTAAAATATGATTGAGTTTTTGTATACAAAAATATATAAGAAAGTTGACAAAATTTCAACGTCATGGGGTCAAAGGTCAAGGTCATAGACACCTAAGTAAACAAATTTAAGTTTTTTTTTTTAGACATTTTCTCAAGAACCATTTTAAACAAACTTGACAGGGAATTCTCTCAGGTGACCGTTAAGGCCCATTGTTCAGTGTTAAGGTTTTTGTTTTAAGTCCATTGTGGGTATCTACTGCAGCTACAGCCATGAAACTTCCCATACATTGTCTAGGGTCATTACATAACAATACAGGGGGATGCTGGTTGCTGTGGCATTAATCTGACAAAAACCTGGACTAAGTCATTTACTATATGAATAGTACTGCATTAAGGTTTTTGTTTAAGTCCATTGTGGGCAAAGCAACAGCCATGAAACTTCACATGCACATTGTCAAGGTCATTACTCAAAATCTGAGAATTATCTAATCAAGAGAAGATTTTTAAAAATGTATTTGGTACTCATACATTTTAAGATAATGTCAAAAAACAGCACAGAATATGAATAATCCACTAAAAAGGGGAAATAATTCTCATACAGGGCGACCTGACAATTTCAGTCCATTGACTTTTTTGTAGATCTTTATGTGTTGAACATTTTGCTTCTTTCATTTTCTCTCTATCTTTTATAGTTTTGAAGATAATAGGGCAAAACAAAAATATGTGAAATTTACTTAAAGGGAAAATAACTCCTATAGGAGTCAACCCAGCAATTTTGGCCCTATCGATTTTTTGTACATCTTTGCTTTCTGAACATGTTTGTTTATTTCACTTTCTTTATATTTATCATACATTTCAATATAATGTCAAACAAGAGGCCCATGGACCACATCGCTCACCTGAACTATGTTGGTATCTTACAAATATGGGAATCTCAAATTAATAAATTACTTTAACACTCATTGGGAGTGGAGGAGATTTAAAAATGAATGAAGATGACAAAGCTCAGAAAATGTCAAAAATAAATTTTCCAAAAACAAGAAAGTGAATCATACATCTATAAAAAATCACTCAGATGCAATTAGTTTTTCAATCCATACAGCAGTTCTGGTGAAGATTTTCAAAGAGTTATACCCTTTGAGACCCCTTTTGCCCACCTCTGAGTCCATCTGGTCAACAAACATAAACTTGTAAGGGGAACTTGGCTACCATACTTGCTTCATTTATCTTTTATTAGTTTTGAAGAACAAGTGTGAAAAAATGCCCTCGAGAAACAATAGTGGATAGAGGGCACTGAAGTTATTCCAGTTAGGAATGTGACTTTAAATATATCAATAAAAAATTGTAGTACTTCTGGTTGAATCCACTTCGGACTACACAATATTTGATTTGTTTAATGGATGCACACTATGTGAATAAAATGCAAGCAACACATAAGGACTGGTTTGTTAGAATATTTTAATATACTTAATTTTGACACATTTTTGCTTTTTAAAAGAACTCCCCTATATTTTTGTTTGTTTGTTTGTTTATTGTTGTTTAACGTCCCACTCAAGAATCTTTCACTCATATAAGACGTCACCAAATGCCAGTGAAGGGCTTCAAATTTTGGCCTATGCTCGGCACTTACGGCCATTGAGCAGTGAGTGTTCTTTAACGTGCCGACACCTACTACGACATGCGACCTCGAGTTTTTTGCTCATCCAAAGGACAGTACCAACCTGCTGCCAGCTGGACTCACTGAAACACAATGAATATATAAATATGAATAAAATCTTCAATAAATGTCACCTGCTTCGCCATGTTTGGTCTGGTGTTTATTAAGGCATCGTCAGGCAAAGGTTTCATGTATTCACAAAGGTAAGTTAGGCTCATCAGATGTTAACAGGAAGGTACCTATAGAAGTTTCAGTTGGACAAAAATAAAAATTCTGAGAAAGTATATATCATATAATATGTCATGGTAGAAATGCAAAATCTTAAAAATATAACGTACAGACATTTAAAATTATATGTTACTGCCACATAAACACAATTTATGTTGGTTAAAAGCTCTCAAGAGCTTGTGTTGCTATGTTGTAATATTTGCACCAACTTTAAATAAGTATTTGTCTAACCCTATACATTTTTATAATGGAATGCTCCAAAATAATGGTGTCTTAATTTCTGAAAACCAATGATTGTGTTGTAACATAGTTAAAACTATATCTGAAATTAAAATCTGATGTTATAAAGGTAATCTCCATAAAGGGATCTCCATGACATGTTTTATGATGGTGCTGTGCCATCGTAAATTTTTTGGGGCCATCATTAAATTGTCTACTCAATGTTAAATTTCCAAGCACCATCGTTAAATCAACAACCACCATCCTTATATACAGTAGTGTAGCCTATACAGATTTATTGTTTCCTTCGTCATTCACTTTCATGCCAACTTATTTATCTGTAATATTTGAGAAATAATATACAGATGAATAAACACATCCGTATAGATTTAACATTGTGTGATATACAAACAAAATCATGTCAATAAAAGCCAACAACTGACATAATCTCTCAGTAATTTTCAGGAAAATGCTGATGTTTCATACAGTTATCGAACAGTTATGATGTCTAACATAACAAGTTAATCACCAAACAAACTTTTTGGCATCTAAACCGTAATTGATAAAAGAAAAACAAACAATATTCATAACAGTATATTCACTAATTTACCACTGAAAATGATTGAAACCACAACCGAAATACAATGTGCATTCAGCCATATTTCCCTTCCACCAAGTTAAATGAACAGACCAACACCAAACCCGATCGATGAAAGAAAATTATTCATATGGACACAAGTTTAAAAAATAAGGTCCATAAAATTTTATTTGCATTTAATGATGTAATTTATTTAAGTTTTTAAATTGAAATTATTTCATTGAAAGATAAATATGCATAAGATTGATTGATTTATAAATTAATGTCAGTGTGCATGGTGTAAAGGTATTTGTCATCAACAGTACAAAATCCTCTTTAACACTCACCTAATCTACCTGCACATGTTTTAATCATATAGTGATTAATTGAAGAGTAACGATTTTTAATGTAATCTTATTAATAAAATCAGAATTTTTTTATACTTTATATTTAATTAATATTATACATCCATTAATATTTATAATTATTTTTTTCTTTTCTTCTAATAAATTTATACTGTGTCTAGCTAAAAAACAGCTCGACTGATTTCAATCAAATTTTCGTTGATTATCGG
Source organism: Atrina japonica (assembly GCA_030159075.1). Lineage (NCBI taxonomy): Eukaryota > Metazoa > Mollusca > Bivalvia > Pterioida > Pinnidae > Atrina > Atrina japonica. Next base: position 1,012,646 of record BROG01000097.1, read on the forward strand.
TAGATCTTGGTGATGATCAACCAAAAAACAAGGGTCTAGGACCTCAAAACTGTTTTAGCCTTTTTTAAAAATCTCTCTGTATGCTTTGGTAACTTGACAGTATACTAAAGTCATTAGTTCATACGCAAAAACAGATTTTAAAGAATGTTTTTTTGTTATTTTTCACAAATAAAAGGGAAAAGATCAAGGTTTTCCTATTTCCAATTTGAACATCAGGGACAGTACACCGTAGCCTAAACTTAAAACAACTGTACTAAATGTGGCTACAAATGCTCAATAAAGTACATGGAGTAAAGACTTTCTTTAATCTGTAATAAAATGAGAAGTCCCGTGATAAAACATCCTAATTAAAAACCGATCTCTTATGGCTCCCATTTTCAGATATGTAGTGGATTTAATGAAATCCACTATGGGATCACCATTCTTTGATGTCTTCTATTCCATTAATGAAAATATGACTTAAAAGATCTTAAAATGTTTTTGAAAATGGTGAAGCCATGTAACCCATTTTTGTCAGTCTCCAGAATTCTTTTGGAGCATGCTTACTGATTTGATCCAATCCAGTTATAAAAGGAATTTATCTACTTCAAGATTTTGTGTGCTGTGTTGTTAATAATGTTTAGATTCCTTATTGCCATATATCCTTGATGAACTTTCAAGATCGTTTTTGAGAGTTGTAAGAAGACGACAAAGAGTGCAGAAATGGGTGTAAATTTTCGAAATGGGTTTTTTATCCAGTTGAGTAAAACATTTTTCTGAGAACAGTCTTATGGCCCTGGGCCCAGGTCTTCATGGTTTAAAATCTATAGCCAAGGCAAAATATGTCAAAGTCCAAGGTCACAGGTCAAGATACCAAATGAAAGCTCTTGTCATAAGAAATTTACACATGAAATATCAAGCCCTACCCCTCATGGTTTAAAAGTTATGACCAAGGTTAAAGTTTTTGTAAAGTAGGTAAAAGTCCAAGGTCACTAGGTAAAAAGTCAAGGTACCAAAGCTCTAGTCAAAAGAAATCTACATGTGAAATATCAACATCCAGAGACAAGTTTGCATTGTTGTTGGGGAAAGTGTCCGTAGACAAAACTTTCACCTTGCCTGTATTTTTTAACTGCAAGGGACAGGGCTTTGGAATTTGCATGATTTAAAATATAAAGCAATGGTTAAAGTTTTTTTAAGGAGGCCAAAGCCCTAGGTCACTAGGTCAAAAGTCAAAGTATCAAATGAAAATTCCGGCCATAAGGGTTCTACATGTAAAATACCAAAGCCTGGAGTTAAAAAGATATAGGCCAGGTTAAAGTTTTGTCTATGGATGCTTATGACAACAACACAGGTGCCTCTATCATTGAAGCATGAATTTCTCTGAACTTTCATCCAAGTGAGCTAAAAACGGGCATGATGAGATATCACATTGGTGCAAAAAGTTCCCCATCGAGCAATGCATACCTTCATTTTCTTCTTTTTTTTTTTTACTTCTATGAAGGTTGGTCTTTTTCGTCTCTTCACAATTTTATAGATTACAATGCTGAAAAGATAAAACACATGTATAATGTCAACATACAGATTACGTCAGCTAACTTTATGAAATTTATGAGTGTAATAGTTGACTACTTTCTACTTAGAATTTGGTGATAAGATCTTGCTGGCTACTTTATAGCACAAAAACATTTATCCTTCTTAAGAAACTATTGAAAGGGCTACCTCATGATGACATAATTTTCCAAGAAGATATAAATTAAAGAATGGCTTAACTGATATTAGACAATGAATTTGCAAACCATATTCAACCCATTAAGTGCCCAGGGCACTACAAAAATCAATAAAAATAGGTGGGCGCTTAATAGGTCCAATGGATAGTCAAATTGATGTAAAACAGTTAATTTTTTATAAGGTACAGTGGTAAAGTTGTTGTTGTAATTACCAAGGACACTTATCAACATAATTCTGTTGCTGGGGGACTACAGATTAACTGTTACTTAGTTTTTCAGGTTCATATCCCATTGTCTTGGCTAGAAAAGTTTCTCCATCAGATGTAAAAAAGGGGACATGTGGGCTTAATGAGTCAAATATAGTGTAAATTAGAATTTAAAAACCAACCCCAGAATTTAAATGGTTTTTCCTTGTTTTCTTACCTGCAAGGTATCAGCATATTTCATCAGAATCCTAGCAAGAAAAATGGATCATGTCATGGAACTTATGTATAAAATCTCAATCAATAGTTTACTACAACAAAAATGACCGAAACCCAGTTTAATATAAAAAGGTCACAGAAATCAATGCCAGGAATCTGAAGAAGAAAAAATTAGTCATTTACATTGTAATTATTTCCCTCTCACTGAAAATGCACCCTCTGAGTTCTATTACCTTACCTGTTGTAGTTATTGGTTACTTTCTATTGCTCTTTACTTGTGATTATTGTGTTGTACTCATACAAATTTCTCAATATCTGTTTGATGTTATCTACCCAACATAACCCCTTACTTACCTGTAAGAACAATTCTCTTTTTAATTTAAAACCCCCAGAGACATGGCATCCCTGCACAAAACAGACCAAGCCCGAAGGTGTCATGTATAAACTTTTTAACTACATCATTTATATGGCCAAATCGAAATAGCATATAGTAGACATAAATATCAACTTTGTTCAAGCCCAAATCTCAGCTTATTAACTTAATTTCAAAGAATGGCAAGGATTTTGTTTTAGAATATTATTAAAATTTACAATTCATGGTCACTGTAAGCCCACCTGGCATGACCTTGGGTCCACAACCTAACTTTACTACCGTGAATACAAACATTATAAGTCAATACGGATTTGGCAATTGTTTCACTTGTCAGTTGAACTAGTTGGAAACAAATTTTACTTGCCCTATGACAAATTCACTAGCCCCAAATTAAGTTGGTGAGACAAATTACCAAATTGACACATATTTACCAAATGGGTACCAGAATTATTTAATTCATAGGTTAGCAAAGTATCTATCTTATGAGTGAAAGCAGCTATGATTATCTTAGTTTTGAGTTGAGAACAAAATTAAAGGACTGATATGGTAATTCTGGTGTTCAGTGTACCTTAAAACTCTTATTAATCATATATATAACTCATTTTTATATTGTGAAGTTTATACAGATTTCCTAAAAGTCAACTGGACTAGCTGAAGCTCAACCTTGACTACCCACTGCAAAAGTCACTAGTCTTGAACTGGTGGACTACTGCTAATATTGAACCCTGGTAAATATGCACCCAGTTTATTTCACATGGGTATATTTTGTGTCAAAGTACCAGTAAATTACTAAATAGGATTTTATTTTAAGGTTTTATACTTTTAAAAGCATAAATCCTGCCCTGTAGACCCCAAAAGAAATCCTTTTTCACGTATCCCATAGATTCTTTTTAAAAATAAAACATTTAGAAGGGAATTTGTATCAGTGCTATAACAGTAGTTATTCAAGAGTGCAGAATACATGTACATCTGAACAACATTCTGTATTACATGCATCAGTGTTCCATCTACTGTTCATGTAGAAATTTGGAGGACCAGGACTTCTGCAAAGAGTCACTACTTTGTGCCATCAATAGAACTACATGTATAAGGCACTTGCATTATCATGATTATATATTCTAGCCCTATCTTTACCCTTTAGCACTACAATATTACAGATTCAATAAACCAAAATGGGCATAACTGCCTTGTGTAAATGGCAAGGCAGAACATAATTGGAAAGGGACCGTTGGTCATTGCCCTTTTAAATCCCCCTAGTTGGAGCACACATTATCAATATTGCAATCATATATTATAATACCACTCCCAGTGTATGGGATCATGAAGATAATTCTATATATTTGGTCACCATTTACTGCATATACTTATTTAGCCAAGGCATCTTTTCGGGAAATTTGGGGGTCCCAAAGGGGACCCAGAAAGGTAGAAGGATAAATTTTTTATTAAGAGTCTGTAGGTTTTGCTGGTAAGGAGACAGTTCCACTTTAAACGAATTGCGATCTCAACTTGCACAGTGCAAACTCCAGGAATTCTCTGTATTGAAACCTCTATTATGTCCATTGCCATTCATAACAGCCATAAGTATTGTTGATGCTCCACACACTGATGATTGATGATGCTCCAAATGCTGATGGAAGATGATTGATGATGATAATGGATATGAAGATCTGACATCACTCCACACTTAAAATTGTTCAAGTTTGTATTGTGCACACCACATTCTTTGTTGTTCCGAACATTACAGTTTACTATACATTGTAAGTTCTACCCTGTTTCACCATTCAAATGTTCACAAACAACCTTCATACATAATGCACATAAATACAACTGTCATACAAAGTTTCAATGTGATATATAATAATGATAGACAAAACAAAATGAAAAATATACCAGAGGATGCATGCCAGATAATCATATATAAAGACTAGTGGCACAATCTGGCAAAAAGATACAATAATAAAAAAAAACAAACAAGAATTGTTAATAAACTTTATAGATGATGCATTCCTTACTTGAAAAATCAAGGGCCAAAAAGTTTATAACTAGGAAGTTGAATCAAATGTATGTTATTGAACATTAAATTAATAAAAATGGGAATAGTACAGAGTAGTTTCTTAAATGCCAAAACACAAATGAAACAAGAAAATTACAATTTTTTTTTAACATAAATCTTTGGTTAATCTTTAATTTTTTCTTAGTCCTTTCGAATGTGGTCAATTTTGGAAATCTTACAAACAGAATTTTACAAAAATTTTCATGTAACATAATGAATATTGAAAAAGAAAATGAATTTACAAACAAACTAAGGTCAACTCCAATAAAATTATTCCTATCAACAATAAAAACATGAGTTTCAAGAATTAAAAAATAATAATAATAATAATTAAATAAATAAAAATGGTAATTACTGATTTAAAAATGCCATTACTGAAATACATTGTATCTGTATGATATAACAATGAATGGGACAATATCACAATGGCTTTAACGTGTGACAATGATAAGAGATTTCAAAGTAAAATGACAATGTTAAGTATATATAAATACTTCAGTTATTGCACCGTTTCAGGAACTAGACAATGTTCAATTTAAGATCGCAATAGTATATATACAAAAATACTTATTTACAATTACAAATGTATTTGGGTGGTAGAAATGTCTACTATACCAACAAATTGTACAAGTCTTGTGGTTTTCAAGGTTTATAAGGTAGGACAAAAAACATCCTATCATTTCATTATTATTATTTTTTGTTTTTTAAGTTTTAGGAAAGGTATTTTTTATACTAGTTTGAACAAAGCATTGGAATGCACTGATCAAACATGTATCTTTTTTCATAATACACATATAGGCCTATATTTAAAAACTTTCTTCCATGAAATATTTTTTATAGATTTCTATTGATTGCAAATACCGAGACAGAAACCTTGAAGACCGATCAAGACTCTTGGGTTAAATTAAAAGATTAGAAAAAAGATAACTGCTTCAGAAGTTTCTGGTTGTAAGAACCGGGTTTAAAACCCACACAATACTTATTCATACATAAAACATTACACAAAAATTACACCTAAACAAAACTCATGAATATAAAAAAAGTAATTTGACAAAATACTTATTCATGAGTTTCTTTTATAAAAATAAAACTCTGGAATGCTCTCTGGTAGAAATGTTTTTTTATATCATGCTGCAACTTCTACTTTCAGAATTGTTTTCAAATGACTTGTAACATCACATTGTTCTGGATGGTTAAAATTCATCATCCAATGGGACGGTGGTCTTGGAAGCACTGTGGGTGACGGCGGTTCGCTAAATTTAGCACCAGCATATGCAATATTTTGTGCATCCAGTTTGGGACTTGGGCTCCCTCTTTCGTCACAGGGTTGATCTGCTGATGAAACATTTTCAAATTTTGGCGAGAATCTTGCTGAATTCCCATGCAAAACGGGTGGGGATTTATTTCTTTCCCCACGTCGTCCATTTGATTTACGCCTGTTCTGACGATAGTCCGATGGGTTTCTCAGACTCATTGCGATGTTTGCGCCTGACCAAGTCATCGAAAATGCGAAAAGGTAACACTTCTGAGAGTCCTCCTTCAGGACACCGAAAACTTGCTGCGAGTAATATTAACTCCAACTACTGTTACAATTATCAATATAACACTAACTGCAGCAATTCTACCTTAGTAAACAACTCTTCTCATCCAAAGCTTTAACGTCAAAATAAACAAAGGTTCCAAGATGGCGTCTGTTTTGAGTCCTAGATAAAATCTGGCTTTTTGTCAACAGATATATACTTCGTACACTTCACTCGACGAAATAAAAACCGTTTATCTATTAACAGCAGACTATTATTTAATAAAATCTGATTTGAAAAGTCAAAATTTGAATTGGTTTTATACGAAATTTCAGGTTATTTCTCCATCAACCAAAACAAAACAACCTCCAGCTCCAGCTGTCATACGCTTCTGTCAAAAAGTCAGATTCAAGGTTATCCGATTGGCCAATCAGCTCTCACATTTTTAGCACGTGACCAATGTCGCGCAATCAAGTCTACCGGAAATTGACGTAATTATGTATTTTTATCTTTGTAGTCTAAAACTGAAAATGTTATCTGAAATGGATATTTGAGAACATAATTCAAATAGTAAGCAAACCATTTTTTAAATGATTAAATGATAAAAATAGTGTTTTCTCCCCCGTGTCCGTCCGTTGAAATCCGTAAAAAACTGTTTCCTCTGGAAGTGACGTATTAACGTAGGCGGGGAATCCTATTTTTGATTGTTGACTTACAGACGAAGCGAGTGAACATAGAACAAATTTGGGGAAACTTATATCGTTTATAGGTTAATGTTTTCAAAATTTGTAACAGGTTTGTACTGGTTTAAATGTTTTAAAATTCATGTTGTATGTTTAAGGAGACTACACGAATAGATTTATCTACAGTATAGTTCAAACTCGTTAGTTCATCGACAGTAAGAACATATTAATGCCTGACTGGGCCACAGGCACAGACTAACCCGATAGGCGATACGTCACAGGAATGAAGAATAGTGGATATATGGCTGCATTTTCCTAATATATCACATTTATGTGTGAGATAACTCTTTTATTCGTAATATTTATTTATTTTTATTTTTGTCGTGAATGTCTGTACTTTAAATTTACCTCTTCGACACTTACAGTTCCTTGTAAAGAATGAGAACCTTATGACGTTATGTATGTGCATAGCATGAAAAATAGGCGGACTTTGTTGACAATTTGTCAGGTGGTAATAACAGTCACGTTTCACCCACTATTCTCTAGCCAAAACTTATTTTTATATCATATTTTTGCAAATGCATTCTAGGCTTTCTATAATTTTTATTCTAGATAGGTTCAAGGCAGCAGACCTGTATTTAGATTCAAGTCAGTCTAGGTCATATTACTATTATTAGGTCATGAATTTCAAAATGAATTTGTAAAGCAACCCATCATCAAAGTAAAAAATAATTTTACTGATATAATTAAAAAGGCAAAAAAGTATATCCTTTATGTTTTCTACATACTTTTTTCTTTGTTTGTTAGCTTCTATTTTTGAAAATACTATTCCTATGGGAATCTCTGTCGTATTCATGCAATGTCAATAAATTGGGTCATGTGAGTAATCATTAATATACTCGCTCCTCTCTCATCAAAAGAGTTATATTAAGGAAAATGACTCCCAAATATTGTTGTCATAAGGAATCGGTGATTGTGTATTAACAGCAACCTTTATTTTCACAATACAATACGATGATAGTCTGAAAGTTCCAAAAACACATCTTTTGTACGATAATACTTGAAAAGCTCAAAAAAGGTGTCTATTGGATGATTTCATCTAGTGTCTGATCCAATCATACTTTGTCGATCAGTGAGCCAGGTTAAATCAGTATGACTATGACCAATAAATGCTCCCTTTCCTTTTCTTTCACTTCCACTCTCAATCTTTGACAGATGGTCGCTATTACCTATGTAAAATTCCCATAGGGGTAGTTTGAGCGCAAATATCTAGTACAAAACTGAGTAAATTTTTATTGTCAAGGGCATGCATTAATTACTTAATTATGCATTTTAGGATACCGCTACATTAAATTAAATGGTACAGAACGTGCATCGTGTTTTAGTCATTTTCCACGATTGTGTCATGGCAAAATGTCTTATCACGTCATTTGTGTCATAGTAGAACAACTTGGCAATTGGAGAATTTTCGTCGTGACGAGGGAGACATCTGTAATGGCAAGCATCGTGACGAAAATATACTCCCCAGACGAAATAAACATGTTATATATTCATGACAAGTCAATATGTACCATAACCATGGCGGTGTCGTGACAAAAGTTTACCTGTATTGACAATAACGACACTATCAGCCAGTCGAAGGTATGGACATAGAAATTTCCAAAGGGTATCGTATCGAATCCTTATGTTGGAAACTATCTGGTTGTAGAAATTCAAATACATGTATATAAACTAACTTAATTATCATTTTCACATATATATTTAAACAAGGCAGTAAATTCCCCAATGACTTGTGAAATTGCTTCCCTATTTTTAACATAAGAAAATATCATTTTTTTTTTAATTTAGAAATTTGGGAATAAATTCCTTAATGCCGGCTTGCCACTATAAAATATTAGTGGTATCCGAATATGGGGTGGATGAGTGATGATTTTTAATCATTTGAATTTTTACTTTGAAAAAAAAAATCTTAGAAATTGAACAATCTAACAAAGAAAACATGAAAGATTGATTCTTACGCTTTTGTTTTAGATAATATTTAGCTGAACTTCTTTTTAAAACTTCGACGACTGTCTGATTTTGATGAATTTCTATATAATTAAAAAATACCTCTGTGATAAGTTTAAAAAATAAGTTTGTACTGAAAACTATTAAGTTAAAAATCTAGTATAACGCAAGCAGCCAATTTTTTTTATTCTATATTTCCATTTTGAACATGAAGTATGTAAAAATTAGAATTTAAAAACTCAATAAAAGTATACATATCACACTTAAATATATTATTGTTTTTTTTTTTTTTTATAATAAAATATTTTATGATGGGAATAAACAATTTCAAAAGTTCTTATATCTTATATTCAATCAAGGGGCTAGTAGTATATATTTCGGCAGTTTATAGAATCAAATTCTTTCCTTGAAAACTTTCTGGTACTGGTAGCAGAAATTCGGATGTAAAAAGAGTAAATTCTATATTAATTTGTACTTTTTTTGTATTTTGAACATACCCATGGTATTTGATATCATTCACAACGGAAAAAAGAGTGCAACATGTCAAACAAGGTGTGGGCGGAACCATACCTTGTAATTGACACGTAATGATTACGGTACTACATTGCCGAATCATTGGTTGGTATTTTGAGAGTTACATGTCACCTTTGTCGGTCGACTAACTCATTTTGTATACACATTTCATCAAAGTTTCTCTCTTTTATCCTACCGTTATTCAAAATATAAGTTGGAATAAACTTATATTCACGAATCTTAATTCAGTTGTAACTATTTTATGATTTTAATAAACTTTGATATGAGTTTTTTGGTGAAACATTACGTCAGTGTAAACCTGGCATAGATCTATTTGTCTTTTGACAATTCGGGTAAAAGTCGGGATGTGAACTGCGATAGAGCTCTGTTTTTATCTCCCATTATTTTACAATATAACACGCTCTACCCCAAAAAAGATATATCTGCCAATTTTATGAATTTGAAATTGTGTTCATTACATGTACAGCATTATTTAATGTCTAGAAGTAGAACAATGTTGGTCTGTCCGGATATGAAGACCTATGCATTTCAAAACCATCACATTTCCGTGCCATCAAGTTATTTCAAATGTATTACTATGCGTGCACAAAATAAACAAATGTGATAAAGCAAAATCTTGTGTATTATTTTTTTTAATTTTCAACTTCTTATAATTTGTATACTATAAAACTCCATCTATGTAGATATTTTATCCCGAGGTGATAAAGGTCGATCTGCTGTGTGGACTCCCTGCTGAGCAGTTCAATGGATGGTTATTGTAATTGCCACAACACATTAATCTCTTGTGTCGTGGCAGAAAAATATTATACTATCATTGACACTATATGTAGTGACAGAAACCCAAGATTTTGATACGCCACGGCACATTTAAATCTTGCCACGACTATCCATGATCACGACATATAGTGGCAAATGAGTAAAACACGATGCACATACTGTATGTATCAAATGTTTTATTTTAAACAACCAAAACCAGTGGACACAGAAAATGTCACTCGGACTATACAAAAACTTTAGCCAAGGCCTGAAGAGATTCTTTCTCACATATCATGTTTACTTATTCTAAATAGGGTCATACTTTTATTTTCACATGTTTTTGGTAATTATTTAATGAGTTGAACATTAACTTATAACTTTATAACTCTAGATTTAATTCAACATTCCAATTCTGCATGTGTTTTGACATGCCTAACAGGGCTTTCTTTTTTTAACCTGCCTGTTTGGACAAATGTCAATTAATTTACATAGAGTGATTCCTGTCAAGTACTTGACTCTAAATTTGGTGGTTCACATATTTTCGTACTACATTTTCTTTTATATTTCGTTCATATGAAATATTGTTGCAAGTTTCATTACTTTCATTTGACAAACATGGTGCTAAACTAACTAGTAAGGAAATTAGGAATAGAGTCAAGATAGATATGCACTATAATTTTAATTATTTTTGATAAAAAACAATAATAAATATCTGTCAATGTTTTTTTTATATTATCCACGAAGCCAAATTTTGACCCATTCCCAAATGCAAAATGCATGTTTTTTCCCAAATTTAATGAAAAAATTCCCAATTTGATGATGAGTTCTTGACTGTAGTGGAAAAAAAAATCTGGAAAGTGGAAATATTTTTACATATAGCTCACCTGAGCCAAAGGCTCAAGTGAGCTATTGAGATCACTCCCCGTCCACCGTCCGTCCGTAAAGTTTTCATATTTTTGACTTCTTCTCTGAAACCACTGAAGGGATTTTGATGAATCTTGACAGGAAGCAAGTACTCAAAGTTGTTTACCAAGTTTGTAATTTTCAGCCACATTGGCCCAGTGGTGGATCTAGGACGAGACAGAATAGATTCCAAAAGGTACCTTCTTCTTCTTCTGCAGAACCACTACATGAATTTCTGAGTGATCTACATGGATGTATGATGTACTTTTCATAGAAATCGGAATATTAATTTTTGATGCGTTTTTGAGGTCTTTTCAGACTTTGTCATTTTCATTCATTTTTTGCATGATTTCCTTAATTATCTCCCCTTGCATTATTTTGATGCATTCATTTAATGTGTTTTGCTTGTAATTAGGTGAAGAAATGTTTTTGTGCAAGAATTTTGCAGAAATTTAATTTCTAGAATTTTTTATGAATTTTTTAAGACTTAAAAAAAAGAGGGGGTTGGGTTGCATTTTTCACACTATCAGCTTTTGTTTCAAAACTACCCGAAGGAATTTTGACAAAACTTGACAGGAAGCAAGTGGTCATGGTCCTTAACCAAGATTGTAGTTTTCAGCCTGATTGGCCCAGGGGTGGATTCAGGGTGGGGCAGACTATGTCCCAAAAGGTATCCTCTTTAAAAAAATTTCTTCTCCAGAACCACTACATGAATTGAAAAACAGATTGTTTTTGAGTGAACTACATGGATGTATGATTCAAGTTTGTATTTTTCATAGAAACCGGAATATTGATTTTTGAGGCGTTTTGAGGTCTTTTCAGACTTTGTCATTTTCATTCATTTTTGCATTATTTCCTCAATTATCTCCCCTTGTAATTACAATGATGCATTAAAGTGTTTCACTTGTATATAGTTGAAGAAATGTTTTTGTGCAAGAATTTTACTGAAATTTGATTTCTAGAATTTTTGATGAATTTCTTGAAACAGCAATATTTATGTTTCTGGGCCAGATCAGCCTACATGTACATATTCTTCTTGGTCTTCTTTCCACATTTGTAGCTGGTTCTCAGGTGATCGATTGAGGCCCTTTTGGATCTCTTGTTTAAAAATGGATTTAGAGTTCCATGTGTGTGCACAATTCTAAGATGACACACATTCACATTAAAATTCCCAATTGTGTTGCCAATGGCATTTTCCCTGTCTGTAGATAACTCATTAACTGTATATATAACTAAAGGTTTATTTTTAAATCTTGTATGATACATGTAAAAGGAACAATCATAGATATTATAATCATTATATAAAATAGTAAATACACATCAATTTCTTTATCATGAAATAGGTCTACTTGTCACTAGACATGATCATTAAAATAAAGTCGGAAAGGGTTTGGAAATTGCTTGATAAAATTTTATGTAGATACATTTTTGTAATGTTCACTCCAGAAGACTCTTAAAATAGATACACAACAGTGCAACTGTGGATATATATAACTCATTAACTGTATTTGTATATCAGTGACTATGTAACTTTGAGTCAAATGCAGGCTTTAACACTGTATAAATATTTATATCGATTAATAGAGAAACAAAAACTCAAAACAAGACAAATTAAGTCTAAACCCTTTGCATCAACTAAAAAGATTAATTTCACAAATGCAGAGAAATTCTCTCTTTCAAAACATGGTTTGATTTACTATTGAAGATTATTTTCTATGAACCATATTACCTTTACAAATCCTGCACCTTCTTTAGGTGGGCTAACTACTTCAGGAGGTAATTTCGGCACTAAGCAAGTATTTTCGGCACTTTCAAAAACATGCATTAAAACTTGATTCTTAGAAATTGATATACATCAGGAGATATTAATTTATTTATCTTAATCAATCATGAATGTTAGCTGCTGATTTTACCTGTTCATGTGCCATAAATACCTGATGCCAAAAAGTTAAGTGCCGAAATTATTTGTACAACTGTCAAAATTACTCTGTGCCTGATGCCGAAATTACAAGAATTCACTTCTGGAAGGTGTTTATCTTGTGATGCAGTTGTATGACTTGTGCTAAAATTGAGATCCAATGAACTGGAGTTTAGTTTTTATAATGACAAGTAATTGTCTTAAAACTTCATGAAAAATGAACATGTAGAAATAAGCATATAACAGACTGACAGAGCATTGTATATATTTGTTTAAAACAATATAAGCTGTCACAATGATGATTTTTGTCCCATGACATATATAGACGGGAATATGATAAAATGGGTGTTCAAATACATTATCAAACATGTGAAACTTTGTAAAAGATCTTCTTTTCGAAATTATTTGTTTTATTAGAATTCAAGTTTTCATGTACCTTAAACAATCTGGCTATATTTCCATATACAATGATATTTCAGATAAACTCTTCCGCCATATCAAATGTGCTTCGTAATTTGGTCAAGGGGATATCGGTCCTTTACATGCTTGGTCTATCAGCTATCTCAGCCCTTGAATCAATTGACTTACGTTAAAGTTGGTCGATTTTTATGTTTTTTTTTTTACTTACTTTTAAAATACAGGGCATGTTTTTATTGGAAAGTGTTATGTAAAATATGTGCTTTTCAACACTATTTTAGATACCTGGATCAAATCATTCAAATTGGATGAATATATGAATACCAGGTCACTGAAAGAATTTTTTCTAATCTTTAATGTTATCCTGAAATGATTGCTGACATTGCCAAAATCAAAACAACATAATTGTTAAAACTATGCATATCTTGTGACATATGCGTCAAGAATGATACAGCAGAAAAAGCAATGGGACGAAATCAGACAATATACCCGACACAGACAATTTCAGAAACGAATGTTTTAAAATAAAGGAACAGACCATGGTGTGAAATGATGATGTATGAAAATAAACACAAAGGGTAATAGGAATAGAATACATAGTAACTGCAAATTGCACATGTTTATTGGACACTCGTACTCTTGGTAAAATACAGTAAGTTAATTTGCAATGCTCAGACAAATGGCAGACTAAAAAACCTGATATTACTGGTCAGGTTTGGCAGGATTGTTGCAATTATATGCATACATTAGTAATTATAACCACCAGATGGTCTCTTTGGGATATATGAGATAAAATATTACATACCATAAAATGGGCATATAAATTTTTTCACCTACGACAGCTCTTATATATTTGTTGTGGAGAGAGCTTCAATAACTTGCAAGAACTTGTGCTCAATCAAATTGCATTAAAAGTGGTAAAATATGTTTAAACTAAAGAGTTCTGTATGCCTAGATTGTCTTTGTGTGATCTCCAGTTGTCATACATGTAGTGCTTTTAAAAAATGTTTTGTGTTGTGTTTGTTATGAATTAAATTATTTAATATTTACTTGGAATCTTGGAAAAAAATCTAAAATAAAATTCAGCATGGATTTTTGAAAAATTTCTGTGCAACATGGCACATGTATGTGTATAATTGTACTTATGATTACTGCTACATGTATTATACATTGTACATGCTTTCTAAATTTCATTACCAGATTTAATAAACTCCAGGGAAGCATATGTTGTAATTAAGATAAAACATCTTTTTTGTCATCCAGATGTTTTTAATTAATAAAAATATTTACTGATTGTTGTATGCAATATTGCATATTGTTCCCCTAAGGGCAATATTGAACAGAACAGAATATAAAAAATGGAATAGAAATATTAAATAGTAAATGCCAATTTGTAAATGGATTTAAGATTTTCAAGAAAATCAAAGTTTCTGAATTATTTTATGTATCATTTAATCCACCCTATTAAATCAGGTTTTTATAAATGTCTACAAATACAATGTACATTTTACATAAAAATACTAGGAAACCTGCAATAAGTTAATTACATGCACCAAATTTTGTATGAAAATGCATATGTGCATTACTGTGTATGTTGATCTGATATTCCTATTTACTTTTAACATATTTCTAGATAAGTTATAGTCTTCTCCTTTTGGTAAATTTATAGAGTAAATTTGCAGTCATTCTTTCTATACTGATTCCAATACTGATTCCAATAATTTATAAAAGAGATTTAATTTCACAGACATAATTCATTTCAATATATATGTAATTGTATAAAAAATGTGTTCTTCAAGCTTATATAGTTGTTATGAGAAGACATTGCAAAAACACTACGGTATATAATGCGAATATGTAAGTGTCATTTTTTTCATTGTGGGGGACATACAGGTGATTGACACCATCTTTCCTAATTTAGTTGTTCACTACAGCTTGAGGTTGTTTAAGACTGCTGAAATATTAAATACTTGAATTTCCAAACACAACAGTTACATTGACATCAGGCACAACTAAGTGACTTTGTAAAAATTGTTTCAAATTACTGAAATTTTAAATTAAATTTATTGGGAAATCAGTGAAAATATCATATGTATACTGATACGTGTACTGTACATGTACATCTGTCATTGAAGTCTATGTATACAAATATATATATGTGTGTTTCATGTGTGTATGATATATAATTATATGCTAATTATCGAATGATCATTCGCCATTACAAAAACTGCAACTTCCAGAATGAAAAGGAATAATTAATATTATTAACATGATTTTAGTAGTAACATGATTTTTATGAGAAGTAAATGATTTTAATGCAATTACAAACAGGTGCAACATAATTTCAAGTATGCATTTCTTAATAAAACTACATACTCTTTGCATTTCTTCTTAAAACTACCGTACATACACTTGCATAAAATTGTCAGTGTTTTTAATGGAACAACATGGCTGGGAAAGGCCCTAATAGAATATTCATATTTTTTATAATCCATCTTTCTGATGATGTGAAAAAATTCTCTTTAAATTACATGTAACTGGTCACTTTCACATTGAAAATAAACATCGGGACCATGTTTTAACATCAGTATTAGCGTTTCTTTTCTCGACTTTTCTGATCTCGAGCTATCGGGTCTTTTTTTTAGTAAGATATAGAAAGAAAATTGCAGGGACCGGCACTTAATCTCGAGATTAACGGGTAAATCGAGATTACCGATCTCTACATAACAAGTTTTGACTGCACATATATATTGTGTGTGTATTACTGCAGTGCAGGTATTGAATTTAGATGCATTATATATCATTTGTATTATTTAATATGATGTTTAACTTGTATTTTGTAGAAACTATAGAAAAGAACAAGTCTGATAATGCCAGTTGCTGCACCACAGAAAGATGCTCAGAACCAAATTCTTCAACACTATCAACATTTGTTGCCTAAATCTCCAAGTTTCCATCTCAACAGTCAACTATCCCCTAATGCATTGGTGGCAAACTCAGATAATTATATAAGCCGGGAAGATGCTGCGACCCTTGTGACAGACATTGGCCCATTATCTGCTCTCCAAACTACCTCAAGTACAGATAGAGCAGCCAATTTCTTTAGCACACATAGCCCACCACTTATAAATCTTAGTCCCAGCTTGAGTCCTCCTGCTGAACCACAACGGGTGTCCCCATTTTATGATCTGAGGGAGACAACAAGAAAAAGAGGATTGTATGGTGAGTCAACTTATTTTTTTATATACATTTATAACAAACCTGGTGGAAGAAGATCTTACTTCCTATCTAGTATCTACACAGACTGCACAGGCATTTACATTTGAAAAATTTACTTCTAGTACTGACATTTTGACATTAAAACTGATAGAATTTGAAGTACCTGTAAATATAAGGTATAAACAAATTTAGGTATATATAACAGTATGAATATTAAAATGTATTATGGATTGAAGTTTTTGGTGTTTTTTTTCTTTAAAATAAATTCTGGTACATCAATTATTGATGCAAAGTGACTTTGAGATGATGAATAGCAAACACATAATGAATATTGATAGATTTATTATGTAATTTGAAATATTTGGTTTTATAAAAAAAACTAAATGAATTTTTATCATTTCATCTAGCATTTCTGTTAATTATCATATAAAAAGTCCAGTGACAGTTGTGGAAGAATAGATAAACAAAATACATATGTATAATACTTGATGTTTCATTGTTATGATGGGCTCTCTGATATTCTATCTGGAGTTCTCTGGACCCTTAAAATTCCTGGAAATTGAATGGAAATACTGTACCATAAATTAGGAAAATGAGGGTGATCCATGCATGTACAAATGTAACTCTAGAGAATTTGCATTGGTTAAACATTATTGAACCAGTATTGATTCATTTGTATCTTACTTGCACTTGTTGCAGTATACATGCACCATCACATATAAATTAAGTACAGTAATCAAACCTTGGGCTTGTATTACATGTATGTGCATAATTATCTAACTTGTGTTATGTTTCAAGCTGTAAATTCACTGAAATTACTCAAATTTGTAATTCATATGCTTTTCCCAATTGTTTTGTTTTATCACATGTTATTAGCTGAAAAGTCCAAATTTGTTGTTACAAATAAAATTTTGTGTGGACCTTATCATAAATAATCAGCTAAAATATGGGAAAATTTTCAATAACTCAAAGTCCCATTTTCATTATATCTAGACTACAAATATATATATTAATGTTTTATATGTATATAATATGTACCGGTATTTGTACAGATATAATGAAAATGTGACTTTGAGTAGCCTGGAATGGAGGGGTTTTGTATTAATCAAATATGGATCAATAAATTTGTTGAAAAATTAGAATAGAAAGAAATATAAATTTGCAATGATAAGTTTGGCCTAAATTAAAAAGTACCATATCTAGATCTATTCAATGAAGCAGATGGGTCCTAGCCACATGAAGTGGAAGCCTCAATGCAAATAAATCAGCCCTACCCTCCCATTCTCGTCCAAAAAAAAAAAAAACAATTAACAACAGCAACAAAACCAAAAATAAATAACCCCAAAACTGCATAATGGAAGTGTCATTGGATAGGCATTTTTGTATAGTGTCTGCATCATCCTTTTTCAGTGTTAAGCTTTATGTTTCAGCTCATTGTGGGCAAAGTACTGCAGCTAAAAACATGAAAGTTCACATGCACATTATCTAGGGTCATTACTGGACAATGCAGGGGGATGCTGGTTGCTGTTTCCTAATTTTGGCCCAAATTTCCAGCTTCCTGGACTTATTCATTTACTATATGAAAAGTACTGTGTTAAGCTTTTTGTTTCAGTCCAAGAAAGTGAAAGAAGCAAAAATCTACAAAAGATCTACAACAACTGGACAAAATTGTCTGATCACCCCTTATGGCAGTTATTTTCCCTTTTAGTTTTAATTGGATTTTTCATATTTTTGCCCTTTTATCTTGAATAGTGTCATAGAGAGAAATTGAAAGAAGCAAAAATGATTGCAATTGAAAAGGTTCATAGACAAAGGGACTCCAAAAAGGGTTCAATTATTGTACATCTTCCTTTTAGGAACCAATGATCAGCCTATTCTGTCTATATAATATATCATATTTTATTTGAGTGACCAATAAGGCCCATTGGGCCTTTTGTTATTGCTATAATTTCTGTTCTTTAAAAATGTATTCAGTTAATATAAATTCCCAGACTTTATTTTGACAGTTTTGGGGTTATCTTATGTTTTATTATGGTTGTAACTCACCTTCTAAAGATCAAGGAAATTTTTTAGCATGAAGCACAGAATGCAAAACATAAAATGGCACTACAATACTTCACATATTTTTCTTCATCACCTAGCAACTGAAATCATTATAACTATCGTCATTATAATTCAGGGTGAAAAATCAAGAGGAATAGCATTTGTTTAGAAACTACAATATCAGCAGTACTCCACAATAGCAGTGGGTAACAGTGTTTTTTGGGTCAAACACACGAAAGTAACATTTCATTTGCCTGATGATACTACATGTAGTAAAAAATGAAAACAAGGCTCTGAGTACACCTTGACTTCTAGTCACCAAATGGTGACCTACTCAGAATTTTACTCACCATTTGAATTTTTTTGGTCGCCACTACATGTATCAATGATCAATATTTTACATTTTATCATTCATGTACCTAGGCCTACCATAGGCTGTGT
The DNA here is from genome assembly GCA_030159075.1 of Atrina japonica. Lineage (NCBI taxonomy): Eukaryota > Metazoa > Mollusca > Bivalvia > Pterioida > Pinnidae > Atrina > Atrina japonica. The sequence continues at coordinate 1,031,641 of BROG01000097.1, forward strand.
TGTCATAAAAAAGTCAACTAATGTCATCTTCTTTCCATTTCTTTCTATGTCAATTGAAATTCTTGCAAAATTCAGGTTTATTAATCCGACAATCTTTGAAATTTCTATGGAACTTTATTTCTGCAAAACAACAATTTTTTTATGCAGTGATTTTTTCAAAAATGTTGTTGATTGTACTTAAGCATTCTACATTTATGAGCAAATTAAAGAAGGAATGAAGTACACTGAATTTTGCTTGGTTTTCATGAAAAGAAATAACACTCATCTGTAGAAAGAAGACATGCATACTGCCGTAGACTTCCGCAAAAAATATACAAGATTTCACCAAATATAACTTATATTATAAGAGTAAGACTTATGTCACTATCCTTATTATTATAAAGAAAGTCTGAAAAGCTATGGGGAATGGTTGTCAGTCGACATAGTTACTATACTCAATAGTAAAGAATAAACGAAAAACAGAAAGTAAGAAACAGTCTCATGTGTCAACGTCTTAATTTCAAGATTAAGACCGATTTATTGTCCCAATAATTATTCGACTTTCAAAAATGGTGAAGGACATCAATGTCTACTCTACACTATGTATAAGTACCGGTAGGTCTATGAAAGGATTCGCTTACATTCAGTAAAGAGTCATGAAAACAACTCTTTCAGCCACTTCATCGTAAGAAATTCTGTTTTAAGATTTTTAATTTATTGGTCACCGCCTGCTACACATCTGGTATTACTAGCCGTACTGCCCGTAAACCTGAAATCGGTTAGCAAGTCTCACTTTCTCTTGGGGTGTCATTTTCAATGTACATGCAAAAAATTGGGGTTGGGGGGACCTATAATTACCAGAATGGAATTGCGACTAAAACAACACAAATTTTGAAATAAATTGCTAAAAGTATAAAACTAACTTATACTGATGCAAATACTTGAATGTTTACATGTATGGTAATTGTTTTAGAGACGTATGAATTAAACAAACAAGGATATACAATGTATCATTTCCCTGCCTATTGGTATATCATTGTTTTACCGGGTTTTAGTGTAACCTTCTTTTAGATTAAATAAGTTCTTTAATGGGCCTTACTCATGTTGTCTTAACATGCATCAATCAGCAGAAAAGAAGCATTTTATGACTTAGATTGTTTAAAAACGTTAGGAACCAGCCAGAATACAAAATATGGATTCCAAGTATGATAACATTGCATTTACGGGTGCCAAAATGGCTATTTACACTAAAACTTGGTTTAGCTACCACCTGTGTATAAAAACCATTTTTGCTGTCCTCAGTAGTACCAATTGTGTACAATCAACTTCTATATAAAGACCACCTCCCTATAAAGATAAGTTTCACTGTAGTTTAAATTTTAGTCGCCATTTATGATTTTTACTCTCATATGGGATCAAATCACTCAAAAATGTCACTATTTTTTAACTATTGGCAAGTGTTTTTACCCAAGTCAATTGCAAGCTTGCGACCATTTTTTCCTGCTAACATTTTTCCTGGAAGTTGTACAGTTTCATTCTGAATGTTATTATACTTGTATATAGTCATAGTCAATAGTGTGCTTAAAAGTTTTGAGAAGATTTAAGTACCCAGTCATTACCATGTTTAAAAAGTATCAATAGCAGAAGCATGAGCAGACAACTCATATTAAGTCCTTTTTGGAAAATAAAGATGATGTGTTAATATGAAATCATAATTTTTTTTAAATCAGTAAAACACGTAGTAATGAAACTCTTTGAAAATATTGATTTGATGATTAATTGATTCATTAATTCATGAAAAACATAAATATACATGTATTATGGACTTCAATAGGTTGATCTGAAAAGTCAGTAAGCTTTCCAATTTGAAAATAATGTCCATATTACAATTTTGATTTTGATTATTGTCTCATTTCTGCCTCATGTAAACATTCATCTCTTTACTTCATGGCAAATATGAGAAACAAACATTTGTTTGCATCTCAAGAAATTGTATTCAATTTTTTTCTTCCACAATAGTAGCCATTACTTGACAACAAAATCAACAAAAATTGATTACAAATTCCTCTCAAAGTTTCTCAATATTTTATCCCATGCTTTTCTGATATCTCATAATGACATTTATTCTAAAATGACGCTGCACTACGCCATCAGTGAGAAATTGTCTAGCTTAATATAAAGGCATTGAACTCATTTGATATCATTGATTCGTACAGGAACTGCAGCCAGTAACAAAAGAATTGCGCGTTGTTGATTACAAAATTGTGAAAACAATACATTATGAAAACATTAAACATGAATGAGTTCGTCTGCACTTGCATGTAAATGATAATTTGTACAGTGCAGCATGGCTTCAGATATTCAAAAATGCAACACAAAACTGCAGTAAATGTACATGTAGATAAACAAAACTTTGTTTTTTCAAAAGTGTAAGAAGGAATTTTCTTCTTCTGTAATTATCTGATAACTGTAATAAATAGTCGCCAATTCAATTTAGACGATAGTGAAACAGGCACATGTGCATCTGATTGTAACTATCCATTATAGAAAAAACGCAGAAGTTTTACTATGGTCAGTCTTTATTTGATATCATAAACAATGTGGGGAGGGGGGGTAGATTAACTGTCTGGGGGATTGATTAGGTCTTCATTTCAATCAACCAGATATTTCTTCAACCAGTATAAAGTTGTGGCCTAAAATACTATTTTGAACATTATTGTAGGTTTTTTTTTCACACACTTGTTCTTCAAAACTTCTGAAGGATAAAGAAGGCAAGTATGGTATCCAAGTTCCCCTAACAAATTTATTTTTTTTTTAATAGATCGACTCAGAGGTGGATTCAGGGTGGGCAAAATAGGTCTCAGAGGGTACCCCTCTTTGAAAATCTTGTCCAGAACTGCTGCACAGATTGAAACACTTATTGCATCTGAGTGATTTTTATGGATACATGATTCAATTTCCTGTTTTTGGAATAAATTGGAAAATTAACTTTTGACATTTTTTTCACATCTTTCCCAGCTTTGTCATTTTCATTCATTTTTAAGTCTCTTCCTCTCCCAACAAGTGTTAAAATAATTTGTAAATTTGTGAGATACCAACACAGTTCAGGTGAGCGATGTGCCCATGAGCCTCTTTTTATAGAAAATAATCACAGACTGTCACAGCAATCCTCTTATTCCTGAAGAAAATGTCTTCAGATCATAGACAGCTGATTCGTGTAAGAGAAGCATAAATAAATGCATGCCGTCTAAGCTAGTTAGCCCTTAAAAATGTGCTAACTCTGCATTGAAATTCCAGATAATTCCCCTTTTTATTTTGATTTTCAGTTTATCTCTCATTTCATGATCATCATTGAATCTTCACATTTTGATTGCTATTTGCCAAAGATAATCTTTGTATCAAAAGTCGAAGGACAATCTTATAGTTATAAGAGGCAAAATAATTCAGAAACTCAAATTTTTACTCAACAATAAAACATATTTTCATGCTGAAACCATGACATATACAATGTATCTTGTCTTAAACTACATGTATCATTGATGTTGGTAGAAATTGGGTTATCTTGACTTTTGAATCTTTCCTTGGTAATTAATCATCATAGGCTATATAGCACAGAATCTTAGCTTGAAACTTAGATTTTCTGTATGATGTTGAATATTTTCATATTAATCAAATTTTTATACATGAGACAAAGGCAATTGAGCTAAAGTATTTCCCTTGTTTCCTAGTTGATTTATGTAAACTTAGGAAATGATGTTGCTTTTCCGTTGTGAAAAGGATGTAGCACTCCTGTACACTATTTGTTAGGATCTTCATCTTCAAAAATCAACGTTCATTTCTGAAAATGCTTGTAAATGTAGCTGATTGGAACATATATATGTACAATGTATTATGTAATTATTTTAAAGTTCATTTTAGCACACTGCCCCCCCCCCCCCCCCCATCACTGTCTTCTTAATAGCTTCTCTCTTTTCCCCATCCAACTCTGTGTGTTTGTGTGTGTGTGTGTATTTAACTGTAGACTAAAGCCATGTTTCAAAACATATAAGTAAAAACCTTTTACTTGCTGTACTTACTCTGTTTCCCCCGCCCTCTCTCTCAGCTCTCTCTCTCTCTTTTATTTTTAGTTGGTGTTTTGGCATGTTTCTAAAACAAAGAGAAACTTGATTGTGAATATGATGACTTCTCTTTTTTTAATAACAATAAAAAAAATCTTGAACCATAGTCCTTCATGTAAAGTTTATCTTATGAATGGTTATTAATTCATTCACAAATTTACATAAAACAATTGAATTCAGAAAGATGTGTTATCTTTTTGGGTAAGTTAAAAATCCTGTCAGTCAAGTTTGGTTCATGTAGTCTCCAAATGAACACCTGGACTGAGATTAACCAAACTATATAACTTACAATTTGATTGTTAACATAACCTATGATACAAATTCGCCAATATCTGCTTTACTAAACTTTGTAAACTAATGTGTTGAAAAGCAAATTGGCTGCGTTTGTTATGATGATAAATATTTATAATCGAAATGAGCTTAGACCAGAGTGAATGTTTAATGACAGAAGTGATGTCCTAGATACCGTAACTTCTGTCGGTGATTTGTCTTAGTTAAATAATAGATAAAGTAGATATATAACACGGTCTTATAAATTCTGCCCTACACTTCACGATTTTATTTCATTTATGTGTACAGGCAACACCAATCGCAAAACATCCCACACCAATGGTATGATTGTGATCCAAATAAAAACACAACACAAAAAACATCACAAAGGTTGTTTGTTTCAGGGTTGTGATAAAGGGAGGGCTGATACAGCATATGTAATACAGGTCATGTGCTGGCTCCTGTATCAGAGGTGAAAAAGCCTGTATTTTGTAGTTTTTGCCGTTCCTATCTATGATTTTAAACAAAATCTTATTGTTACAGAAGTAAATACAAAATATGTTTTGAGAGGAGAGATGACCTGTTTTCTGCTGACAATCAAGGTATTTTTAGTTAAAAATCCTCGTAAACTCTGCTGGGTGCCCGGGCTAAAACTAAAAGGCATTAGAAGCCAGCAGGAACAGCTAACGATTGGTCACCATCGTTCAATAATACGTTACCTCTTCACCATTCAAATAAATTCTTTAAACCATTTTTCATTTATTTTTGTTCTTCTTTTCTCTTCGCTTTTTTAAAAGATGTTTTTTGGTTGATTTTTCTGGAGATTTCGCTCTGAAGTACTTACTGAAATTAAACACAATTTTCAGACTGGTTACGATCACGTGTATTTACAAAATTGAAAACAACATCGGAATCCAGATTTTCAATATGGGGACACAGCACTCGCCAGCAAGTTCATCATGTAAATTTACCCGCCCAAAATGATTTTTTACTCACCAATGTGAGCGGGCGAGTGGATTTTTCGAACCCTGGGAGTGCTTAGTAAAACTGAGATTAGTCAAACTCGGTCTCGGTCCTTTACAACATGGACAGGGTGGGCTTTACAGGTAGAAAAAAGTGACTGATCCCTAATAATAAATCTTCTTTATTTCATCCAAGATCTGTATTACCAAGGATGATATGGAAAATAAAAGGGGTAATCCCATATACAATGTAATACCCATGCCAAAGGTAACTTGATCCTTATACTGCCACCTTTTGTTTTCCTTAATTTTGGCAATATTGCGGGGGGTGGCGAAATAAAGAGGTTCACCATTTTAGTTGTGTAGCCATTTTCAAGTCTGCAAATCCCACATTATTTGATTCCATGTTTATAACTTGCAGTACCAAACACTGGACATTGATTTATAAATCTAATTACCTAGGCTTTGGGATGATCATTATCCTGTATTGATTACTGGTATTTACCTGTACCAAACAGAGTACCTGGTAATTCACCTGATCTTGCGATATGGTCAAGGGATTTTATGTGCATAAATGACCTTTTGTACTGGAGATTCAGTAAGAAGGTTTGGCATTATAAAGGGTGACTTATAGAGGAGGAAATTTTTGTTCTTGAATGAATGGCTGGCAGCATGCTAATTTGGCAATATAATGGGGAGGGGGAGACCTTGAAGGTCTCTATCTCTCAAATGTTTGCACAGGTTGCGATTATTTTACTTCATAATAAATAAATTAACTTTGGATCTCTCAAACATCCAAATCTAAAAATTCTTTAAACCTCGAAGTCAATTCAAAGTCCAAATTTGTAAGTGCCTTTGAATTTCGCCCTCAAATCCTTGGAACTGGAGGAATTATTGGTTACCATATTAGACCCAATAAGCACCCAGGTTGCTACAAAAATAGGAAAAATGCGATTGACCCTTATTGGAACCAATTAATAGTCAAATTTAGGTGAAGCAGTTAATTTAATAAGGTACTGTGGTAAAGTTAATACTGAAGACTCGTAGACACATATGGACATTCTTGTGTTGCTGGGGGATAAGATAAACTGTTATTGGCGTTTTTTTTATCACATTTCCTTATCAACCAACTAGAAAAGATGCTTGATCGTGTTTGAAAAAGAGGGAGTGGCGCTTATAGGGATATGGGCATTTATTGGGTCGAATATGGTATTACATCAGAAGTCATTATTGTAGTGTGTGTGTGTTACAATATATTGTGATGAAAATATTTGATGAAATAGCAGTGGATTTTTTATATCCTGATGTGTTCTTCTTAGGCACTGTTTGGATATAAAATGGCATATCAGAATTTTTTCACTTTAAAATTTTCAGCCAAGTTAAAGTTAAATATGTCACTATGGTAACAAAAGATAACCACAATTACAATAAATAAATATCAAATTTTCAAATGAAAATTTTTCACAAGGGGAAAAAAATGAGATTTTTTTTAAAACCGTTAGGTATACTTTGAATTTTGTTAACCCTTTTAGACATAGTTTGATATTATTTATGAAATACACATGCTTATTTTAGAAAGAGTAATAAAGTATGTCAGCTCTGTTTATATTTCCACGCACCAAGCCAACAAACAATATTTTGTGCTGATTTCCCAGACAAGATTTAAGTCTTTTTTTATCAGACATGGCTGGTACAGTTATCTTGCTTATTTACTAGCAATGCCAGTTATATGCTACAGTACATGTATGTGGAATGAATTTTGTGCTTGAAGAACTCCACTGATGTTCAAATTCAGGTATTACATGTATGTGCTTTATTTTCCTGATATTTGTACTTTAGTGTTTCATACGTCTTGACCTAGTAGGCTAGTTTTAGTTCAATGCTATTAATGTCTTACTCAGTGTATACATGTATGTATAAACATCTTTCAAAATTTAACAACAAAAATGGACAGGACTGCCTTGGTGTCTGTGTACATTTCAATGTGGTAGAAGACAGTAGAAATTGTATGTAATGCAAGAGAGGGTGAAGGGGGGGGGGGGGTTGGGGTTCAGCTTGATACATGTATACAGTATATCAAGATAAAAGTAGGGAAAATATATGATTTGCATGTCTTTTTCATAAATATTAGTTATAAGCATTTGATACTTGAAAATGAATAAATAAAACATAGGAACCAGTATAAACTATTTATGTATTAAAAATGTCTTAAAAATTGTTAAATCATGAAATCAGCTGTTCTGGAACAGATGGAAATTTTTATTTGGCTGTAATTGGAAATTCAGGTGAGCTTTACATATTTATTATCCAAACTTGACTTTTATTATCAATATCTGTTTAAAGATTTAGAGAACGTTATATTATAATTTATATCCCAATGCAAAAGTAAAAATCTGTAATGAAAAGAAATTGTATTCAGACTAGGAGTGTTCATTTTTCTGTGTATCTATTGTTTAAGAATACCTTTATACAGTACACACCTGTCATATATAAGTGGTCAGTATATGATTTTATTATTTTTAAGACACTTTTCACCGAATTTTATGAAATCTTATTCATATTTTTTCTATCATAAAATGTTTATTATTTACTGCTAAAAAAATATCATTCATTACAATGTTTTAAAGACTGCATCCCAGGTAGAATTCTTGAGAAGCTCTGTGAGATCTTTACACTGTACGTAAATCAAAACCCATACAGTAAAATGTCAAAGTATAGACTTTTTAGCTCACCTGGCCAATTGAGCTATTACTTAGGCCCAATGTCTGTTGCCTGTCTGTTATCTTTTCCATTTACACATATTCTTCACAAGTACAATGGGACAGATTTCATTTCCCCTTTTAAGTGGATTTTTCATGTGTTTGGATGTTTTTTGACATTATCTTGAAAAGTATAATAGCTAGAAGCAAATATTTTCAGTCAATAGGTCCAGAATTGTCAGGTCACCATTTTGGGAGTTATTTCCCCTTTTAAGTGGATTTCTCATTTTTTGGACAGTTTTGTCCTGTTATCTTGAAATGTATAATGGACAGATAAACAGTGAAAGAAACACTGTTCAGCGCTTAAAGATCTACTGATAAGTCAACAAGGCTGAAATTGTCAGGTCGACCCTTGTGGGAATTATGTCCACTTTCAAGTAGATTTTTCATGTCTTTGACTGTATTTTTTTTGACATTATCTGAAATGTATGATAGATAGAGAGAAAGTGAAAAAGCAAAAATGTTCAGCATGCAAAGATCTACAAAAAGTTAACAGAGCCGAAATTGTCAGGTCAATGCTTATGGGAGTTATCTCCCCTTTAATTTGACTTCCGATGTTTTGAAAATGGAATCTGTTAATAAACTGTCCAGTAGGGGGACTTGAATAACACAGAGTATAGTTGTATACAAATTTATGGCTTACCTCTAAACTGATTGAGTTTTTGTATACAAAGAGATATGAGAAATTTTAGGCATTTCAAACTTTTTCTCAAGAACCATTGGACTAATTTTTACCAAAATTGACAGGAAATTTTTCTCAGGTGACTGTTAAGGTGCATTGGGCCTCTTGTGCTGGAAGTTTAGTCCCAGGAAGGGGCTGATTTTTTATGAAAACAAAGGGACTAGTACCAAAAGGGGGGCCAAAACTTGATACATTTTGAACCAATGTTCAGATTCACTTTTCATGATTGTTGAGTCCATATCTACATATTCTGTTCATACACAAGTCATTAGCAGGTGATTCAAATGACATTTAGAAAAGTACTCATGGCTTATTAACTCAAAACTGATTGACTTTGTGTATTCAGTTTGTTTTGTTTGTTTGTTTATTGTTGTTTAACGTCCCACTCAAGAATATTTCACTCATATGGAGACGTCACCAAATGCCGGTGAAGGGCTTCAAATTTTGGCATATGCTCGGCACTTACGACCATTGAGCAGTGAGGGTTCTTAACGTGCCGACACCTACTGTGACACAGGACCACGGTTTTTACTGTCTCATCCGACAGACAGGAAACCATTCTGCCGCCAGCTGGACTCGAACTCACAATCAAGAGTCGAGCGCGCTACCGACTGAGCCAGGCCGGCTCTTGTGTATTCAGAGATATCATTAAAAAGATTTTAGGAATTAAAAGTACAGTAGAATCTCGTTATGTCGAAATCGGTTAAGTCAAAAGTTTGATGATCAGTCCCAATTTTTAGCCAACCATCAACAGATGGTGGGCTATTCAAATCGCCTTGCATCCGTGGTCCATTATCCGTCCTTAAACAATTCTTGTTATTGCAATTTCTCAGAAAGTACTGAAGGGATCTTTATGTAATTTGACATATACAATGTAGGTTCTCCTTCAGGTCTAGTTATGCAGTGTACATTTTTAGGAAGATGGAAACACTAAACAGCTGCCAGGCAGCCATGTTGGATTTTGACAATTAAATTTTATTATCATTATTTCTTATAAGTACTGAAGGGATCTTTATGAAGTTTGACATATACTGATATAGGATATAGAAATATCATATTTTTGAATTGCATTTTATCATCATAAGGGTTTCAAAATGATCATCAAAAAGTCTGTTTCTGTCTGGATGCAGTATTTTTCCCTGCAACACTGAACAGCCTTTCTAAAAGGAGCAGAAGTTGCTGGTATTGTTAAGTACATGTACTTGCTAGATAAATTTGAGCCATATATATTCTTGTTTGTCATGGGTAGGCATGTTCACAGCCCCACCCTTAAACCAAATATATTATTGATTATGTGGAGACACATTTAGTTGTGCATATGGGGGTCCGGCCACATCTCCTGAAATTTATATATTTGCTTATAAGTTACAAACTGTTCATAGTCCCATCCTCAAAACATATATATATTATTGATTGTTATGGGGAGACACATTTAGTGGTGTATATGAGGGTCCTGCCCGACCCCCTGAAATTTATGTTTTTGCATATAACTTAAAAACCATTGATAGCCCCACCCATAAACCATATATACAATTGAATATGGCCACCCTAGCATTTGATTGGCTGAGACATTTTCAACTGCTTCTTAAGAATCGCTGAACCAATTGGTACGCATGTTCCTGATGATATCCTGAGGAAGTGTTGTTTTTTGGGGAGGATCTGAAAATCCAAGATGGTTGCCATGGTGTCTGATTAGCCAACTCAACCAGAACACCTTAATTAAAGACATATTACTCTTTGCCAAAATGTTGATTGTCCACACTGTCATCATTACTATGAAATGTATATTAGCCACATGAACTGGATGAACTTAAGGATGTAGAACCCATATTTACACAATCATAACCCTTTATTAAAGTTTTATGATGGACTCTCTATGAGGTAACATCATTAACTTTTTTAATTCTGTATTGATCACATTACAATGTCTCTTGTTATAGTTATGATAATATATCTATTAAAACTTTTGGTCATCTCAAATTCCAGATATCAAGAAGTAATAAGGGGGGGGGGGGTTCCCATGAGTTTCGAGTACAAAGTTTACAGTTGATATGCCATGTATTTAAGTTCTTTTTGTCACTACAGAGTGAAGGCTATATATTCTCTCGCTTTTAAAACCTATACATTTCTTCCATCCGCCAGCCTGAAGATTAATCTTTTCAAATAGATGTAGGTCAAACATAGTTCCCCAGGATTTGGTTTAGTCAGCCGTCAAAACTGAGTGCATTAGACTGCATAGTAATGTAGAATGTTTACTGATACTGTCAAATGCTCTATGAATTATAATATTGGGGTTAGGAGATAGTATATTGGAGAAATAATTTTTGTTAGGTGGGATGAGAGAAACACTGGGATTCTTTTCTGGTTAATCACCTTGTAAGATCATGTGTTGAAACTGAGAAAGGATTCTTCTAGGTTCAAAGGATGAGACATTTAGATGATATAAGAGAAATATTGATAATTATGTGGGTTGGCAAGATTCAGTGAAAAGCAAAGATACAGTCCAAAGGATTAATGAACTCACTCAGATAAAGTTGAGATCACAAGTTTACAACCATTTCACATATTAAATAAAAACCAGCGCTCTACAATGCCACCATTTTTTTTAGGTATTGGTGAGTGTTAATCCTCATTCAGTGGCCACATTGCGACCAGTTTTTTTCCCCGAGCCGGAAATCAGAAGTTTGTCAGTTTTCACTGTGAAATTACATTACCGAAATCATGGTCCATTGTGCGCTTTACAACAACCAATTTGGTTATTCAGTTAAGATACATGTAAACTAGAGCATCTAACTCACGTGGATTACTGTATAAAAACATGTTCTATGCTCTCATGTTTTCAACTTGAAATTTTCCTAACAGTACACAATGACATTTTCTTTTCTCGGTCGATTTCAACAGAAACATCATAGACACTACTAAGTTTGAACGAATAAAGGAATACTGGAACCAAGTTATGGCTAATGTTTGACTAGGCCAAACTTTCTGCCCCGATTTTGGTTTTAATTTAAGTGGTGAAATCAGGGCAGAAAGTTCGGCCTAGTGTTCGACGAGGAGAGCAGGCAGACCACAGCCTAATCCCTTTGGGGATTCTGTCGTGGCCGTTTTATTGTGGGGCAACACAAAAACCGCCCACGACAGAATCCCAATAGGGATTAACCACAGTCGGAACTGGAAATTTGATCTGTAAATTTAAATTTAGAGTCAAACACCCGATTGTCGGACAAACACCTATGAGGTGTTTGTCTGATGATCAGGTCAGGGGTGTTTGACTCTAGATTTTAACTAACAGACAAAATTTACAATTCTTGTGGGCAGACTCTGTTTTGTAAATTCTGTGGAAAAGAAAAAATTAAAAACAAAAGTTTAAGGTTGCCTCAATGTTAAATAAACAAATATGAAAAATAAAGGCATATAAACACTCCTGGATTGAGATAAAAATGCACAAAAGGTCAACATGCAGTTAATAACCTTGTTTTAAATGGATTGAAACAATAAAATGTTATATCAACTTAAAAAATTAATATTTTATTTCATTTCTGTATTTTCATCCAGTGGATTTTTTTAAGAACAACACACACACACACACACACACACACACACACACACACACACACACACACATATATATATATATATATATATATATATATATATTGGCGAGTAAAAGTTCCTGGCTGGCTAGTAAAATTCCTGGTTTTCTGGCCAAATGAAGAGTGAATTGTTTTAGTGTTGTAGAGCCCTGAAAACAATTAAAATAATAGTGGTGTTGAAAGATCTATTTTAGCTCACCTGAGTCGAAGGCTCAAGTAAGCTATTGTGATCATACTGGCATCCATCCGTCTGTAAACTTTTCATATTTTCGACATCTTCTTTGAAACAACTGAAGGGATTTTGACGAAACTCTACAGGAAGCAGGTACTCAATGTCCTTTACCAAGTTTGTAGTTTTGAGCCAGATCAGCCCGGATATGGAACTGGGATGGGGCAAAATACTCCAGATAAGATAACCCTCTTTAAAAATCTTCTTCTCAGAACTGCTGCATGAATTGAAAAATGGATTGTTTCTGAGTGATCTACAAGAATGTATAATTCAAGTTTGTATTTTTCAAAGATATCAGAATATCAATTTTTGACACGTTTTTGAGGTCTTTTCAGACTTTGTCATTTTCATTCATTTTTCATGATTTCCTTGAATTCTTCTGATGCATTATTTAATGTGTTTTACTTGTAATTAGCTAAAGAAATGTTTTTGTGCAAGATTTATGTTGAAATGTAGTTTTTAGATATTTTTATGAATTTTTTAAAACTGTAATATTTTTTCTCGGCCAGCCTACATGTACATATTCTTCTTCTTTTTGTTTTTCTTTCCATTGTTGGATCTGATGAATTTATGAAATGTTTTCAGTAGAAATTACCTAAAACTGTTGCTGTGTGTGTTTCAACTTTTCTCTTTTTAAGAAAAAAAATTAGAACTTGAAACTTCCAACAGCAACTTTAAGAAAGAAGGCAAACAACAAAGTAACCTATATATTACTGTAGGCCATCACTAAAAAATAATTTGTTTGATGTACCCTGAGCAGTAGTGAGTGAGGCTATAGCCAAATTTTTTCATTTTTTCTATTTTCTTTTTCAGTTTTCTATATTATATGGCCAAAATTTAAGATATTTGTAAGAAAAATAAAGTAGGCAAAAGTGCAAAAACAAATCACTTCCAACAAATCTTCCTTTTTTTTTTTTTTTTTTTCGTTGAAAAGATTGATACAGAAAATTTTGTTGTTACAGTATTTGATTTTCATGAACAAAACAATAATCAGAAGCATACTTATCCCAATCTAGGGAGGTACATGTATCTTCAGAATCATGTGGTATGATTATATGGAGATATTATACAATAGAAACTTAATTTTACTGTGTGTTGGGTTTATACCAATACATGTACTTTCTTTTCTATATCCCTGTACAGACCACAAAATAACAAAAAATACAGGTTACTGTAAAATGAAATACCAAAACCTGCAGATTACAATTGTAATAATGAAGACTTAATAAAATTCATGGAGAACAAAAAGGAGGTTATGTGATTTGTATTTTATTTGTCGTAACCTCCACATAACCTGAATAATCGTTCCTGTGTAATTTTGTGGTCCTCTTTAGATCTGACCAAGTTCATAAACTTTTTATATGGATTTTAGGATGGCTGTTCAAGTTTTTGTGTAACCTATCATTGCTGATAACAATAATTAAGAAAGTTAATTACATTTTAGTATCAGTTGTCATTGGTTCAACGCCTTTAAAAATGCATATAACAGAATCATGAAAATACATAGTACTAGTATTTTTTTCTCTTATTTAATTCATGTATATACTGATATGTCATGTATGTAGCGTCACTGTTGTGAGTAAATATCTTTCACTCATTTATAATGATGTAGGATAGAAGAAACAAGGAGAGCAATTATAAACATACCAGTACATGCAGTGATGTACCGATATATGTCTCATGAATAGTTTGCACATGTGACAATTGTTGATGTGCTTATCTTAAAATTATGTCACAATGTTATTGTTGCATCTGAGCCCATTTCATCAGCCTTGGTGACACACTGTCTCTCTCTCTCTCTCTCACATACATGTACACACATCAAGTATATATATTTGTGCAGGCCTATATGCTATACATCATATACATGTTAACTATTATAATTTCATTTCTTTTAATATACTGTTGTACAGACCTATGTGTAAATCTTTCATCTCTATTTATGAATATTTTTCAGTGAGCGGCACATGAAATTGCTACCAATATTAAGATCAATGCAAGCATGTCTTTGTTGTGTGTATTCTTTTTATGTAACAGTAACCATGGTAACTAGGCTTATCCTTGCCTACCTTTCAATTTTACCATATTTATTTTAGCCAAGTAAAGCATTACATTGACAACTGTCAATGAATCCTTTGTAGAATACCTTGTGACATACAGCTAGTGGCAGTGATCCATATATTGATGTTTTTGCAGTAAGGGGGACAAATCTGAAGGTTCATAATAGCATTGATCTATTCGTGTGGAAGAACAATTTAGCATGCCAAGCTGCCGTCAGCTTGCAAATATTGACTAGCATAGAATGTTTACCTTAGGTACTTGCTCATGATGGAAGACTTTTTTTCTCTCCCCGTTTAAATCAATACTTTGTATATAAGCAATCACTAACCAACTTTCTTTGTTCAAAGAGAATACAAAAAATTTCTGTCGACTGCTTTGTGTGTGTTCTTGTGTGTGTGTGTGTGTGTTCTTGTGTGTCAATGTGTGTTATTGTATTATAGTGTGTGTGTGTGTGTGTGTGTGTGTGTGTGTGTGTGTGTGTGTGTGAGAGGTGAGAGAGAGAGAAAATGATATTTAAACCATTGATGATCTTTTTTTTTTTGCAGTAATCATTACCATTTTTTTTTTTTTTTTTTTTGCTTTGTTTAATTTGACCTACAATGAACTATTTATGTATTGTACTAAACAGTATTTTTGATATTACATGTGTACATATGAGTTTATGAATACCAAAATCATTAATTTCTTTTCAGCAAATAGATATGCAAATTTTGCTGTGATATGAAAAAAAAAAACCCAAAATAGAAGCAAAATAATTCATAAAGCTACATGCATGTACAGTCACAATGTCTGGATAAGCAAATTTCGTTGCTGTTGTGCAGTGTTGGTTTAAGCTTTTTTTCTTGTTTCAAATGTGTGCGCCACATTATCTGTGTGCATAGATTATCGATGCAGAGCCTGTGTTATATATGCAGACATGCTGGTTGATATCAGACTCAGACACAATCTACATAACAGTGGTGTATTGATGTTCTGTACCAGATATTGGTAAAGTGTCCTATTTCTGATATCTTTTGTCATGGTCACAGTTATAGTTAATTTTCCCATGAAGCTGTGTGTGCATGCGTGCATGCATGCTTGTATGTGTGTGTGTTCACTTGGATTGAAAAGTTCATTGCTTTAAAAAATGACTTTACAAGCATTAGCCAAATTTTTCAATGAGAAATTGCATTATGCCTTATTTGCAATGTTTAATAGATAGTTCAAGAATGATGTGGACTTTATTGTTGTCAAAAGGGTACTGGATGCCGTATTTTGATTTGAATAGTGTTTAATATTACACTCAACAGTTTTTCATTTGTATGGTGGTGACCAGTTTTTAATGGTGGAGGAAAGAACCTGGTTACATTGCTGAATGCAGTTTTACTAAATAGAAGTCTGATTTTCTTAAAGTGATATAAGCTGTAATAATGATGATTTTTGTCCCATAGACGATAACATGATAAAATGTTTCTTCAGATACATTATCAGACATGTGAAATGTTGAAAAAGATCTTTTCTGAGTTATTTGTTTAAATAGAATTTAAGTTTTCCTGTACCTTAAAAAATCCGGCTGTATTTCCTTATGCAATGACCTTTCAGATAAACTCTTTCACCATATCAAATATGCTTCCTATTTGGTCAGGAGGATTTCGTGCTGGGTCTATCAGCAATCTCGGCTTTTGACACAATTAGTTGGCCGATTTTTATGTGTTTTATATCTACATGTACATGTACTTTCAAAATATAGGACATGATTTTTATTTTAAAGTACATGTATTATGTAAAAATTTACTTTTCAACGCTATTTTAAATATCTGAAAAAAATCGGATCAATATTTGAATAAAAATATCATGCCACTAAAAGAAAATTTTCCAGTCTTTAATTTTACCCTGAAATGAATTCTGACATTGCCAAAATCTAAACACTATAACTGTCAAAATTATGCAATTTCATGTTTTTACAATCGTGTCGCATGTCCAGTGGAGTTGGGCACTTCATATTTGTCAAGAATGATTATTTATTGTTTATTGTTGTTTAACGTCCCACTCAAGAATATTTCACTCATATGGAGACGTCACCAAATGCCGGTGAAGGGCTTTAAATTTTGGCCTATGCTCGGCACTTATGGCCATTGAGCAGTGAGGGTTCTTTAACGTGCCGACATCTACTGTGACACGGGACCTCCAGTTTTACTGTCTCATCCGAAAGACAGGAAACCAACCTGCCACCGGCGGGACTTGAACTCATGACCTCACGATCCAGAGTCGAGCGCGCTACTGATTGAGCCAGGCCGGCTCGTCAAGAATGATAAAGCTGAGTATGCGATGGAAATGATGGTGTACAAGAAAAAATGCAAAGGGTAATAAGAATAGAATATATATTCAAATAGCACGTCGTTATTGAACACTTGTAATCTTCGTAAGAATTAATATTAAGGGTTTTGTTGGCAAGTTTGGGGTAATTATATGCATGCATTTGTTATTCTAAACACCAGATGGTCTCTTTGGGATATATATGAGATAAAATATTACATAAAATGGGCATGTAACTTTTTTCATCTACGAAAGTTCATATCGTTTAAAGCCATTGAAACTGATGAAAAAATTGTTGGACATATTTTGATCACCACTGGACAAACAAAAGATGCTTTGTATTTGTATTAATTTATGCATTTATTTTATTTTATTGTGAGAATTTTTTAGGACAGTCAGCATGTTCTTAAGGACCAAGGAATTTTGATGAAGTTTGATACCTATGGTCCCATACAGGTGTTGTATTTTTTGTTTTTTTGCAGGGTCTGTTCATGGTTTGATCCAATGTGGGGCATCCTCCTTTGCCAAACTTTTCTTCAGACCCTCTGCATTATATATATGCCAAACTTTTCTTCAGACCCTCTGCATTATATATATGCCAAACTTTTCTTCAGACCCTCTGCATTATATATATGCCAAACTTTTCTTCAGACCCTCTGCATTATATATATGCCAAACTTTTCTTCAGACCCTCTGCATTATATATACATCATTACATGGACACATAAATCAAAACTGCCTTAATTCTGTTCTGAAATCAATTTTTACATATTTTTGACATCTTTTTTCACTTTTTCATTCAATTTTTTGTTATTTCTTTGATTCTCCCTTTGATAAGTGAAACAATGTTTATATTCAGGTCCTAAAGGTGCAGTGATTTTAATTTAGTTTAAAAAGGGAGATGAGTGCACTAAAACAAGTTTTACAACACATTTAACTTCTGGAGATTCAGTCAATGAATTTTGACAAAAATTGACACAGGTGAAGTACAGAGAAACCTGTATATAGGGGCTACCCAAGGGACCAGAAAATATTGACCTTTATAAAATATTGACCTTTATGTGCAGGTGACCCTTCTATATGTTTGATTGTTAAATTTATGTGTTTAATTTAACTAAATTATCCATCTTGTTGCTCAGGTGAGTGATATAGGTCCACTTGGGCCACTTTTCCCAGTTTGTCAAGTGATTAAGCTCTTGACTACTAAATGTTCAAGTTTTATATATTAATCATAAAATCATAATTATCAAGGATCCCATGTGAGTGTAAGTTAGTACAGAAATGATGTCAAGCTCCAGTAATTCGCAGTTTGTATATGTGAATAAAGTACATGACCATAGACATGCATCATGTAACTCTCTGCTCTGTTTGTTCTCTTAGAACTTAATTTCTTTCACCTTCTTTTTTTGGTATACGCTACTATAAATTCATGATGTTATTCTGCAAAATATACCTACAATGTTTGGTACAAATTCGGTTAAACCTGTTGACAAATAAACTTACATGTATATCTGTACATGGAGAAATCAGTTCATTTACAACTTGGGTGTCTGAAATCTAACCAGTAGTTTGAAAGTCATGTGTTCAATTTTTAATTTTGGATAAAATCATTGGAAATTGACATGAACAAAAGAAATTGACCACTGGGTCTCCTTAATATGCAGACTAGAATTTTATACACTTTCTTGTGACACAACCAAAGAGACCTGATGGCGTTAACATTCTCCTGAACCACACCTACTCTAATATAGTATGATACATGTATTAAATTTGTTCTGTTTGTAGTTCAGACCCTTGGTATATGGTTTGCCTTGGATGCTTCCAGTTTTGTGCTCATTAAAAGCAATCGAACATTAAGTTTCAAGTTCTGGAATCTTATAATGTTTAAAGCATTCATTATATGTGTGAATATATACTCTGAATTCAGAAAACCAATACCTTCATTAACACCTCAATCCTTGTATAACACATTATTTTGCTTTCTGCAATAATACTTTACATATTTGCATTTGATATATTTTTGCATACAGTGTTACTTATAGATAAAGATCCCCCCCCCCTTATAGACATAACAAAACTAGTCTTTATAGGGAGATGGTCTTTGTACAAAGGTTGATTTGTACATAAATGATACATAAATGTACTATTGGGGACAGCAAAAAACAGTCTTTATGACCAGGTGGTCTTTATACACAAGTGGTTGCTAAAGCAGGTTCTACTGTATATTGCTAAATATATTTTCAACATAGCCATTAGGGGTGCCACAATATGAAGAGAACATACCATGATATAATGCAGTATTTATTTTGTAATGTATTGTGATACATATTGCATATATTGCCCACAATTTGCATCAGAAAAATGACATCTGTAAGGTGATTAAAACATGTAGTATTCTTTTGAAGTCATTTGCTATCCATATTATAGCAATATTTGATCACTTTATTGAAGTACTTGTACTTTGTGTATATATATGTGTGTGTGTGTGTGTGTGCATGTGTGTGTGTATATATATATATATATATATATATATATATATATATATATATATATATATATATATACAGTAAAACCTGCTATAGCAGTCACCTCTATATAAGGATCACCTGTCTATAAAGGCCAGTTTTGAAAAGCACCATGATGCATACTTCAACTGAATTAAACCTGTGTATAAGGGTCACCTGCACATAAAAGTCAATATTTTCTGGTCCCTTGGGTGGCCCCTATATATACAGGTTGTACTGTGTATATATATATATATATATATATATATATATATATATATATATATATATATATATATATATATATATATATATATATATATATATATATATAACAGAATGAGTGAACATCGTCCTGTTATGAACTAACTTTCAGTAGGTGAACTGAACACAAAACATTTATTTTTAAATTCTACTCTTAATGTATTATGTATTGCACTGACTTATGTTTTCAATGACATGTTGAATCTATGATTCATATAAAATTTTTGCACTGACGACATTCATATTGCTTTAATTTGACGATTTCATTACGTCTGCGTTAACATTGGATCATTTGGAAGGGTCCTTAGATCATCAAAAACCCATGTTGCCTGGGTACTGCACCAAAACTTATATTCAACATAAGATTTGCAGTTCCACCATAATACTATGGCATCAGTGAAAGGTTCCTTTTTCATACAACAACGCCTGACACTACGTCTTGTATTTTACATGAATGTTGTAAAGAAAAAAAATACTCCCATCAGGGATTTACATAGCATTTCAAATTTAAGAGTCCTTGGGACTGCCAACTTTGGAGACCAGGAGTCCACACAGGTGAAATGGGAGTCCATGTAATCAAGCTATGTTGTATTTCAAAATATTTATTATTAAATCATATGTAAAATGTATATAAAAAATAATAATAGTACTATACAAGACAATGTGTCTACTCAGAGTTGAATTCTGATAATTTGAACAGCCATCACAGGATGTAAATGGATTCTCTGTACCCTTTATCTGTAGAGAAACATCGCACTGCATACCTCCACTTGGCAAATGTTTAAGCCAGGGGTACATAATATGCCAAATTTAGATGTTTTTGCAATTTGTTGTTGATGTTACTGCCACTAGTTTTTATTTTTTCTTACCCGGTCCATTCTCAGCATTATCCACAGCTGTGCTGTTTATCAATAATTCTTCTTCAACATCAGTGGGCCTATTTTCTGATTCAAAAATATTTTTGAACCATTTAAAAACTTTCTGATGTCCATGGTCAAGATATATTTCTAATACTTGCATGATGCCACTGTCACACATAGTTAATACTTTTACCCCTCTTCGTGGTAATGAATGCACGTGTTGCTATAAATAGATAGGGAATCCAACAACTGACTGCAATAATTGCCGACGTCTGGCGATGAATCATTACGATTCGTGACATTGTAGAATTACAACAAATCAATTTCAAATTTGATGTGCTGGATAAATATACGTCCCAGGGGACGCACAGGTAATGTTTTTGAGGGTCCAGACATCGTTTTTCGGAGTAATATACGCAACATTCTGTCCCATGTGGCACGCTTTGCTTATTTGTCAGGATTGACTTGAGATCTACAATTGCCACCATTATAGTTGAAATGCAATGTTGTAAAGAGATTATACAGTTTTGTTTTTAGTGCACTTACAAACGTTCATCTGATCAAGATTACTAAGGTTATGAAAGTGAAAGTAATTTGTCAATCACTGTATATTTTCATGACAATAATAGAAAATTTAGTTTTCATTTCCAGGTATTCATTTTAATAAGAAGATATGTTAAAGTTATAATTTTTGGCAATATACCAGTGCACTGTGCTCTGTCAAGGTATCCATATTGTGGAGCAATGTATTGCAACACACCAGTATATTGGTTTATCGCGACAGCCCTAATAGCCATGCTTTCTGCAATAATTCTTTGCATATTTGCATTATATATATTTTTGCTTATATACCGGGTATTGGTGAATATATTTTCTACATAGCCATGTAATCTGCTGATCAAAAGCCCTATAAGTCATTGGCTACTTTCTCTTCTATTCAGAAAATACTGCTTAACTTGTCCCCATATCTGGAAACCATTGAGAGGGCTCTGTAAATAAGTATGACCTGTAATTAGGCTTGACAACAGTTTGAACTACATCATATGATAACCGATACAACATACAGTTAGCAACATAATCATTGTTATAAGTGTTTGGCTTTGTTTTATGTCAAAATAGTTGTCAGACTTTATATTAAGTACTTATGTCTAGACGCCCAATCCCTGACAACTATATAAGGATATAATGAATACACACATATATATAAATCCACATCAGTACATACATCCTACGTTCTTGTAGTCCAGGAAGATTCTGAGAAAAAATATAACATCCATTCTATACTAAGTTAACAGATTTTGATTTTTATTACAAAGTACAAAGAAGCTGGCATGTGCCCTTTATTGCATACCCTGTACCCAGCACTCCCTTTATCAACCCTCTAACCCTTTATCACACCCTCATTTTGAATATTTCTTGTGTTTTAATTTTGAGTACCTTTATAGTTTTCCTCTTCAAGGAGAGGGGAAAGAATATCAATATATAAAAGCTGATGATAAGCACACTCCATTATGTATTAACTGGGATTAATTTTAACGAATGTTGAATAAAGATTTAAATGAATCACTTGATTTACTGAATATTCAATTTAAAAAGTGAGAAAGTATTTGGTAGGTAGGTTTTATTCCCCGTAGACAGTTTTACATTTCACATTTTTGATTTAGAGTTTACCATGCTGGCCATTCAAATTGATTTAGAGCTCGCATGAATGCTCTTTTAAAAAATATTGTCATATATCTTGTAGACCCACCATTATTCACATGTCTTACAAAACATCATTACACATACAGATATGAATTCTGTAAAGCATCCATTAGGGAAGATAAGTTTTAAGCCATGCAAACAGTTGACTGAATTATGTACTCCTGATTTCTAGATCTTGGAATGCATATCATGATAGGAATTATGTTTTGATTTTAAAGTAGATCTAGTCTTTTTTGTACAATTTCAAATATATAATAAAAACAACAATACATGGCAATATCTCTGTCACATGCCATATACATGTAAAAACCCTTAGGTCTGAAGTATTCAGTATAATATGGAATGGCATATTATTTTTGCCATGTATTATTTTATATATGTGTATGTGATATACTTCTAACAAACTTCTCATAGGAGCTTTGTTTGAGTAGAGCTAGAGTCATGGGTTTTGGGGTGTAAAGTCCAAGCTGACACCATAATGAAACACATCAAATCAATGGATAACATTTGGGTATGTAAAAACAATGATGTTAAGTTATTAACATCATAACATCTTTTGTATGTCGTCGTCCGTCGTGTGTTAACTTTTAAACATTTTCGACTTCTTCTTTCAAACTTGGCAGGAAGTATCCCCATGTGAAGCCACATAAAGTTTGCGAAGGAAAAGGGGCAAGGGCCCATAGGGACCTCAAAAGGGGCCAAAAAGTACCAAAAATTGGTACATCTTTTAAAATCTTATGAACCAATGATCAGATGACTTTCAAATTTTGTGTGCATGATTGTTAATTCATTGTCTACAAAGTTTGCAAATTAAAATGAAATCTGTCAATAAACATGCCACTAGGGGACACTTTAGTAATTGGGGGTATTTTGGCTGTTTTTTGACATTATCTCAATAAGTATAATAGAAAGGGAGAATCTGATGGAGGCAAAAATGTTCAGCATGCAAAAATCTACAAAACTATCTATAGAGCAGAAATTGTCGGGTCGACCCTTATTGGAGTTATGCTCAGGTGGCCATCAAGGCACATTCTGCCTCTTGTTTTCACAGCCATCTTGTACCTTTCTATTTAAAAAACTGACAGAAGCCAAAAGTACTGCCAGTAAATTGAACATTCCTTCTCTTAAGACTTTTAGATAGCACTAACCTGTGTTTTATATACTTACTATACTATATTTTAAAGTGGTATAAGCTGTTACAATGATAATTTTTGTCCCCTGACTTATAGTCGAGAATATGATAAAATGTGTGTCCAAATACATTATCAAACATGTGAAATGTTGTGAAAGATCTTCTTTTCGAAGTTATTTGTTTTATTAGAATTCAAGTTTTCCCGTACCTAAACCCATTAACCCCTAAAGACATAGTTTGACTGGTCTAAGTCATTGATCTACAGAATGGTCCAATGTTTTTCAGGGGTCACTGTGTTAAAAAAATCAAGCTGTATTTCTGTATGCAATGACCTTAATAATTCAGTCAGGGGATCACGGTCCTTTACACGCTTGCACTATATTAAAGTCGGCCGATTTTATGTGTTTTATATTTACTTTTAAAATCCAGGACATGATTCTTATTGGAAAGTGCATGTATTATGTAAAATATATGCTTTTCAATGCTATTTTAGGTAACTGAAAAAAATCTGATGAATATATAAATAAATATATAAGGTCACTACAAGAATTTTTTTCTGATCTTTAATGTTACCCAGAATGCTGACATTGGCAAAATCAAAGCAATATAACAGTGAAAAGTATGCGTACCTCGTGTTTTACAATCGTGCTGCCATGTCCTATGGAGTTGGGCAGTTCATGATCATATGTGTCAAGAATGATAAAGTCAAGAATGCAATGGGATGAGTTAAAAATGGGTCGAGATCACCCAATATACGCAGCACGTTGACAGTTTCAGAGATGAATGTTTTGAAATTATGAAAAAGACCAACTTTGCCTGATTTAGGTATGAAATGATAATGTATGAAAATAAATGCAAAGGTTTATACAAATAGAATGTATATTAACTGCAAATAGCACATGTTTATAGGACACTAGGTAATCTTCGTAAAAAATTACCGAAAGTTAATTTGCAATGCTCAAAGTAATGGCAGACAAACAATAACTGATATTTTGGGTTACGTTCGGCAAGATTGTTGCAATTTTACACTTGCATTTGTTTTTCTAACAACCGGATGGTCTCTTTGGGATAGGAGATGAAATAATACATGAAATGGATATATAAATTTTTCACTTATGACAGCACATATTGCTTTAAGTTGGTACAAACTTTCTGCTTATAAATGATGTGATCAAAATGCTGAAAATGTCCCCTACGTTGCACTTGAAGACAACATGTATACATGTTTTGTAACCTGGTTTTTGTTTTTGTTTTTAGCTCACCTTTACCAAAGGTTCAAGTGAGCTTTTCTGGTCGCCCCCCCCCCCCTCCTTTTTTTAAACATTTTATTAACAAAAAACAAAAGACATGCCTGTTTACACTCATGGTCCCAATAGCAGGTCCTAGCTACCTGTGAGACATCACACAAACACAATAAACACAAAATACACACATACCTGATACAAGTAATACTTTGAACTTGTTTTTAAGTGCATATACATATATATATATATATATATATACATACATACACACACATACACATTCTAATCGCCTTTTGTCCGTCTGTCTGTCCGTAAACTTTTCACATTTTCAACTTCCCCAAATCCTCTGAAGGGATTTTGATGAAACTTTATAGAAAGCAGGTACTCAAGGTCCTCTACCAAGTTTGTTAATTTCAGCCCAATCGGCCCAGGGATGGATCCAGGGTGGGATGAAAGAAACCCCAGGGAGTACCCCTCTTTTAAAATCTTCTTTTCCGGAACCACTGCATGAATTGAAAAACTAACTATATCTGAGTGATCTACATAGTTGTATAATTCAAGTTTGTTAATTTCATTGAAATCGGAAAATAATTTTTTTACACATTTTTGACATCTTTTTAGACTTTGTAATTTTGATTCATTTTTGTATTTCTTTTATTTTTTCCCCAGTTATTCATTATGATGCATTTATTTTATGTGTTTTACCTGTGGTTTGGTAGATAAATGCTTTCCTGAAAGAATTTTTCTGAAGTTTAATTTTTGAATTTTTTAAAACTGCAAGAAGGAGGAAGGAGCATATTTTCACACACATTTGCTCTTCAAAGCCACTGAAGGATAAAGGAAGCAAGTATGTTATCCAAGTTCCCCTGACAAGTTTATGTTTTTTGACCAGATCGACTCAGAGATGGATCCAGGGTGGGCAAAATAGGTCTCAGAGGGTACTCCTCTTTGAAAATCTTGTCTAGAACTGCTGCATGGATTGAAAAACTAATTACATCTGAGTGATTTTTATGGATGCATGATTCAATTTCTTGTTTTTGGAATAAATTGGGAAACTAATTTTTGACATTTTTTTCACATCTTTCCCAGCTTTGTTATTTTCATTAATTTTTAAGTCTCCTCCTCTCCTAAGGAATGTTAAAAAATTTGTAAATTTGAGATTCCCATATTTGTAAGATACCAACACAGTTCAGGTGAGCGATGTGGCCCATGGGCCTCTTGTTTTTTGTTTTGTTTTTTGTTTTTCAAATATATAAAATTGCCATCTGGATATGACTTCACAAATCTCTGCTTGAAAAAAAGTTGAATTATGTTAAAAAAGAAAGAATTCTCTGTTAGCCCTGCCTTATTATAGATTTAACTCTAGAGATATCCTTTCCAGTCATAGTATAAATATTTTTCTTGTAAAGTGACCATTGATTGTAGGGATTTAACAGGAATAATTATAAATCATTACTAGTTTTAATATTTCTAGATAATAATTAATAGCAGATGTTTTCATCAAATTGATTTTTTTTTTCAGGTAAGAAAAATGTATTTCACATATGTGCTCAGGTCGTATAATTGTGAAAATGTCAATATTGCATGGTTGATTTGACTTAAATCACTACATTGTGGAAACTAAATGATATTTATAAAACTGAAACACATGTAGAATTACAAGTGTTTCTTGTCACTACATGTGAAGTAAGTGAATGTCATACCCAACAGTAATAAAATATATTTAGTATTCAAGCAGTGATGCTTTATGATCTACAAGTTTCATGCAGAGTTTTATTTAGTTATGGATTTTTTGCCGTACTATGTTAATCTAATTCTAACTAAGCATTGTTAGCTACGAATACAATTATAATCAGGGATCACAGGCTGTTTTGTACCCCAGGATGGAAGAGGGGGTCGGGTTTTATTCATTCATTGTTGTATACTGGTATGCATGATTCTGTCAAATAACTTGGGTTTCATTGCTTAAATTAAATTTAACTAAATTTGTTATGATGCTTAATATTACTGACACATGTCTGGGAAGTGTTCAGCAATTGCAAATGTTAGGCTATAGTTCCCAGACTTATGGGACTTTATTAGGTCACCTGAGTGGAGCCAAAGGCTTATGGTGACCAATTGCAATTGTCTTTTGTCTATCGTCCTGTAGTGTGCCTCTTGCATCTTGACATTTACACATTTTGGACTTCACCTCAAAAACCCTCATGGGAGTTATTTTCCCTTTCTCAGTTTTGGACAGATTTGTCCAATCATCTTAAAAGTAGAAAGAAGCAAAAATTTAAAGATCTACAAAAAAGTGAACAGGGCCAAAATTGCCGGGTGGAACCTTATGGGAGTTTTTTTTTATATTTTAGGTTATATTTTTGTACATAAACATGGAAGCCTCTGATAGGACATCCAGATGCTTACCACTTGGGTGATTTCTTCATGGCATTTCAGTGACAAATTTTCTTAAAAAACATCAGGTTAATCATACAGAAAACCCAACGAAACAAGAATGTATCGAGGAGTAATATCATCAACATGCAGATTCTGTAAAAGGACCCATTCCCAATGCAAAATCTACTATTTTTCCCCAATTTTATTCACCATGTTGTTCACTTTCAGTATTTTACAATAAAGAAGATAATATAGTACATGTATGAACTCCACTTTGAAGTCTTCAGATGAAATCAATGTAATGAGTTAAATAGGAGAAGCTAAATGAATCACAAGTTTTGAGCATTATATTCTTATGACTTAAATGACCATAGATACTTTCCCCCCAGTTTGGCCCATTGCAGCATAAAATTCCCAATTAGAAGGGTACAGGACCCTGTCCCAAATAGGGTCTATTAACCCCTGTGTATTAAAAACAATATAATATGACTTTCCCAAAACAAAATTTGAAACTGGTAGAAATTACTAGGGTTTGTTAGAAATAAAAATATTTCACAACAAAGTGGTAAGCGAAAGATCATTCTAAAAAGTGGTAGACTGACGCCAATATCCGTCTGTCAATGTCAACACTGCAAGTTATTTTCCCCATTACAGTATATTATGATATTTCTATTTTTATCATTTTTACCCCTGAAGACACATTTGGACTGGTCTACGTCATTGATTTGCAGAAGGGTCCATTGTTTTTTAGGGGTTGATGAGTTAAGCACCCACAATCAGGGCTTTTTCTTCAGTATCCACAGGGCCAAAATTCGACCCCATTCCCAATGCAAAATGCATGTATCTTTTCCCAGTTTGATGAAAAATTCCCAATTTGATGTTGAGCTCACGACTGCAATGGAAAAAAAAAAATGTATGGGTAAATGCATTTAAAAAATGCATTTAGATTTCCATGTGTGCGCACAATTTTTCCCAATATGACACAAATTTATGTTAAAATTCTCAATTTTGTTGTCAATAGCATTTACCCAAAATTGACAGAAAAAGGCCTGACAATGAAAAATGAAACTTAAAAAAACCACTGAAGCCATGAACCATATTGCATGTTATAGAACCCTCATTGTATCAGAAAGAGTCTATCGCACCATTCAAAATATGTCATAATATCAATAATTGCAAAATAGATTACTGAAATGAAGCAATTTTGCTTATAGTAATAATGATTTATAAATTATCAAAATATATTACATCATCTTATATTTAATCCAACAAATGTTATGACATACATGCATGTATTCCATTATGAAATTTGCTTACTTTACAGGAGTGTGGAAATAGCACTTTCATTCACTTGTCCCCGGGCAAGTAAATGCAAAAAAATTGGTTGCCCGAAATATATTTTTACTTATCTAATATTTACAGACAATTTTTTTATATACAAAAATACTTAAATAGCACTTTGAACTCTAGATTTATGGTGTTTTTTTCTTTATGATACACACAGACAACCAAACTAAAAAAAATTCACTTGTCTGGACAGTAAACATTACGAGTCGGACAAAGGATTTCCTCACCCCTGCTTTAAAAAGGATTCAGAAACCAAATTTTAGGTTGATGTGAGACCTGAGATATATATATTTATTTAGAATATTATATTTCTTACAGTTGTAAATTTATATAATATGTGTATGTGTGATAAATGTAATCTTCAAATATTTGTATAACATTGTGAGGTTGTTGAGTATATGTATGTATGTGTGTGTGTGTGTGTGTATATATATATATATATATATATATATATATATATATGTATATATATATATATATATATATTTATATTTATATTTATATATAGTACTGAACAAGGCATTATTACTAGATAATAATGATTAAAATACAATTAAGGTCAACACCTTTATTGTCAGTTTCTCATCAAGTCAGACTTTGGCGTATTACCTGTGTGCAATTAAATATTCATTAAATATTCGGACCTCATGAATTTTTCAGTTGTTAGAACTTGTTAAATGTTCTTATTTTTATACATCGCCAGCAGGCAACTGAGTGAATTACTACTTCAGATTTTCATAGTCAAATGTCTTGCCAAAAAGTTTAAATAAAGACATGGCAATGCCATACACTGGCACACACATACAAACGTATAACCAACATTATGAGTCGACTAAGAAGAATTTCTCTTGTGGTTTAAAGCTATTGTTGACAGAAAATGGCTTTACTGACAAGGTCTAGAGATATTTTATTTCTAGCAACAGTATAGAAAACCAAGTTCTTTAACACAAACCATGTGAGATAACCAGGGGACTCCATTGTTCATAACAGTGGCAAGAAAGGTTTAAAAGATCGTAGATTGATTTGAAGCTTTACACAGCTGAAATTTTTCAGATTATAATGACTTAAAGGAGAGAAAGAATAATAAAGAGTCATTGTATTTACTTTGTGCATGTGGAAAAATGAATGATAGAAGAAAAATGTCACTTGAACTTTCTATAATTCAGCATTTTTACTAAAGATATTTTCTTCTCTCTCTCTCTCTCTCTCTCCCTCTCTCTCTCCTCTCTCTCTCTCTCTCCCTCTCTCTCTCTCAATATATTTGATACATTAAATTATGTAATAAATGCAAGAGGTTTTTCCCAAGATGAGGAACAATCATTTGAAATTACTAGAATGAGTTAATTATACGATTAGCTAAATAAAATAGATAATCAAATTCAAAATAAATTTGTATCCTGTTCAAAAAGGCCCCAATTAGAATTTATTTTCATGTTTAGAATATTATTTGTGTTCCATATTGATGGTGTAGCTTTGTTGAATATTGATAATGTACCATTAGTGTGTATACATGCATGTTCTTTTGTTTTGAGACTGAGTGAAATGAGTCCCTTTCAGTTCATTTATCATTAATTCATTGGTTTCCTTTTAAAATTTGCACAATAATGTAATCTAAGTTAACACAATATTTTCACACAAAGTTACAGTACTAGAAATGTCGAGTCAAGGATATCATATAGAACTATCTAAAGATATCAGTGTGAAAAATTAAGTAAAGAATTAATGAAAAAACTGAATAAAAACAAGAAAGTACAGATGAAAATCTGAATGAAGTAAAGTTATTATCATATTATAGATGTATCATTCCTTTTATTGTAATATTCAGTTACAATAGAAACTTGATCATCAATGTTTTTTGTATTTCTCTAAAGTGTATACAACTCAATAGTCTACTTTGTTGTTAGCCATTATTGTACTATGTAAACTACAGAAAATTAAGTAAATTATCTAGATTTTGGCAGTATTACCTTGAGATATAGTTGACCTAATACATGTGCTAATATGAACAGAAAAGCCCAGTGTGGATATCTGATAGATCCTTGTGGATAAATTCAGCTTATTTGTGTCTCACTCGTACACATATACATGTAGTATACCTATAAATTTGTACAGACCTAATCTAACATGCATAGATTGTACCTTATTCACACACACATGTACCTGCCCACATGTAAACCTCATACATGCTAATCTTTATCCCTATACAGTACATACATATACCTACCTTTCCCTCTCATTCACATACACAAACACATAGACACACATACTCATGTATTTATATACCAATAAATATTCCCTCAAACACACCCATATCCCACACATCTACTTTGATACCTCTCTAGTATTTAAGCTGATAGGGACTTAAATGTTGAAAAACATTTTAAACTTTGTGAAAAAGAGAATCTCATTTACCTTTACTATATATGAGAAGGTGACATAGAAAGGTGTGTTTGGGTACATACAAATTTTATGTATTCCCCCTCAATCTACCTAGCTCATAATCCCTATACACACACCATTCACAGGCCAGCAATGGTAAAAGAGGGTATTATTGATTGCAGTGAGTAATGAGCCAGTCCTGTGGGTTGATTGAACACTAGGAATGTAGTCATCAGTATTACTACACAGTGTTTACACACAGAAAATCGCCTGGTGTTATACCTATAGTACAGGTATATCTTAACTGGCAAGCTTGTATGTCATTCATTTCCGTTTAAATAGTGTGTGCTACAGGGACCCGCTACAGAGTGTGTGTGTGTGTACAGCAGTGTGTAGGAAAGGAGTGTTTTTATAATCATGGCCTATGCTTTATCGCCAGCCATTTATTTTCTAGGTTAGATATGGAGGCTTTATACATCTGCTGTCTGTGATCACTGTGTTACAAAAAAAATAAGTGGTTAAGTTTTCAGTTTTCCTTGTGAACCTGTTTATGACATACATGTATCCAAAAACTACAGGTGGTACTTGAAATGTGTTTTCAATAATAGAGAAACGTTCAAGTTTCCCATTACTGATGTGGGATTTTTTTTAAAGAATGTAGATGGTATTAATATCTCCGGGAAGCATGCTACTTTGTGTTCTGTTTTAAAGCTAAAACTGCTGGAAAAAAACAGATGCATGAGATGTCATGGACATTTTTCATGAGAGACTGTGACCACTTTTTTTTCTGTATTTTTCGTGATTTACTGATTTTTTGTTTATCCATTTTTTTGTCTGAATAATTGACTCAAATTGTTAAATACACTGTTTTGGTCTTACAATTTACTATGTTGATGTGACTATAGATTAATATATTTTTTGTAGTTTCCTGTGTAGACTAAGAAATATATTTTTGTCCTTTAATATGTGACACAAAATTAAACTTTTCCTTTATTTCCAGATTTGCAAAGTAGCTGTAACCAGCCAATGCAAAATCAAACCCAAATTTGCTCAGGGATTTTACCAGAAGAAACAGGAAGAAAGGTATTTAAAATTAAGATTTAGCATTCTAATGCATAGATAATCATAATCTATCTCTCTCTGTCTGTCTGTCTGTCTCTCTCTCTCTCTGTCTCTCTCTCTCTCTCTCTCTCTCTCTCTCTCTCTCTCTCTCTCTCTCTCTCTCTCTCTCTCTCTCTCTCTCTCTCTCTCTCTCTCTCTCTCTCTCTCTCTCTCTCTCTCTCTCTCTCTCTCTCTCTCTCTCTTTCATTTATTTATGGCATTAACTACATTATCATAAGCTCTTTGGGGAGGTTTATTTCAAGGTGCTAAGGTACTGTCAAAATATTGTCAAAATTCAAGAATTCTGATCTGCATTCACAATTTTTCAATATATGACAAAGTCAAAAATTCTCTCTGTACTTGAAGATGTCCAACAAATCAAGCAACTGCCAGAAGTTGGGGGAGGGGGGAGTGTTAAGCCTACATTTACATATTTGTTGCACTAATTAAAATGACAAACTTAATCTTGGTATTATAAACTCTGGCGATGGATTCCGTATTTTCAGACCCATGCTTCTGTTTTTTTGACAGAATTTGCAAAGCACATTTTCTGCCTCCACACTGTAGACTAAGCTACAACATGACAGTAGTATTATTTTGCCCACAAACTTTGAAAAATTTTGCTAGTGGCCTATGAAGAGGCAGATGCTTTTGTTGAAATCAACACTGATTAAAGAAGTCACCTTCTTCATCCTGGTAATTTCCAAGCCAAAGATGTGACGACTTACAACACATTTTTCAGTGTGAGCTAGAATCTCTAGTTTCGTTGAAATTTAATATTCAAAGGGCTTGCTAAAAAGTACAGAACAGACCATGATTTTGATTCATAATTCCATTGTGAAAACATACTAATTTTCAGTTTCCAGTTCAAGGAAAACTGGTCGCAAACTGGATCATCTGGTGATTGATGTAGTAAACATTCAGACTTTCACATTTTCGATTGATTTGGTTACATTGTTGAGTGCTGTTAAGCGGGCCAAATTAAAAATATGATCAGATTTAAGTAAATGCAAGGGAGCTTTGGTGTTCAAAATATGTCTGCTCAGGGAGTCAAGTGAAAATTGTAACAGTGTTCTCTGCATGCTACAAAGGTGAATGTACTGTAATATGGGGGCAGACTGGTTCTCTCTGTCTGACAAGACACTCCGTCATTTGACAAAACAATACACTAAAAGAAAACTAATGATTTATTAATGCATAAATGTAAACTAAATTCTAATAAATACTGGTTTAAAGATTGAGAAGTGTAAATAAATACAACTTTATTGGCTTTCAAGTTTTCTTATTTCCATTTAATTTTGCTTCTCTTTAGACAAGTCATGAAGTTCTTCAAGCCCTGATTGATTTTTGTGGGATGGGATCTTTAAATGTATTATATAGACACAGCATATGGCTGGCCCAAACAATACATTGATTATATCTTCAGTTTGTGTCCCATATCCTTGTTTATGTCCAAGCAGGTGAACCTTATTCATCCTATGTAGGCGGATGCTTTGTAAACCAAACCATTGTCATGATAGTGCAAATGCGATATTCATCTTTGAATTACATTTTATTTGTGAGTCGATATTAAACAAAAATATTGAAGGTATGTTGTAGTTCGCTATGAAGATTGGGAAACTCAGTATGATACAAATAACTACACATGTACATAACTTGGCATTGAGAGAAACTTGTAAAACTTGACAAAACCTTGAGTACATTGCTGTGTTAATTATCAGTTACATTTGCATTTATATTATGTAACATTTCAATTACAAATCCTGATCACAGCTTGACAGCTTAAAGTAAATACACATGTAAACACACATACCATATACGACCCATTAAGCTACAAAAATAAGTAAAAAGTGGTGGGCATTTAATGGGACCAATTAATAGTCAAATTGATGTAAAACGGTTATTTTTCTTAAGGAACATTGGTAAAGTTGTAGTTATTACCGAGTACACCTATTAACATAATTCTGTTGCTAGGGGACTACAGATAAACTGTTGCTTACAGGTTTTCAGGTCCACATTTCATTATCAGCCGGTTAGAAAAGATTCCGGTTCATTTGTAAAAAAGAAAGTGGGAGGGGCGTACATAGGACATGGGTGCTTAATGGGTAGAATGCGGTATTTTACACCAAGTTTGTTCACTCATATGGATATGTCACAAGGTGAAGGGACAGATATTTAGACCTGTGCTGTTGTATGGTGTTAATGCAATACTTGGTGATTTGACTGCATGCCCATAAGATATTAGCAGGTACCTTTCTTATGCTCAGGGCTCCCATTAGTGGGCGACAAAGTCTCCCTGCACCACTCAAAATCGTTCTATTTGCCACAAGGCGAATTTCATGTCGCCTTGCATTTTGCTGATGTCACTCTCCCGCCGTCTTGACTTTTGTTTACCACTGTAGAAGCAAGTGATTAACATGTGATTACTATGGATTAAAACTTGTATACTATGCATAGCTGATCTGGGTTATTATCGCTTTAATTCAGCCCTCATCTCAGTTTACGAGTGCATCAGGATGTATAGTCTTTCACACCTGTGTGTTGTGTTTATGGTACCCTGGCCTCTAGCAATACAATCAGTATAATGCTTAAGTATAGTATCATGCCTAATTAAGCATACCTGCATATCACTCTGCCTCTAAAGATGTCCAATCAACATCAGAGAGGTGTAATAAAGTCCTGCTAATCCTTTAATTAGATTTGAAACTTGGAAATTTTCACCAGTGCTGATGATACCTGTGAAGAACTGCCAACATTGATCGCTTATGTCATTGCCATTTATATTACATGTTCTCAGATTTTAACAGTACTTATAAATGTACTGATGAAAAAAAGAAAGAAATTTAGAATTCTCTTCTGATTTTTCATTTTGATAACTAATTTTAACATGTATTTATTATTGGGTTTGCATTAGAGTAAAGAATATTCAGATAATTCCTATTGAGTCTTTGTGAGAAGTAAAATGTGATGTAGGCTTTATACATTATGAAATATTCACAAATTATTTTTCACCAACTGAAAATTATAATGTTAAATGTATTTGAAAAAATTCATTTTAATCAATGTTTGGGAAATGGGATTCCTTTACATTTAGATTTTCATGTGTGTAACCTATTTTTTACCAATTTATGTGAAAATTAATTCCCAATTGTGTTGCATATGACTTTCCCCAAGCTGGCAGAAAAAGGATAGGTATATATAAATGTTGCTGAAAAATTATTTACAGTACTTAATCTTCCTGAAGTATTTTTTTAAAGTCTCCTTACTCATGTGAGAAGTATCCCTCTTTCTCAGACCCAGTGCAAGGCCTGTATGCTTAGTGCTTCAGTAAGGAATAATGTTATAAAGTTGCCAGTATGATGTAGCAGTAGTCATTTTCAAATATGCACCCTATGCCAAAGGGCCAAGCACTCAATTACAGCTATTGTACATGGGGAGAAAATTCACTCCTGTTCAAAATCATTTAATTTATGTTGTGTCCTATGTTTTGATTGGCTAAAACTGGTTGAGCAACATGCGTTATATTGTATAACTTGGGTATGGAGAAACGCCACCTTAACAACTAGCAGCCAGCACTATTTCAATCCTCACACTTCCTGTCGCCTTGATTCATGGTTAACTTTTTTTTTTTTATAAATGTACGCATGCTGTTGTGGCATTATTCTTTGTTATCAATGAATCTATATAATAGTCTCTACATCTGTCTCCATGCTTCCTGCCAATACCAGTGTCTTTTCTGTGCAATCATCACACTATCTGTCCTCTGGATTTATTACTAACTCCACATTTAACAACTGTGTGTTTAACTTCGAAAAGTAGCTTTCAAAATGGCCGACTTGCCTCGCCTCAGTAAAACTGGGTCAGGCGTTGCTGTGGGGGGATTATATTTTGTGGCCAATTAAAAAACATTGTTGACTGTATAAAAATTGATAAACTACATGACAATATATTTATGATTTACTTTTGTATTACAAAATTAAATTATAAGGAATGAAGCTAATTTTTACCTATGTTATATGATATAACATAACTTGGGGCAGTGTACGCTTTTTTATAAACCGCTTTGTGTTAACATTTACACATTTTCGACTTCTTCTCTCAAGAGAAGGCGCTAGGACCCAAAGGGCCCCAAAAGGGTCCAAAAAAGACCAAAACTTGATACATCTTTAAAAATCGTCTTCTCATGAACCAATGATGAGATGACATTCAAATTTTGTATGCATGATTATATAGTAAATATCTGTGAATGAAAATGAAATCTGTCAATAAACGGTTCAGCTTGAATAACATAGGACACAGTTGTATATAAATGGCTTAATAACTCAAAACTGATTCACTTTTTATATACAAAGATATATGAGAAAGGTGATAGGAATTATTTTGACAAAATTTCAAGGTCATGGGATTAAAGGTCAAGGTCACAGACACCTAAGTAAACAGAAAATATAAGTTTTTTGTCAAATATTAGACATTATCAACGTCTTCTCAAGAACCAGTGGACTAATTTTAACCAAACTTGACAGGAAATTTCTCTCAGGTGACCATTAAGGCACATTGAGCCTCTTTTATTCTTTTTCTGCTGTATACCCGATATATTTTTCTGTGCTTTTGTTAATTGTATCTGAAATAATCAAATGTTATCTAGATATAGAGGCTTTAACATGAAGTGAGTTGTCTCTTTGCCTCATCAATTGAGGTGGCTATTAGCACCTTTAAAATGATGGCATTCATCATCATAATATACAATATGTACTAAGCAATACAAATCAATAGGAGAGGCAGGTATCTGTAACTTTACTCATGTGGAGCCCCATCATGAAACTTCAGTATTTGGTATTTGCACTATTTTGTACTTTATGTGTGAGTAGCCTTGCATTGGTTTTTTGTTGTTTCTTGTTAAATCTTAGCATGGGGAGGTTATTTAGGGAGTATTGGAGTATACATGTATATGTGTAGTATCCAGTCGAGATGCTAGATAATCTGGTTTTGTAAATTCTCTCATTTATAGCCTCACTGGTGAAGTAAGAGCTGTACTTTATATATGTGCAGTAGAGAGAGTTGATCAATAATCCGCCACCACTACTTGCAACACTTCTGATAACAGTGGCCAAACTTTATAAACATGGAATACAGCCTTCAAAAAGATCTCTATCACACTGACTACTAGAGAAGTTGAACCAAGGCATAGCTTTGAACTTATATTCCTAATCACCGCAATGGGAAAACATTTGAGTAGTTTTGGGAAGCTGTAGTAACTCTGGATTTTATTTTTCTGTTCAAAAATAAAAACCAAAAGTTTGCTGTATGTAATCTTTTAGGTGAAGGAAAGATTAAAGTAAAATAAGGATTTGTACTTTATTCTTCTATGCCTGTGTATCTGTTACACAAAAAATGTCTATAATCTTTGAGGTTTTGAGAAAAAAAATAATGTAAACTGGATTTTGTTTTGCTTTTATCACCTGCGTGTCTGTTGGTTGATAAGGTGGCTTTTATTTACTCTGGTTGATCCTGGTCTTGTATGCACACATGAAGGATAGAAGATGTATTGGGTACAGATTGTGTGTATAAAGGGAATGGTATAATTGAGGTAATATAAAGCCAGCTACAAATACATGGTACTACAATGTAGCCTTACCCATTCATCCTCTACATGTGTAGACATATTTGATAGCAGCTGTTTCTCTTTCTTGCCTTTTCTCTTTTATTCTCTCTCTCTCTCTCTCTCTCTCTCTCTCTCTCTCTCTCTCTCTCTCTCTCTCTCTCTCTCTCTCTCTCTCTCTCTCTCTCTCATCTCTCTCTCTCTCTCTCTCTCTCTCTCTCTCTCTCTCTCTCTCTCTCTCTCTCTCTCTCTCTCTCTCTCTCTCTCTCTCTCTCTCTCTCTTTTTAAGAACAAGTTGATAAGTGCTCTGGTGTATGTTGAAGTTTATGTGAAATGTTTCCATCATGTCCTGACATCTTGATTTGGCAAGTTATATTTCGTAGGTTACACATAAACATTCTAAGAGTCATACCTTCACCATTTTAACTCTTTTACTCTTAATATAATGGAAACAACATGTATCAAATTTTTCTCCTCAAATCATTTTGTATGTGGCCCACAATTTAAGATGGTAGCTATGGTATTTAACATTGATCATTATTTCCAGAAACATTTTATATAGCACATTAGTCATTTTCACTTTCTTAGCATTGTCTTCTTATGTTTATGTTAAAGATGCCCCAAAACAAATTAAAGCATTTTAGCTCATCTCAACCAAAGGCTCAAGTGAGTTATTGTGATTATTTCACATCTGTTCGTCTATCCACCTGTCCTTAAACTTTTCACATTTTCAACTTCTTCTCTGAAACCATGGACAGGATTTTGATGAAACTTTGTAGGAAGCAAGTACTCAAGGTCCTCTACCAAGTTTGTTCATTTCGGGCTGATTGACCCAGGGGTAGATCCAGTCGGGGAAAAATATGTCCTAGAGTGTATTCCTCTTTGATAATCTGCTCTAGAAACTCTACTTGTTTTGAAAAACCAATTGCAGCTGAGTGACCTACATCAGTACAAGGATGTACGATTCATTTTTGTATTTCTTTGTCTATCTCCCCTTGTATTCACTATGCTGTATTTTTCAAGACTGCAGAAAGGAGGCGGACCAAGCACTTTTTTACAATATCAGTTTGTTTTTCAAAACTACTGCTGGCAGCCTTCATGTTCTTTATGGTCCTCTTACCACACTTGTAGATGGTGCTCATGTAAGTGAATTAGGCCTACTGAACTTTTTTTTTCTTGTACTGATCAGTAGGTCTCCATGCACTGTATCACTTGAGTTTTGCTATAGCTAAAATTCCCTGCACTATATATCACCTGAGTTACACTGTTTGTAGGACTTGAGTAATTTAGGAATATGGTAGTCAGAGAAAATTTTTTTAAGTTGTTAAGAGACAAATGGACTAGATTTTAAACTTGAGTAAATACTACCCTTTGCCTAATATTCATAAACATTGTATAACGGATATAGGTCATGTGACTCTCACAATGAACACTACATGTGTAAACTACAGAATTGATCTCATTCACCCATAGATACAAGTTAAACATGGCTATGTAACTAATGAAAGGGGGAGCCCCTTGTTCCGTATAATACACATATTTTTCTGTAAATTCATTGAAAATATATTCCAAGTGTGAAACTTTTAGTCTCATTCTGGCTCCAAAATTCTTCATAAGAATTAAGTATTGATTAGCCTCTCCCCCACACCCAATATGTAGAACAGAAGGTTTAGATCTCATTTACTTGTTCAAAGTATTCTTTATGGTATTATTGTCAATGTAGAAATGTTGAATAAAGTGATGGTTAATAGTTCATACTTAAAAATGGACATAAAGTCATACATATATATGTACCAGATTAAATCAATCTTATGTGTGTTGGGAACCACACTAGGAATATAAATTGATCAATTATGATATAGACCTGACAGGTAGCAGTACATGGTATTCCTTTAGAGTACCATATTACCTCTCATTCTCTCTCTGCCTTTCTCTCTCTGCCTTTCTCTCTCTGCCTCTCTCTCTCTCTCTCTCTCTCTCTCTCTCTCTCTCTCTCTCTCTCTCTCTCTCTCTCTCTCTCTCTCTCTCTCTCTCTCTCTCTCTCTCTCTCTCTCTCTCTCTCTCTCTCTGTTTCTCTCTGTTTTACTTTTTCATCAAAGTCACAAATAAGTACAAAACAACATTTTGTGATTAGTATTAAGTAAGTTCACCATTGAAGGGTTCACTATGGAAATTTGCTCCATTTTTTCTGTGTTTCTCTATACAAGAATAAAGTTTCTGTATATATCAGGCATTAAGGGGCTCAGTGTGGTTTTGTCCTGTTTCAAAGATTGAGATTGAGTTGTCACATTTCATTGCTTCTTTAGAAAAATTATGATACTTATTTTAATCATCTGAGAATGTCAGGTTAGCTAGGTCCCTTGATCACACCTCCTTCATAAGGGGGAAAACACTATACAATATTAGGCTATCAGACAGGTCAAGAGTCAGGTGTAGCCTGCAGGTGCAATGTTATAAGATGTATTATGACTATATATTCCTAATATCTCTCTCTCTCTCTCTCTCTCTCTCTCTCTCTCTCTCTCTCTCTCTCTCTCTCTCTCTCTCTCTCTCTCTCTCTCTCTCTCTCTCTCTCTCTCTCTCTCTCTCTCTCTCTCTCTCTCTCTCAAAATTAATTGTTCTCTTTGTAAAATAAACGTTTCATCAGAAATGCATAATTCATAAATCATAATTCTGAAACCATTTTAAATACATGTATTCATATATAGATAGACAGAGATATAACAGTTCTAACGCTTGTTGTAAAGATATAGTATTTGCCCCCATATCAGGCCCTCCTTTGTTTGAGACTTAACAGTATACCAGTATGTACATAGCTATAGTGGTACAGGAAATCCCTGGTTAAGATAAGCACAATATCAGCAGTTTGGAATATTCAACCATGTGAAGTTGCCTCAAACATCAGGACAGAAACCTGGAGCCTGTATTTGATGAAGCAGAGAATAAAAACAAAGAAATAATAATATTTAGTTGGCTGTGTGAAGTTGGTTTTAGATTTCACCTTACACTTGGTTTATGTCCACATTAGAGATTTTGAGGAGATGTATAGGGCTTATAGTCACAGATGATATGAAATAAGAGTTGACACAAACTTACATAGTAAAAGTTTAAAAGGATGAAATATTTTTACTTACAGAAATCGCTGACATTGTATTGGCCAATAGGGAGAAAATATTTTGCTTCTCTTTATTTATTACCTATTAAAGGATATTTACTGTTATTCATTTAATTGTTTGATTGTAGAGCCAAATTATAAGTATTGTTCAGAAAATGAATTGATCAAGTTAAGATTTGTGTGTATATACTAGATCTAGTTATAACCCCAAGTGTGATGTTGGATTGAAGATAACATCTGATAAAAAAACTGTTGGCTTAGTACACTATAGTTCACACTGGGTAAACACACAGAAACACACACACACACACACACACACACACACACACACGAATGGATTTAATGAGTTTCCTTCTTTTTTCTGACAGACAAATTTCTTTCTCTCTCTCTCTCTCTCTCACACACACACACACACAGTTATTGGTTAAGTCAAAGACTTAAATGGTTCTCATGTATATTATATAACCAGGAAGAATTACATGGTGGTGTGAGGAGGTTCTACATGTATGATTGTTAAGGTGATTGAGTACAGACCAGTGAGATATCAAACACACTTATCATTTTGTGTCGCTCTCTGCCCACATCTTTTTGTCCCAAGTATACATTAATTAAAAAAAAAATTATGAATAATCCAAGTTGAAACAAATGTCATTTTATTAACACAAGAAAATTGCCTTAACATTGTATTAGAAAAAGTCTTGATGCATACCAAGCGTAATTACTGTAGGTTTTTTGGTATTTTAAATTTGAGTCATACAAGCCTAAGCTGTCGAGCAATGCCTGATCCGTGTGGGAATAATGAAAAGACCGGTTAAATATTGTCCTGGCCTGTTATTTATCTCTGACAAATCCCAATGGTCAACAATACCCCCATATCTCTTGTTGTTGTGCTTGGTTGAAATTGGTGATTCATGATTGAGGAATTTCCTTTGCTTGTCGAATCTAGGAATGCTCAGTTATTTATTTGAAAATCATGACAAAAGACAAAAATACAATTCCATATATTGGTTCTGCTGTACAAACTTTTTTCCCAGTGTTTTGTGTGCTGTTTGCAGTTAGTGCTGAAAGATAGTAATTTTTTATCATTCTTTTATTACTACATTTTTTATAATCAAATAACTGTTATGAATACACAAGTGACTAAATATCCCTGAATGTTTTGCTAATTGATGAATTCAGTCACAAATGTAGTTGAATTTCATTAACTTAGAATTATAATTCCAAAGTCATCACAGATATTGATTTTTTTTCCCTCTCTTCTAGAGCGAGAGTCCAAGTCGGAAAAGACGCAAGACATCCAATAGTTACATTGATCTAACAAATAATTCTCCAAGTCCACCTCCTACATGGGCAAGGGAAGCAACTGAGGCAGCCAGGTTAGGGGTAAGCAGGCGAAGAGTTTCCAGCCAGCGGAGAGCCTCCGGTGATAGAAGGGGACAAACAGATAGGTGCAACACTCCCAGAGCAAGGCGAAGGTAAATACATGTAACAGACACCTTAAAATTGATTTTTCTGGGTGAAATTTTAGATTGATAGCATAGATATAAATAGAATACAAAAAAAAATACAGTGTATGTACTCTGCATACCCAATGCCCTTGTATCTTTTTGTAAGAATCTATTTATTTGAATTTACATAGATATTGTAATAGCATAACATTTTGAACATACATGTAACTCCAACCCAATCATTTTTGTAAGGGAAGTGATAATAATCCTTATGCACTTTGCATTTTCTATTGATGGGCTTTCAGTTATCATCATCATATTATATGTGTATATCTGTATGTACCAGTATATACAGGCTGTGTATGGAAAAGCCTTCTGGCTATGTATACTAACCAGTACAAGGTACCAGCAGGATAATCAATGCTAGATTGATTTTTCTTTGTTAACTCACTTTATGCCTCTGTACTGGGTATTTGCTATAGGGATGGGCTCTTTGAAGTGGTCAGGGAGGCCACATATGGACAATAAAGGCTTATTTACAATTTATACCTGTGTTTGTAGGTGGACAAACCATCTATTCTGACCACACAGATTCGTGTTTTGTGTTGTAGTATATTGATTTTCCTTTGAGTGTGTTGGTCTAGTATTTCTGTTATTCACTGTACTTGTAAATTGTGTCAGAAACCAGCATAGTTTAAATGTCAAGTTTGGGGCCTGATAAGGGAGAAATTACATGAGTATTTTGGGATATAAATGTAACTTTATATCTTTTTGAGTATAAATATTTGTAGTTGGTCGTTAATATTTCAGGATTGCTGTTGTAATCTACAGTAAACATTAAATTTTCAAAATTGTAGAAAATATTGTTTGATGTAGTAGCATAGTCGTCAATTTTTTTAAAAAATTGATCTATTTTTAACCATGGCCCAATTTCAGTGTTATGTAATATTTATATAGATGGGAACTAATATGGGTGTGTTATTGGGGTTTTCAATACCCATCTCATATTACTTTATTCCTATTCTGTTTTATGAAGACAGTTTTTATCATGTATATTATTTTTAATGAAATTTTATTACAACAGATGAAATGAATGATATTTAAGTATGACTTCCTATAAAATATAGAAATTTATCGTCATGACTATCTCCATTAAACTAATTAAATTATTTCAGTGTGAATTAAAAAAATTCCCTTCCATACTAGAGTGCACAGCTGTGGCAGCTGCTTTAGACGATTGATTAATCAATATTTCGAGTTATATCATAATTTCCTCCCTATGTACGAGATATTATACACCAAAGAAACAATATCCCTGCTCTATAACAAAGAAAATTATAGACATTTTGGCAGGTCAAGTATATTCTTTGTTTTTAATGTAAGATGAAAATGAATAAGTAATTACACATTTTAAGATGTGAAAATATTGATTTGATCTTTCAGTATAAATATAATATACCTTTTCAGGTAGAAATGGTATTTACTTGTTTTTGAAGTGAAATGAAATTATGAATAGTAATTTTAAAATATTGTTGAAAGACAAAAACTTTTATTATATTCATTATTTTATTTACTATCATTAAGGTATTCTTACGTGTACAAATGTATATGTAAATGGTAAAACAGACAAAGTGCATCTTCATTTAATGATATCGTAGTTTAAAGGGGAAGAAAAACAACCATATGGCACCAAGTCACATGATAATATGTAGACTGTTTATCTAATAATGATTTACAAAATGGAACCTACGGTACGCTGAAGGGCAATAATATGTAACTGGGTTCTTGCCTCCACCAGTAAAAATTTGCTGCTACCATCTGAAAAATTGTTGAGTTTGGCATAAAACGACATTCAATTTCCATCTCTGGGAAATGTGTGGAACTTGTCTTCAGGCGTTATTGTTTGATTTTTATGCAGAAAGACACTTGTACTCACATAATATATACAGAGTGAAATATCTTTATATTGTAATAAGATGAGAAGTAGATCTAAATATTTTTAGGATTTTAATTGATTTCCATTTGGTATTTTTTATTTCAAGTTTAATTCTTCCAATGACTGACAATGTGTGTCATTTAACTCAGTTTTCTATACCACAATACTTTATCCATTTAAACATGATATAGTTCACCCCCACCCCCACCCCACAATATACTGCCACCTTTTGTTTTCCTGAATATTGG
Source organism: Atrina japonica (assembly GCA_030159075.1). NCBI lineage: Eukaryota > Metazoa > Mollusca > Bivalvia > Pterioida > Pinnidae > Atrina > Atrina japonica. The sequence continues at coordinate 1,075,849 of BROG01000097.1, forward strand.
AGATATAATGGATTTGGCAATATATTGAAGCTACTGTCGGCTAACAATTTTACTCACACCTGTTTTTTTCATTTGGGTAGGCAATACATTTGAGGGATTTAACATGTATAAATGACCATTTTTACCAGAGATTCTGTGGCGGATGGCGGTGTGTGGGTTTTGGCGTTACAATGACTGAATTATATGGGAGGAAGTCCGTTCTTCAAGGAATAGCGGCTTTATGCAGTTTTAATGTTATAATGGAGGGCATCATAATTGGGTGAACTGTACTTTGTATCATTTTAAATAAATAAATCTTCCTAATTTTAGTCTTATCTTTGCAAAAAAATTAACAAATTTTAAATCATTTAGTTTAACCTGGGAGAAGTCCCTTGTTTTACACGCTTGCATCCAACAGTCTAGACATTCATGTTGGAATATGGCCATGTTTTTGGTTTTCTTAATTGTAGTTTTATCAGGTCTGCATCTTCGATTCTCTCCTGTTACCTGGTCTACAGTTAACCATACTTTCTTGAACCTATTCATATTATCTATTTTTGTATCATCAGATATGAAAGGGCAGAATATATATACTTTGTAATATTTGATTAATGAACTAAATGTAGTTAAAATCAAAGTTGATGTGTTAGTTTGAATATTAATTTCAATAATTAGAATTAGAATCTCAATCATTATCTAACAGTTTTTAATGATACAATGTCAACTTGTATCAAATTATAAGTAAAGTCAGTGCAGAATTTTAAGTGGTTATTTCAATATGTCTCTAGATGAAATATCAATTGTCCTTAAACACTTATAAACTTACATCTTTGTGTGTACTAGTGTGTGGTGCATATATGAATATATATATATATGTGGTGAATGACCTGGAGGGCAAATATAGACATATACCAGTATGTATGTATATACATGATGTAGTAAATGCTGTGACAGATTTCCTGTATACTTACATATGTATCAACTCCTTACATCTAATGACAGTATAATATCACTCCCTGTCAGTCATTAGGAGAGGTGTAATTTAAATATATAGATCCTTGAATTCATATATAATCACAAGGCTTATCTCAGGGATATTTTTTTTAGATAAATTGAGTATATATAAATTATCAGGCTTTGCACCTGTTTATTTCTCATACAGGCCGATAACCACATGTTGTTTGTTACTTTAATCAGGCAAACCTATATGAACAGGATTTTGTACACAAATTAGACTTCAAATTTTACTTCCTTATGTTAACTCTCTCTGATTGGTCATGTCATAGCTCTTTGATTTTGTATAAATTTAAAACTGGCATATTTGAATATTTTATATGTGTTTTGCCATTGGCAGTGGCAGAGTTGAATGCCACACATATTGACACCATATCCTTGTTTTATTGTAAGAGATAGACAGCCTCATAAGAGGGGCTTTAGCCCTTCCACAGAATTCCAAACATTTTAGTTTTGGGGTTTTGTTGTTGTTTATGTTGGCAATTTTAGCCAGGTTGTAAAATGGTGATTGTCTGCCTGGCAGGCTGGCGTACGGGCGAGGAAAATATTGCGTATACAACTCCTTACAGTTTTCCAAATATAATATTGAAACTTGGTAGGATGTTTGTATATGTATTGAAGATGTGCACCTCACCTTTTGTATGCATTCCGCAGATTTTTGTGAATTTGGCAGATTTGGAAACTTGGCCATTTTTCTGTAGCAGCATACATATACTGTTACCTACCCATTTTGCGTTATCAACTCCTACAGTTTTCTATTTAAAATGTTGAAACTTGGCAGGATGTTTGTATACATATTGTCCACCTCCCCTTGTGGATGCATTCCGCGGAATTTTGTGGATTTGGCAGATTCTGAAACATAGCTATTTTTCTGATTGTTTGAAATTTCCGTCCAATTTCAATTTTGTGGATTTGGCAGATTTTTATTGCTAATGAACATAGCTATCAAAATTTGTCTGATTGGAATTTAGTATTTAGGGATATCAAGGAATTGTGAATTCAACTGTACGAGTTTTGTTGCTATTTCAATATTGTCAAATTTGTATGAAAATTTAGGGGTATTATTAAGGAGATTGGGAAGCTCAATGAACTGGTATACTGGGTTTTAGTCAGTGTTGCCAGTCGTCCTTGTCATGCACAGAATAACCATTATCAGAAGGAGAACTTCTGTATTTACAGGGCTCCACAGCATTAAAAAATTCAATCTTCATTTGGCCAGTGAACCAGAAATTTTACTAGCCTGCCAAAATCTAAAACTCGCCTATATATATATGTGTGTGTGTGTGTGTGTGTGTGTGTGTGTGTGTGTGTGTGTGTGTGTGTGTGTGTGTGTGTGTGTGTGTGTATATAATGTGAATGTGTTTTTGTTTTAAAAAAATCTGCTGGAAGAAATGAAATAAGACATTAATTTTTTAAGTTGACATGACTTTTTATTGTTTCAATCCATTTAAAACAAGATGATTAACTGTTGTCCATCATTTAATAAATTCGGAGTGTTCATATGCCTATATTTTCCATATTTGTTGCTCTAATATTGAGGCACACTTAAACTCAATTAATTGAATGCTCATAACAGATCATGATTTTGATAATGTAATATCACAGTGAAAACAGACAATATTTTGATTTCCATCTCGAGAAAAAACTGGTCACAATGTGGCGACTGAATTAGAATAAAGACTCCGCAAAATCTAAAATATGGTCGCATTTGTGAGTGATTTGGTCACATTGAAGAGTGCTGATTTACATCTAAATCTCCTATTTCAAATATGAGGAAAATTAATGAAATATAACTACAAAATTCCATTATCGTATAGTTAATGAAGCGATGCAGATGCAATTTGTAATACTTTAGTTTTCTCCAAAGTGAGATTTTAAAGATCGTGCAAGCCATTCAGTCTTTATTTTTAGTGATAAAAGTGTGTCTACCAATCAGATTAAAGACTTATCTATGATGTGTCCGTATCTTTTTATATTCACCAATGGTCTTTCACATAGGATTCAATTGTATTTTTAGCGTACATGGAAATTGTATATATGTTTGTTTGGCAGTGAGCGCGAGTCAGGCTCAATAGTATATATAAATGCTCGCAGAGACAGCATGTGTACTTAAAATCGTATATATACGTGTTTGACAGGATAATGCTTAGGGGATTGCAAATTCAACTGTATCGGTTTCGTTGCCATGGGAACCAATCCGCGACTTCTGATCAGTCAAAATTTCAATATTGTCAGATTTTAATGAAATTTGGCATTTAAGGGTATAGATTGTGAATTCAGTCATATTGGTTTTGTTGCCATGGGAACCAATCTGAGGCTTCTGACTGGTCGAAATTTCGACATTGTTTGATTATATAAAATTTGGTGTTATGGGATATCAATGATTTAAATTCGACTTTGGGTTTCGCTTTCATGGGAATCGATGCAAGGCTTCTGATTGGTCTAAATCTCAACATCATCAGACTGCTGTTTGTTATCATGTTTTGATTGCTATGTTTTGGGGGGTGGGAGAGGAGCACACTGCAAAGGTCGCTGTTGAATTAGACCTTTAATTAGGATTTGATTTTGTAAAATTAGAGTATATTCATATTGTTAAATTAGATTAGTATATATCTGTCTGTGAACTGCATTTATTGACAGATCGTGTAGCGGCAAGACATAAAATTACACAATTCTGGTGTGTAATTAACTCCTGCTTCTACAGTGACAAATTGCTGCAGATATTTTGATATGGAATTTTTTTTTTTTTGCAAAGCAAATAACTTTTATATGCCATGTGCATTAACAATTCCAAATACGCCTTACCTACTGTTTGGCAACAATTTCAGCATGATTTTAAGTGAGTGAAGTGAGCACTTTATGGCAAGGGCAAGGGGGTAGAAAATGAGGTGTACATACATGGGCTGCATTTATATTAATGTTACATTACTATGTTACAATGACAAAGTAGCACTCCCTTCAAAGCAATGCCTTAGTTTATATCAATAAATATTCTGAAATAACCTATGACCTTGCACATCTCCCAAACTTCGCCAATTGTGTCTTTGCCCCATTTTTTGTTTTTCTTTGTGTTATTATTTGGTTGTTTTTGTCTTCTTTTGAGATTTCTTTATTCATTATTTGCTCACAATGCCTAATTTCATATATCCACAGCCTCCCCAGTTAATAATAATAGAAAAAACTAATGAAAATTGATTTATAAAAACCAAACAAACATACTGCCTTTTATTCTTTTACTGCTGTTAGGACTGATAAATTTACCATGTGATGACCAATAACGTGCAGTACTAGTATTTCCAGTGTTGATGGAATGTAACTACCTAATCTTCCTGCTGAAATGACGTTAGCATGGGATATCGTCTTCTGGCGTCATTCCATCACTAATAGAAACAATAGACCCTTTCACGTTAACTGCGGTCTTGTGACTGGGGCAAAATAATACAGATACCCGCAAAAACATAGATGTCGTTATAGTAAATGTTTGTTCCTTGACGTCTTTTTCTGGGAATCTGTATCATTTTGCCACTCAAAGTAACAGGACTGCAGTTATCGTGAAAGGTTCTATAGTCCTACACAAATGTTATCAGGTAAATCTTTGATGACTACTGAAAATATGTATATATGAATTTGTGTAATGTGTATATATTACATATTACATTGTTTTATTTATTTTTCTTTTATTGTTGATTTTATTTGAAAATGATTATTTTATTGAAATTTACTGCATTGATCATTACATTAAATCTTTGTGCTTTATTGTGATGATGTCATCACTTTATGTGCTTTTGTTTGGCATATTTTGATGATGTCATTGTGATTATACTTGAGGAACATAATCATTTACATTTTAGCGTACTTTTGGATTCTTGCTTTGTTTCCATGTGATTTCTGTATGAATGACATAAATAGTGATTACTACAGTATCCTTCATATTGTTTTTATGTGATGAAAAAGTACATATGAAATATGAGCCACAGAGGCGTTGATGGGCAGTCACTTACAAGGGGAGAGAATGAGTACCCCAATAGGACTGAAAGACAACAACCAACAAGTGATATAAATTTTTCAGAACATTTAGCCTCTGGGTCAAACAGAAGAAATTCAAACTATTTCATGTTTCAGTATCACAGAACTAGACAAAATGATGAACGAAGACATGACATTGATTATTTTCACAGTCAGGATTTATTTCCACATGACATTGAACAGGTGCATGAACCAACCATGTGGGAAAATGCTTTCAGTTGGATTTCTGCGGTTGCAGGAAGTTACATTGAGCAGCATAATATACATACCCCTCATATTTACCAACAGGGAAGACATCAACAGTTGGACAGATTTGGTAGTGCCCACCACCAAGATGAAATGACATCCCATGAGATGATGAGAGTTTCTGGTCATTTTGGAAATCATCAGGAAATTACTGGTGTATGTAGAATGGCACCAACCATTGACAGTAGTTTAGGACACCATGGAGTCATTACTTGTGATGAAGTGACAGCTGACATTAATGGAATAAGTTTTGAGGAATAATTCTACAGTGCCATATCACAACAGAGAAAGTCCAGATAACAGAAGATACCCTAGTCGGGCTGCTAGGACAGAGTTAAGATTCCATACTAATCAGTTTTCTCCATACTCCAACTTTGAGAATAGTAGAATAAACAGTGAGGTACACAGAAGTACTATACCAGAAAATGATTTCTCCCTTGGTAATGGTGATATGAGTTTGGCCAGGGACAGCAGAAATTTGTCATCACATAATATTCATAGTGATTCAAACAGACTTGAAGCTGCAACTTCTGAAAACCATTTCTATGAGACTTTATTCAATGAAAGCAGGAGGACCTTTGACCCCCACATACACCATCGAGGATATAGTAGAAATGATCCTCAAAGAAATACAGCTATGAACATGCAAATGAATGGTAACAGCTGTGAAAGTTTTGAAACAGAGATGATTGATCCATTGCCTTTTCCATCTAGATCTTCAAACACACAACCTGTTACAAGTACACAACCTGATAGACAGACTGGTTCCCTGTCCTGTTATGATCTCAGGTCAATTAATAATCATAATACTAGGACTAGATTACAGCAACATGGTGGACATACATGTAGCATGCAGCATCACTTGGATTCACCAGCATCACATACAGAATATCCTGTTCAGACAGAAAATCATGAAAATGTTCACATGTCATCACAAGTGTCATTTAACCCAAACCTGTTACATTCACATTATGATGCAGGAAGAAATGAAACCAATGCAGACAATGTTTACACTTTTGTCCCACTAAACAATACACCTGTTTGGAGATCCAGTGTGGATGACTCAACATATAGTAATGTTGACTTGATGAGAAACTTTTCAGGTGAAAACACCAACAACTATAGTCATTTAGCTGATTTTGGTAACATAACCCAATTAACATCACATTTTACTTTTAATCATGGACTACAGCAACACAATGAAACTCCAACCTTTTCTCAATTTCTGGATCATTTGTTGCAGAAATTTTTTCGAGAGACTTCTAGGTGGATTTACTCGATTACTCAGCTTGATCCGCGACAGGGAAATTTGCGATCTATGCTGCATGAAATATCCGTGATGATACATGAACCAGTCACTGCTGTTACCAGTAGCATGTTGCAAGGATTTATTATTGGGACCACAGCCAGCCAGGCACATCTGTTCACTCAGTTATCATTTACACTACAGCTTGTACAAAATTACAGGGAGGTAACTCCAACCCTTGCCAATGCCCTGAGGATACAAAGTTTGATGTTTAATATATCATTGTCTCCCAGGAGATTGTTACACAGATTTAGTGATGTAGTTCGAAGTTCACTGGTGATCATGAGGCAGCAGGCTGAAGCTGAAATAACTCAACAAGTTCATGCATGGTACATTCCTACAGAGATGCACTAGATTTATCATGTTGTATATCTCAAAATATCATGGCCCACTGATTTGCTACATGCATAAAGGTTTTAATGATAGTAATGATAATGATATTTGGCATTTATTTGGTGTATTTGTATACTAGGAACTATTTTTTCTGTCTTTTGTCTTTGTTTGGTGTGTGTGTGTGTGTGTGCATGTGTGTGTGTGTTAAAATTTTGTCTTGCTCAAGACTGTTGAACTTTAATCAGTACAGCTTTTGTATTATTTACCTTGAGAAAAGCCTTTTGTAAGTTACCAAATTGTTTGACCTCATGATCTTGACATTGATCTTTGGCCTATCTGAATTATATCAAAACCAATATCAGGTTGCACCTGTTCCATGTCTAGAATCATCATGTGACATTGAAATCCATAATTCCTGTGCATTATCATTATATGTTAAATATATTTCTGAGAATATTATCTGTTAAAGTAGAAAAATCATCAATATGGTAAACTATCACAATTGTTATCATCTGCTGTAAATGTCATTAATGATACCAGGTTACAGCAATATGAGTTTTTAAAACCAAAAAAAAATGATAATTTTTGCATGAGAAATAGATTTGTATATCTGTCAATTTCATTGAAGTACTTTGGGATAGTAGTGGAATGAGTAAAATGTGTACATATTGACTGTAAGTGTTGCAGCTCTTGACTTGAGGGGTAGATTCAGCTGTAGCTATAGCTTTCTGTCCTTTAGATGAGAAATAGTCAGTATCAGATATATCTCTGGCTATATTGGGATTTTTTAAAAATCAAATCGAATCTCTAATGTGCAGTACTCAAGAATTGACTTTTTCATTTTAGCCCTGGTACAAGACGACGCACAAGAGAAAGGAACAATTCCCATCAAAATGATTCTTCCCCAGAACGTAGAGCCTTCCAGCCCCCCAATATGTTGAGTCATCATCAGATCCACCCAGCCTCACTGCCAGCACATTTACGCTCCGATCAACAGTCCGTCTCCTACGACATGGAACAGGTATGTTGTATGTTAAATAGTGTTATAGCTCAGAATTCTTTTGTAGTTTACCCCTTATCACTTTACCTGTCCATTAACACAACTAAGATGTTGTGTGTACAGAACTGGACAGTGTTTTCTGGATAGAATGTCTCCAAGTCTTTTTTCCCTTATCACCTGTCCATTAACATAACAACTAGGATGTTGCATGTACAGAACTGGACAGTGTTGTATTATATCCCTTATCTGTCCATCAATGCAACAACTAAAATGATATACATTCAACTCCACTTGTTACAAAGTAGATAAATTCAAACCTCATTATAGCTAGAATTTGTTATTTGGATCTATATAAATTGAGTTAAGAAATCCATGGGGATTAGATATATTCTTAGTTATGGTATAAATGGTCAAGTTGATTGTATGTACAGTGCTGTTTGGTATTGCTCTGGCTGAATATTCCCGCCAGGTAGTTATCTACCTGATTACCTGTTCATTAATTATAATGTTGTATGTACAGAGTTGGACGGTGGTGTTAGGATTCTGTATCCCCCAGGAGTTATCTCCCTTATCACTATCTCCACTTACAAGTTTTAGAATATTGTATACAGAGTTGAACAGTGATGGTACGGTTCTGTGTTATCTGTAGTTATCTCCCTTACCACTGTCCATTAACAACTAGAGTCTAGAGTGTTGTAAGTAAAGTTGTACAGTGGTGCTAGGGGTCAGTATTCTCCAGGAGTTATCTCTTTTATCATTGTTTGCCCATTAACAACTAGAATGGTATAGTACAGAGATGGACAGTGTATGGGAGCTTCATATTATTCAGGAGTTATCTCCCTTATCACTTATCTGTCCATTAACAACTAGTGTTTAGAGTGTTGCAAGTAACGGTTTGACAGTAGTGCAAGGGGTTTGTATTCTCTAGTAGTTATCTCCCTTATCATTAACTATCAGTCAATTTACAAAGTTGCTACACACATTCTGTCAGCCAAGATCTGGATAGTATTTATATGGTGTCTGGCTGTCCATCAAACTAACATATTCAATAGATATATTATATACAACTTTCCATTTACACTACAACAGATATATTGTCTACAGATTTGCGTTGTAAGCGCCTTTCATTTATCCATTAGAACTTATTGTTTTTTTTCCTGTTGATTAACACTACAGCAGACACATTTTGTGTTTGAATTTATAAGCAAAATATTGAATCTTGAAAATGTGATTGTTATCACAGTTCTA